>CALZFC010000042.1:447500-532500 GCA_945643635.1 Allodiplogaster sudhausi | reverse complement strand
ACAGTATTTTGCGTGGGCATTGTCGAGATATTACAGAAAATTGGAAGCGTTTTTACTGGGAATTTTAGATAAAGTGTGGCTCCCAAGGTTCACTTTCGGCTCTTTTAATTGATAAGATAGATAGAGTACGGTAGCAGCTCGAACATCGCCTGAAAGAAGCTTCTTCCAACTCGCCTCATTGTAGTGCGCCTTGAGCCAGAGATCCTGCATCACCGCATGGTTGTGTGGTGAGAACTTGTAGTTCTCGAGCAATCTAAATTGTTTTATTCAATCATTTGCAACCATTTGAAAAGGTAGCGAGTTCTTACTGGTAGAGATGCTTCCACTGCTGTTGCACGAAGTGGATGAGCGCCTGCGCTTTCACGACACTTTCGATGTGCTTGAGAGAGGGTGGCAGCGAGCTGATGAAGCGGAGCTGCAAATATCCATGTCAATTTACATATATGTATGTACAGTACCGCTCAGCGGCCAGGGGTCAATGCTATAGCGGCTATAGCGGCTATAGCCAAAAGAGGCCAAGCGAAATTAAGGCCTGTAACATTTTTGTTTTCAGAATTCATTGTTATTTCTGTCTTCAGAGCAATGCTCTGCATCCATTAAGCTCAAAAACTCTACAAAACAATGCATATTCACCAAAATGGAAAATCTTGTAAATATGTGGTGCAGGAACACCACAATTTGTAGTGTGTGAATGTGTCATCGTTTCAGTGAAATTTATAAAGGCACTTGCTCGAACCGTATAACAACTTTAAATTACAGTTTCAAGCTCTATTTTGCATCCTTTTGTCTTAAGAAGATACTTTTAATGCTACAAGTGAAAAAGGAATGGCAAAAAATCTTGCAAAAAAATTTGGAAGAAATAAGCTCAAAGGAGGAACCGAACACCAGCTCTTCCGTTCATGCACATGCTAAGCATACCAATGCTCCATCCAGCCATAATGTTAGCCAACTCGAAACAATTTTAAGAAACATTTTGACGGCTTTTAAGAGTTGTTAGAGTCCATGCCATAAAAATTCATTGCTTTCAGTAGTGTTCTGTAAGTTGCCACATTTCAATTTCGAAAACAAAGTTTTGGGTTGCCTCCTCTCCTCTCATTGGAATATATTTTTTACGAACGAACTTTCCAGATTTGAATTCCAAAAGCTCAGAAAAACGTTTGCTGCGATTGGGGTTAGAACCTGTGACATGCAAAATCGCAGGCTGGCGCTTAACCCACTGCGCCACAACTATCATATCCGTTCGCCTCCCAAGCCAAACTTTAGCAGTGGGTACTTCGAAAATTTACCCCCTCTTTCTCTCTCTCGATTTATTCTCCCTTTTCTTCGCTTTGAATTGCTTCGCCTCCTCTTTGAGTTCTTATTTTGATTCTCCTTATTTTTTTTGTCAAAACATTCGCCCCGGTTGGGATTCGTACCTGCGACGCTCAAAACAGCACGCTAACGCGCAGCCTACTGCGCTACGCAGGCCATGTACGGGCTCTCAAGCCCGATAAAGATAATGGCAAATCAGCCATATACGTCGCCATTCAATTTCTTTCTCTCACTCTCTCTCTCTCGCTCTCTCGGTACGTATTGTTTTGTCCTATCTTTGCTTCGCTCGAAGTGGCACGAATTTAGATCAACTTCGAGTCCACAGAGCAAAAAGTTACGTTACCCTTGGGTATTACTTTTAAGTAAACCATTGAAAGTCAGTACAAAGTGTCCAGGCCGAAATCCAGATAGCGTCGCTGCAATCGCACTGATGTCAATTAGAGCTCAAAGGGGATTGCTCAAAGCGGAAACAAAGGGAGACCAGTCAACGCCTGGCTTTAGGCCTCTGATGTGGCCTGCGGAACGCAGTAAGTTGCTCTCCAGCTTGAACTTTTGTGCGTCGCAGGTTCGAATCCCTACCGGGGCGAAAATTTGCCTAGGAAAAATTAAGGAGAGTCAAGATCGGAGCTCAAAGTGGAGGATTGTTCAAAGCGAAGCAAAGAGAGTGCAATACAAAGACCCACTTTCAAGGTTTGGCTTGGTCGAACAGACATAATTGGTGTAGCGCAGTGGGTTAAGCGCTAGTCTGCGATTTTGCATGTCACAGGTTCTAACCCCAATCGTAGCAAACGTTTTTTTTCTGATTGTGAGCGTTTGGAATTCAAATCTGGAAAGTTCGTTCGTAAAAAAATATATTCCGATGAGAGGAGAGGAGACAACCCGAAACTTTGTTTTTGAAATTGAAATGTGGCAACTTACAGAACACTACTGAAAGCAATGAATTTTTATGGCATGGACTCTAACAACTCTTAAAAGCCGTCAAAATGTTTCCTAAAATTGTTTCGAGTTGGCTAACATTATGGCTGGATGGAGCATTGGTATGCTTAGCATGTTCATGAGCCGAAGAGCCGGTGTTCGGTTCCTCTTTTGAGCTAATTTCTTCCAATTTTTTTGCAAGATTTTTTGCCATACCTTTTTCACTTGTAGCATTAAAAGTATCTTCATAAGACAAAAGGATGCAAAATATAGCTTGAAACTGTAATTTAAAGTTGTTATACGGTTCGAGCAAGTGCCTTTATAAATTTCACTGAAACGATGACACATTCACACACTACAAATTGTGGTGTTCCTGCACCACATATTTACAAGATTTTCCATTTTGGTGAATATGCATTGTTTTGTAGAGTTTTTGAGCTTAATGGATGCAGAACATTGCCCTGAAGACAGAAATAACAATGAATTCTGAAAACAAAAATGTTACAGGCCTTAATTTCGCTTGGCCTCTTTTAGCTATAGCCGCTATAGCCGCTATAGCATTGACCCCTGGCCGCTGAGCGGTACTGTATGTACATATATATAAATTTTTCTAATTATTTTTTTAATCATATTCGCAAATAATTTGATGTGGAGGCAAGAAGAAAATACAATCAAGGCAAATTATAATGTCATGGATACTGTAGTTTTCGCTTTGAGACTGCTGTGGGATTATGCAAATTTAGCTACCATCTTGATCCCACTCTGTTTGCCTTGCTTAGCTGCTGCTCAATAATGATGTCGATAAGGAAGGAATCCATAACGAGATGGTGGCTGCTTGTGAAAGCTTAGACATGCCAATGAGTTGTATGCTCGCTCTCTAAATCTCTCACTTTCTCCTTCTTTCTCTCTCTCCTTCTCAATCGGTCTCTCTTTCTCGCCGTCTCTCACGATATCTCAGTCTCTCTCCGATATCTGTACCTCTTCTGAAAAGGTATGTATGTATCGTGTATCTCGTTTGCGCATGACTCCAAGAGTGCATAACAGCCGATCTCACTGTTAGGACAGACGGAGAGGATGACAGTTGATTGAGAGGAAAAATAGAGAGAAAGAATAAGAAAACGAAAGAGAGAGAGAGAGAAGAGAGAGAAGAGAGAGAGAGAAGAGAGAGAGAGAAGAAGAGAGAGAGAAGAGAGAGAGAGAGAAGAGAGAGAGAGAGAGAAGAGAGAGAGAGAGAAGAGAGAGAGAGAAGAGAGAGAGAGAGAAGAGAGAGAGAGAGAAGAGAGAGAGAGAGAAGAGAGAGAGAGAAGAGAGAGAGAGAGAGAAGAGAGAGAGAATGGTTGTCGTTAGCTGTTTTACTGATCTTTGTAGTGGTGTTATATTAATTTTTGTCGCCATATAAATATATCTCAGTCATTGTAAATCTACAACCGATTAGACATTAGCATCTGCTCTTCTTGTTAATCCCGCTTTTATGCTTTACTCCGCATTCAAGAGCTTCTTCTTCTCGCTGATTTGCGGCAGAGAACAGAAAATCGAAGAAAAAATTCGTGCGCAGGAATAACTTGAGAGACAAAAAAGAGAAAGAAAGAGAAAGAGAGAAAGAGAGGGAGAGAGAGAGAAAGAAAGAGAGCGAAAATCTTTCAGGAAAATAAAGATAACAAAGGAGCCAGTAATATAAAAGAGAAAACTAAAGAAAAATGTCGGCAAAAGAAGGAGAAAAAGGACCAAGGGTAGGAAGTGTGAGAGAAAGAGAGACGAATAATGGGACAGAGAGATATAAACAGAAAGAGACAGCACGAAATTGAGAGAGGAAGAGAGAGAGAAAGAGAGAGAGAGAGAAAGAGAGAGAGAGAGAGAGAGAGAGAGAGAGAGAGAGAGTCTAGAGGTGCATAGAAGATATTTTTCGAGCAGAGAATGAAGCGAGCAGTGCCACCCCTCCCCGACGACATCTCGGGAGGCCTCCCGACGCAACCGCTCCGTCGAAACACTTTATTTCTCTGCTCCTTTTCTTGCCCTCTCACTTGTTCTCGTTTCTCATACTCATAGCTCTCTCTCTCTCTCTATCTCTCTCTCACTTTCTCCCGCTCTCTCTCACTCACTCTCATTATCTGCAGTTTTTCCACGACTCCATAATTTCATCTGTCTGATTCTCTTTACCGTGACATGCAGTTCCTATATTCTCTGTTTTCTTTAGCCTCTCATTCTATGCCTCTCTCTCTTTCTTTCTTTCTCTCTCTCCCTCTGTCTCTTGTTCGCTACTGTGCTGTCGGCTGCTGTCGTGCGTCGCTCGCGCCACTTGTGTAATCCGAGACGGGACTGGTGGAGGGGCAGAGCGGAGAGAGTGAAGAGAGACAGTGAGAGTGAGATAATGAGTGAGAGGGAATGAGAGAAAGATAGAGAGAAGAGAGAGGAGAGAGAGCGAAGGTGTGGGAGCGAAGGAAGGAAGAGCAGATGGTAGAGAGGGAAGAAGGAGGCTCTCTCCTGCGTGCTGTCTAGGCAGAGACTACGGTAGCCGAGTGCCTTTTCAAGTCCACCTCCCCCCCCCCTCTTTGCGATGACAGCAAACACGGAGAAGACAAGGAAGGAGATAAAGAGAAGGCTTTGGAAGGAGAAGATGAAAGGGCCTGAGGGGATGGTCACAGTGCAGGGTAGAAAAGCGCAGTTTGAAGGAGGTCAGAAGATGGGGAAAAGGGCAGAAGCTAAAACGATTGAGTATTTCGAGAGGCAAGCACTACATTTAGGCTTCTACACTTTTTTCCATTGTTGTGGAAAATTTGGTTCGATGATATCACTTTGACATCGATCTTTTTGGAATGAATAAAGATCAAGAAGAAGGAGGCAGAGATTGATAAAGAGGCAAGATGAAGAGACAAAGAGAAAGACAGAGAGGTTGATGTCAGCAGGTCCTCTATAAACTGTTTAGATGACGCGAAAGGACGAAGCAAGGTGAGAGTGAAGTAATGATTGCTGCCGCGAGCAAGGGAACAGGAGAGAGGAGAAGAGAGAAGAGAGAGATACTAGAGGGAAGAGAAAAGAGAGAGAGACAGTGAGTAAGAGAGGAGAGAGAGAATGATGGAATAAACATAACAAATCGAATGGTGCTTAGCTGGCAGTGAAGAATGGCAGCGAAATGACTGCATAGTGAAGTACTCCACATATAATGAGTAAGAGTAAGGAAAACGTTTAGAAAAGAAAAAAATCGTGCTTAAAAATTGAGTTGTGGATTCGAATTCTAAGAATGGCCGCTTTCCAACACTGGAGAAAGAAGAGATTAAAAATGACGATAACGAATTACATATATGGTTTGCACTATTCTTCTAGATTCCACAATGCGCTTTTTCCAAGCGGGTAAGTATCTTATTGTTAGCCGTGCTGTGTCTCATAGTTTCATATATATTATATTGCCCAAAACCAAAGCTTCATATATAGATCGAAATATGAGGAAAACCACCTTGGCAAGATATGGAATAAATGGGGGCGCAGCTAGCGAAAACTATACCACGAAAGTTCATTTGATGATAAATAAACAATTATTTTGCTGAAAATTTTAAATATAGAAATGATAAACGGAGTAGAATAAGAGCAAGGAAATGTGAGGAAAAAAAGCAGAGGGAGAGAGAGAGAGAGAGAGTAAAGAGAGATGAGAGGAACCAGTGGCTCAATGTGGGGGCGAACCAGTGGCTCGATCAGTAGATTGTTGAAGCACTCGGCGAAGAGAGTCTCCGCGATGCATGTCACCTCTTGCTCTCCATAAACATGCGCCGAGGACGTGAAACTGCAAATTATTTTCATTTTAGACTAACTATTTATTTTCATTTAATACTAATTATTCAGCAATGCCTTTTCAATACAGCTTGGAAATAAAAGTAATATTCATAGCAGTAGAAAAAGAACAATAAATTCTGCGTGAGATGCCATGAACAAATTGAGGATGAAAAGAGGTGGCGCGATCAGAAAAAAGGAAAGAAGTAAGCGATAAAAGAAAAGGGACATTTGAGAGAGAGATCGAGTCGATCTTTGAATTAAGAAATAAAATCGATAATCTGAGTGCTCCTCCAAACAGCTTCAGGAATACACGAAGTACTCCATCCTGGCTGATCTGCCGCCAGAGCGGAGTAGTGATGGAATTTGAACTGCGCCGGTGAATCTTCGCTTACCCTCTCTCTCTCTCTCACTATGCACTGACCCTCGTGCACTTTCTCTGCCTCTCCACAATCTCCGCACTCTCTCACTGCGCACCTCTCTCTCTAACCGAGAGTGTCATGCCACGTAACCTAATACCAGCCAGGCACAGAGTCAGTACCGCGTGTACAGTCGCGGTTGGCGACCATCACAAAGAAAACTGTGCGAGCGAGAGAGTTAGAGAGAGAGAGAGAGAGAGAGAGAGAGAGTGGTCTTGGCACGATCGCGGATACTCTTACAGTATACAATACATTTGCGCGAGAACGCGTCACAATCGCGGATTCCTCGACAGTAACTTATATATTCACCTACACCTAATGATGCAGTAAGGAATTGAAGTAAATGAATGAGCCTGTTAATAAAACGTTTATGTCCAATAAGCAAAAGAGCGGAGTCTTCCTTTTGATGGCAGCTCAAGCCCAGCGCCGCTCTCCGCATCGACTGCCTTCAGGCCAGAATGGAGACTCAACCGTCTCCATTCTCCTCGCTCTCCGCTCCGAAACTTGATAAGTTTTGCCGCCTCCTTCTCTTACTGCCTTCAGGAGAGAGAGAGAGTATTGAAAGTGGATATATCTACTATATATATTGGACGACGCGCGAGAGACGATCCCCTCCTCGGCTTCTGATATTCAGCTTCCTCACGGGTAAAGGGACACCCGGCTGATCTCCAGCCTCTTCGGCGACTACGGCGGACTTCTCGGATATCGTCCCCCCCCCCCCGGAGTCGCCGTCGCAGGTCTACTCGACTTTCTGATGCGCGAAAGCCGAGAATCGCAGGATTCAGCTTCTCTCTCTCTCTCTCTCTCTCTCTCTCTCTCTCTCTTGTTCTCGTATGAGACCTATCCACCCAAGTCGCGCGCGCCCTCTTCCTCTCTTTCTCTGCCCCTCTCTCTCACCGCGACTACGTGGCTTATATTACCGGTTGTCCTCATGAGAGCATCGCAATAGGAGAAGAAGTGAGCGGATCGTTTCAAAAACACAAAAAAGAGAATGAGTTGTAATGGAAGAAGCAAGTGAGAGACAAACAGGGGTATTAAATAGAGAAAGAGAGAGAGAGAGAATATTAAAAAGAGTAAACTGACGCTGCGGAGTGCATGGTATGCGGTGGCGGCGGCGGAGTCGGGAAGACTCCGGCGGCGTACGATTGCATGAGACCGAAGCCGGCGGCCGCGGCAGCCGTCATCGGGGGCGCGGCGCCGTCTGCGGACGCGAGATGCTCACCGGACGTCGTGGTTGGAAAGGAGGGAGAGAGAGAGAGAGAGTCTGGCTATGAAGGCGACCACCAGAAGAAGAAGAAGAGGACCTCTTCTCTCACTCCTAAAAGACTTGCTTCTTCTTTCTCTAGTCTTCTGCTGCTGCGGAGAGAACGACAGAGAACAATGACAACGAATGAGAGAGTGTGGACGGCAGAGACAAGGACAGAAAGAGAGAGAGAGAAGCGAAAGAGAGCGAGTTCCCTTCGTCTTGCTGGTGGTTGGTTGTCTATTGGCCGAGAGAAAAGAGAGAGGGAGAGAGCGAAGAGATGGAGAGAGAGTGAGAGAGAGAGAGTGGACTTGAGAAAAAGAAGAAGCTAGTAGCAGGGGCGCCTCTCCGAGCGGTGTGGATGTGGAAGGAAAGAGGGGGAGGAGGAGAAAGAGAATGGAGGAAAGGAAGGAGGGGGGGGGGTGAGGGTGAGGCCACGCCCACTTTGGTGGCTCGAGACTCGCGAGCACCGGTTGCTGCTAGAAAGACAGGGCAATTCTGGAATAGAAAATAATGTGTACTCCCGAAACTTTCATCTCCAAATGTAAGAAGGACGAGTGATCAAGTAATGATTACTGTAATCAGTTGTTCTCTCGTGCTAAAAAGAGACTCTTCTCCACATGAAAGGTAAGCTCTGCCTGACATTTGGCAAGCCCTGCGACTTTCAAGGATATCATTGAAGATATCACGAGAACACGAAAGCAGCCAGCTCAGGCTGGCATCATCCAAAGAGAGGAAAGCTTCTTTCCGCTGTTGCTTTTTCCCTTTTTTGCTAAGCCGAGAACTTTTGGACTTTTTTTCTTGGCTAATTTGCAGTGAAGGTCATATCAAAGGTGTAAGTTGTTAATTCTGTCCTGGAAAAGGCCGACTGGAGTGTACTTGGAGAGAGAGGCAGAGAGAGAGAGAGAGAGAGAGAGATAGCGAGAGAGATAGAAAGAGAGCGAGAGAGAGAGAGAGACAGAGCGGAAGATGGAGTTAAAGATATACACATTTCAAAAGATTAGACCGTTCGGAAAAGCAGGCATACATTTTGAATCAACAAACTGAAAAGTGAGAAGGGGTGAGAGAGCGAAGCAGTGGAAGAGAAAGAAAGAAAAGAGTTAGAATAATGAGAGAGAGCAAGAGGGAGGGAGAGAGAGGAAGAGGTAGAGAGAGAGAAAATGAGAAGCTGTCAGATGAGAAGTCGCGCGAGCGATTGGCTTGCCAAGCAAGAGTAGTCACATTCGCGTCTCACAAAAGTAGTAGAGAAATATAACCGAAGTCGCGCGAGGCTCCGATTACAAGAGAGAGGCTGAAGAGAGAGAGAGAGAGAGAGAGAGAGAGAGACCGTGAAATAGTATCAGGGAGAGTGAAGTCAAGAAGGCGAGACGGGGAAGTAATGAAAGCGAGATATCATCACACTTCTGGTTGATCGAAAAGCATATCAATTGCGCATGGATTAGTCATGGGATATGTTCATGTCATTAATCATTGATTTCTTACATTACGAAGATGCGTGGAGAAAATTACACAGTAACCAAAGTTTCTTTTTTCCGTTTCTAACATAAGCTTCTGTGATTTTTGTTTCGTTCATCTGCTGAAACTGCGGTGGAGTAGTTTACAGATTAAGAGGGTCACGCTCTATGCTTCATTTGGTTTGGAGGCACAGACATCGGTGCAAGGAGGCCACCCCAATATATAACCATAATCTTTGAGCTCTTTACCGTCATGACGAGAGAGAGAAGGTGAGAGATAGTGAGAAAGTGGAGAGAGAGAGAAAGGATGAGAGAGAGCGAAGATGAGCGAGAGAAGAAGAGAGAGAGAAGATGAGAAAGAGAAATGGTGAATGAGAGAGTGAGGGAGAGTGAGAGAGTGAGAGGGAGGGAGAGAGAGAGTATAGTGATTGTTTCCAATCCTATCATTCACAGTTCGTGTCATGGAAGTGAGAAGTGTGCATTGGGCTGCTGTTGGCCAGCTGGAAGTGCTGCCAAGGAAGGGTGAGAGAGAGAGAGCGAGATGGAGAAGAAAATAAGAGTGAAGATAGGAATAAATAGAGAGTTAGTGAAAATATAGGAAACATGGCAGGAACACCCGTTGGTTAGCACCATATATCGAGCTACCTCGCAGAGGAACCGTAACAAGCTTGACTCATCACCATTGTTCTGCAATTACTTGAAGGTACTATTTCTCTGTCTCCTCTATCCATCGTTCTCTCACACCTTCTTCCTCTCCCTTCTTTGACTCTGTCCCTCTCTCTCCCTGTATCTTTCTCTCTCTCTTCTCTCTCTCTTCTCTCTCTGTCTCCCTCTCGCTTTATTGCAGGTGCTGATTGTTCGACTGCAAAGCATATACTCATGTTATCGCCAATTAGATGCGACCGTGTCTTTCTGGTGCCTTGTGCACGGGCACAGAGAGAGAGAGAGAGAGAGAGAGAGAGAGATAGAAAGAGAAAGAGAGAGAGAGAGAGAAAGATAGAGAGAGAAAGAGAGAGAGAGACAGAGACAGAGAAGTGATCTTGGAGACAGAGAGTGGGTGAGGAAATGAGAAATTGGTGGAGTGAAAGGAAAAAAAAGAGTGGTAAGAGAACAATATGGGTAGAAGAGAGGCGCAGAGAGAGAAAGACGCGCTCGAGGATGCGCTCCCGGGTATCGGATTCCGGCCTGTCTTCTCCGTCGGTTGCTTGCCATTCTGATGAGAGAGAGAGAGAGAGAGTGGGAGAGAGAGAGACAAGAGAGAGAAAGAGAGATAAAAGAAGATAGTGCTCGCGCAACCCGTTGGTTTCCCGCGGTGGAGTCCGTCGGGGCCAGCAGCCGCCGTGCCATCTCCTTGCCACAAATTGAGAGTGCATTCGTAACCGACATTTTTGTCTCTATCTCTCTCACCATTCTCTTTTTCTCTATCTCTCTTCCTCCCTCCTTCTCCGTCTTTCTCTCTCTTTCTCTCTCTTCCTCCCTCCTCTCTCTCTTTCCCTCTTTCTCTCTCTCTCTCTCTCTCTCTCTCTCTCTCTCTCTTTCTCTCACTTGTCCCCCACTAAAATTGGCGTGGGAACCGTGGCTGAGTGGTACGTAAATGCATGTGCTGGATGTGTGCCCGTGCTTTGCCATCAAGATATCGCATCAATTTGAACCCCTTCCAGGTTACGGTAGCGTGGCCAAAACTCACAGCAACACCAGTCATGGATCCAGAATGCGAAGGCTGTCGTAATTGACCTTTAGAGTGACGCTATTTCCGTTGTCATCTCTATAGTTACTGACACATCTGCGCATGTACATATGTCTGTATATACATAGATGACTTTTGGCTAGGCAAGCAGTGCGTGCGATATGTAATGACATTCCATGTTATTTCAAAGTGTTGACGGAGATTAAAAACAAGCTTCAAAAGGCGCGTCACACCGAATTTTCTCACTGTCTTAGTTCCAGAGGGCGTGCCAACGCCAGAGCTACAACAATTATATGACCGTCTTTGTGATGAGTGTTGAGTAACTTCAAGAGAGAAAGAGGAGAGAGGAAGAGAGCGAGAGAGAGGGTGAAAGAGATAGAGAGAGGGGAAGAGAATGAGAGAGACCGAGACGCACAGAAGTAAGTAGAACAGCAAAACGATTAGCAGCTTAGCGGCAGACTGCCAAAGGGAAATGACAACATACATAGTCACATAGTACAGGACATAACTGTCGCCTTCTCTCTGTTTTATCGCTTTCTCTCTCTCTCTCTTTCTCTCGTTTACTCTCCCGCTTTCTCTCTCTCTCTCTCTCTCCCTCTCTCGTCCCGATTACTTCATTCCTTCCGAACGGTTGTCTCTCTCTCTCAGTCTCTCTCTCTAACTCTCTCCCACACTCTCTCGTCACAATTCTCTTTGATCTGAAGTGTTCCGCTCCGCAATAAACTGTCAATTGGCAGAGCAGCAGGCGCCACCGAGGCGTGTAGACCGTAATTTATTGAGTGTACAGGGGAAGCTAGTGAGAGTGAGAGATAAAGAGAGAGAGAGAGAGAGAGACAGATAGAGACAGAGAAATGGAGAGAGAGAGGAAGCGTGAGATGAAGAAATGGAAAGAAAAACTGAGAGGGGAAACGTATGTAGTTGTTACTGTGGAAAGCGGAACAAGGAATAAAAAGGGGGGTCAAAAGCTTACTTAACTTGTGCTAAAGAAAGAAGGTTAAGACATGAGAAAAATGAGGAAAGCGGATGGTTTTTGACGGCATGATTATGTCTTCTCCGATGATTGACTCCGCGTGTCTTATGTACATACTTTAGAGACTCAATTTAGTCAATCCACCGAGGGGCTCTTGATAAGCTGGCCAGGCTGTTCTTGGACAGGAGCAGCTGTGACGGATATCGGAAAGTATGTGGATGGAGAGAGAGTTAAAGAGAAAGAGAGTGAGAGAAAGAGAGTGAGAGAAAGAGAAAGAGAGTAAGAGAAAGAGAGAGAGAGAGAAAGAGAGAGAGAGAAAGAGAAAGGATAAAGAGGACAAGCATCATTGCGAAATCGATAACTTCTACCGATTCGGTCGTCTCAAGAACAAATATTTGGGCAGTGACAGGAGGCTTGTGGGAGAGAATGAGTAGAGGAAGTGGACAGAAGTGAGAGATGAATGAAGAACAGAGATAATGGAATGAGAGAACGAGAGCGGAGGAGAGGGGGAATAGAAGAGTGAGAGAGAGAGGGGAGAGAGAGAGTTAAAGAGAAAGAGAGTGAGAGAAAGAGAAAGAGAGTAAGAGAAAGAGAGAGAGAGAGAGAGGGAGAGAGAGAGAGAGCAAGATGGCCACTGGCAAGCACATGCCTCTGTGTGTTATGCTGTGAGTGCATTTAGCTCAAGTGGTAAGAATAAGTTGAGGTTACTCGCGCTGTCTCTTTCTCTTTCTTAACTTTTATTTTCTTATAAATATATAGTACGAAGTCAATTTGTATGAATGCAGTATATAAATGTTTTGTTAGATTGAGAGAGAAAAGCGAGTATGGCGCCCATCCAAGGAACAAGATAACGCGGCGTGACCGGAAGAGACAATGGGAGAGAGAGAGAGAGAGAGAGAGAGAGAGAGAGAGAGAGAGAGCGGGCGGGCTGAGCTGTCTACTGGGTCATACTGTAGTCTCTGCATGCTGCCAGGGAGAGTCAGAACATTTCAGTTCAGGACCTTCTTCATCGTTCTTTTCGCTTACGATTAGCGCTCACAAAAGAAGTAAAAGCAAAAATGTTCACGATGGAAGCAGTTCATATGAGCGATGGAAAGATCACAGCGAAAAACATAAATGAAAGGGTGGTGCCAGGTACGCGAGAACTCTTTAGATCTCCGAGGCTTCTAAACATTTCACTAATTGATGATTATATATGAATATAATGTATGTTCATATTAATAGTTAATATGCAGGAAGTTGTCGAGATGTTGAATAACATGAAGAGAGATTAGCGTTCTGTTATTCAATAGCCTTCCATTCAGCATAAAAGCCAGACTGAGAGCCTAATAAAACATTTAAAGATGCTGATTAGATCGGCTACTTTCCTCAAGCTATGAATTTAAGCTGAATCACAAGAAAATCACTCGGGGAAATCCGGAAAAAGGTTAGGTAGTAAAGGACTTCTTTGAAACCTCACATTTAAAACGTGTCACGAACAATTCAAGTCGAAAAAAGGCAGACCCGAGAAAGAGGGAAGTTTCTTTTATTATTATACTTTTATTTTGATTTTAGTGAATGTTACCCAAGTACAAATGGTCGGGTAGATCATAGCCTCGTGGCTAGATGGTCACTAGAACTTTGCATGAAAGACAACCATGAACTGGCCGAGAAGAAGATCTCTTTCCTCTTTCGGACTCTCACTCCGCCCCTTCCACGTGCCCTCGCTAAGCAGCTCAAATGTCCTAATTTAATCGTTCCTGGTTAGTGATGGTGATGACGGTGTTTTCTCACCCTTGGCATGTTGCCAATTTGGCTCTTCACTCGTGCCTAATCTTCTTCTATTTCACTCGCCTCGGGCTTATCTCGACTGTTTTCCTGCTTACGGTAGAAGTCTTTAACGTCAAGGCGGAGCCCGTTCTTGTCAACATTCTGATCTTGGCGAGGGTTGGCAGAGTGCGAGAGAAAGAAGAGTGTGAGCGAGAGAGACAGAGAGTAGCGAGAAGTAAAGCAACAACATAACAAAGATAATATGCCGGCAGCATCATTAATTGATATGATCGCTGATAACGTTGCGATCCCCTCGCCTAATTGACGAGGCGAATCATATTAGTGATTAGAGAGGGGGGGAGAAGAAAGAGAGAGAGAGAAGAGAGAGAGGGAGAGAAGAGGTTGATAAACAAGATGTAACTAGAGTGCGATGGAGAGTGAGTCTATGAAGCTTGAGTATCTGGGAAGTTCAGAGAAAAGCGAGATGTCTAGTGAGATAAACTCGGATTTTGGTGGGTTTCGCCAAATCGGCTTGATGCATGCTTTTTCGCAATTTTCCCATCTCTTCATCTTCTTCGTTAGGACTGTTTCACGCTCGCTTTTTCACTTAGTAGTCTCTATATATCCGCTCCCTCTCCTTCTCTCTCTCTCTCTCTCTCTCTTTCTCTCTCTCTTCCTCTCGCTATCTCTCTCTCTATCACTTCTTCGCTCTCGCGCTCTCTCTCTCACGCTCTAACAATCTCTTTCTCTTTCTCTCTCTCACTCTAGCTATCTCTGTTTCTCCGACTCTTCGCATGTATATTTGCCATGGACACACACATATGTACATATTTACAGATGTTCCGCGCGGGCGAGATCTCATTAGCGTGAGCCGGCTTTATCTCCCTTCTATTGCGGCGTATGGAGTGAGTGAGATCTCGTGAGCTGTTATGCTATTTCGTCATTTCTCTGACCGTCTGCACTCTGCGCATTATGCACTCTCCTCTCTCCTCTATCTTTCTCTCTCTCTCTCTTTCTCTCACACCGTCTCGTGATAGTCCAGTTTGACGAAGAACGTCGTCCGCAGCATAAAGTCAACAGAGACGAACAGACGGTAAGACGCCGTCGGCAGGAATATCTCTCTTGGCAAAGTGCCAGATGGACGAAGCGACTGTTTGAGATGGACGAGAGCATTTGAAGTGATCAAGATGGTAAAAGGTAGTAGACAGAAGAAAAATAGGGCGAAAATATGTACTTAAGATAACTGCATAAAAAATGAAGACAGGTAATTTTGCAAAAGATTCTCACATTTGATCCAGCGGCCTATTCATGAATATCTTCTCTGGCTTCTTTCTTTCAACGAAAAATAATGAATTCATGCTCGAATTGACGCTTGGGATTGCCAAAGGCAGTCTCAATTTGAAATCTCATCTTTAATTTTTTGGTGATCTCCCTCCTTAATTTCTTTCCTTATTTTGTCGCTCGTTAGTTGTCCCTCAAGTAACAGTTCCATGTCTCTCTCTCTCTCTCTCTCTCTCTCTCTCTCTCTCTCTCTAAGGTTCTCCTTCTTCTAGATGAAGCGGCGGCATTTGATCAGCGAATACATAAATCAACCTAAAATTTATTGCGGAAACAGAGACAGAACAGAACATGAATGGGTTGGTGGAACAGAAGCAAGAGTATCTCATGTAGAAGGGGGGGGGGGGTGGAGAAAGAAGAGTGAGAAGGAGAGAGTGAGAAAAAGAGAGGGAAAGAGGAAGAGAAAAGAGAGGGAGAGAGGGAGAGAAAAGAGAGGGAGAGAGGGAGAGAAAAGAGAGATAGAGAAAGCTAAAGACATCGGCTGTCTCCTAAAACTATGCCGTTGGCCGTTCTGGTGATTGATTGATGAGTAGTGGGCAGAAGCGACAAAAGAAAAAGATAGGGCGAGAATGATTACAGGCGGGGCTGACACTTTGCAAGGAAGGAAAATGTCACTGCGAATTTGTATTCGATAAAATAAAGTAAAGTGAGATGGAAAATATAAATTAAAATTAGATACCGAAACTGTCGAATGCGGAAGATATTGAAAGACCAAATATTCTAATGGTATAACATTAAAAAGCTAACATAAGCGACGTTCTCCTCGAGGTAGTCTAAGACGACTGCGAACGAGAATATCCAGAGAGTTCTTGCCCGTGGGGTTGGTAAGATAGAGAGAAAGAGAGAAACAAAGAGGGAGAGAGAGAAAAAAAGAGAGAGATGAGAGAGAGGAGGACTGAAGAGAGAGAAGACATGTCCAAACGCTGTACAAGAAAGAGAACGAGTGATCAGAGGAGGATGTAGAGAGTGAGAGAGGGAGATAGAAGAACGGAAACAAAGTGGGAGTGATGGTGAGAAGATGAGATGTAGAGAGGAACTGAGGAAAAAGGAGAAAGAGAGAGAAGGAGAGAGGGTGGGGGAAGAGAGAGAGAGAGGGAGAGAGAGAGAGATTTCGTTCTGTGGCTTTTCGGATGACGAGAGCGATGAGTGAAAGGCGGCGGACAGGTCCGATATGACGAAGGCAAGAATGTCACTCTCTTTCTCTCGCTTTATGTCTCTCACTCTTTCTCTTTATCTTTCTCTCTCTCTGCAAATGTCCCACTTTGTCTTTCTTCTCTCGTTCTGTGGTCTCTCTAATATTTTCTCTCTAAACCTCTCTCTCTCTCCGCTTGTCTTACATCAAGACAGCTCTTTTTCCGAACACCATCTCTCTATTCCTCTTGCATAAATTTCTATTCCCGAACCGTCATTTTTAGAAAACTTATTATGATCGTATGTACATACATAAAGATTATTATTCATTTGCAATTTATTTTAAGATCTTACATTTTCAACATAAAAATAAGCTTTCGCCAATTAAAATTTAAAAATAAAAAAAAAGCAGGAAAAGGGAACAAGCACTCTTCATTATTTCGACCTTATGGACATGCCATAATATGTGTAAGAATATGAATATTGAGAAGGAGACACAAGGAAAGGCACATGTGAATGTTTGTGTTAGAGCGGACTATTATTCAGTAGAGTAAGATGTCTTCATGAAACGAAGAGAAGACTGGTGGTTGTCTGGATCGGTGAATGTTGGCCACATAATGCTCCTTTAAAAATGACCCCGAGGGGCGGAGCATCCGTAATCACTGACAGGAGATATGCGGATATGGGAGGAGTGTTCTGCTGACGAGATAAGACGTTGCAGAATGCACACTTATTGCAGCTTCAGCTTTACTCTTTATCTTCCTCTCCTCTCCCTTTCTCTTTCTCTATACCCTCCTGTTTCTCTACCTTCCCTCTCTCTCTCCCCTCTCTCCTTCCTCCGGCTTCACCTCCGCCGCGCCTCCTCGTCGAGGGGATAAGCATACCAATTGCACTTTTTTCGACGTCTTCCTCCTTAACACCGATGCGATTAGGCTTCTTCAGGTATCTGTATCTTGCTCTCTCGCTCTCTCTCTCGCTCTCTCTCTCACTCTCTCTCTCGCTCTCTCTCCCTCTCTCTCGCCTCTTGCTGGTCAGTGCATGTCTCCTCTCCTCCGCCACCTCCGCCTCCGCACTTGATGATCTGAATGCACTCTGCTACAGGAGCAGGCAGATGTAACTGCCAACGAGCAAAAAATGCGGCTTAGGAAGTAGAACGGAGGAGAGAGAGAGAGAGAGAGAAAGCGAGAAAGAGAGAGAGAGGGAGAAATAGAGAAAGGATGAGACATAGAAAGAGAGAGAGGGAGAAATAGAGAAAGGATGAGACATAGAGAGATAAGCAAATTTGGAAGGTGTCTCCGGAACAAGGAACAGCAATCTAGCTTCTGGTCTTCTGGCCACTCTCTACTAATTGGCGTCAATACAGATCATGCTGAGAGCACCTGTGTCACCCTATTGAGCAGAGGTGGCAGAGAAAGAGGGAGAGAGAGAGAGAGGGAGTGGGAGAGAAGAGAACAGAGAGAATGAAAGAGTGAGAGGAGCTAAAAGAGTCAGGGATGAAGCATGTCACTTTCCTGGCACCTGTAGCTGTTTGGCTATCCACTGCGAAGAGATCTGCTTATCGTCTGCGCTGATCTGCGAAAGGAGGGACGGCAGAGGAATGGCTACTATTTGTAAATCCATGTATCTTTTACAGTAGACCAGACAGAAGAACGCTTTACATGTTCCATATTCATCAACCTTATTATGCGAGACTTTTTGTACACTCCACTTTTTCACCACTTCCGTTCAGGCTTGTCCTTGGCGTATACCGTACACACAAGCTCTGATTGAATACAGGAAGGGAGAGAGAGGGAGAGAGTGAAGGAGAGAGAGAGAGAGAGGGAGAGAGAGGGAGAGAGAGGGAGAGAGAGAGAGGGAGAGAGAGGGAGTGAGACAGGGAGAGAGAGGGAGAGAGACAGGGAGAAAGAGGGAGAGAGAGGCAGGGAGAGAGGGAGGGAGAGAGGCAAACAGAGAAGTGCGAGGGAGAGAGAGACTATTTATACCGTAGCGTGAATAAAAGCAATCAGTGGTGTTTCGAAAGAAACATTAGAAAATAAGGAGATAAACTGGAATACAGAGAAGCAGATGGAGAGAGTGCAGACGAAAAAGATAGAGAGCCTGCATTGACTGAGAGAGAGAGAGGGAGAGAGAGAGAGAGGGAAAGAAGGTGAGAGAGAGAGAGAGCGAGGTGCCTAGCAGACGTTCGCTACCTTTCAAGTGCCTCTGTCCAAACTGTTGACGCTTCTCCGCCGCGGGAACGAGTGTGCTCGTTTGTTCTCCGCGCGCCCCTTTGCACTCTTTGGGGGGAAGAAAAGGAAGAGAGAAGAGAGAAAGGGCGAGAGAAGGGAAGAGTAAAAGTGAGAGAGAGTCCTTATTTTCTGCCGTCTTTGTCTGATTCTTTCTTTGAATCTTCCTCATTCACTCGCCCTGCGACTCTCTCTCTCTCTATCTATCTCTCTTTCTCTTGCCCTGTCCCGCTATCTCTAGCCCTCTCTCTGCTTCTCGTCTCTCTGTCTGTCGTCTCTCTGTTGTCCTCATTCAATGACCGTCGTGTCTTCATTCTGTACAGGGAAGCTTCAAAGATGGAGAGAGAAAGAGTGGGAGCAAGAAGAAGTCGGAGGCTCTGCCCGCTCTTGACCGAATTCGGCAAACACGAGAGAGAGAGAGAGAGAGAGAGAGAGAGAGAGAGAGAATACCTGTACATTCAAGGTGATAAGTTTGTCTATAAGGGCTCTCTGTCTCCCTATCTCATGTTTTCTCTCAGCAGCTCCCTCAACATTTCACTCGTGACACAGCGCCAATCTCTTCCTCGTTCACCCTTTCTACCACTCCAATTTATCGCATCAAAGATTGTGAAATATCACTTATCATTAATCAGGATAAATTAAAGCTCGCTGCAGCGGAGTAAGCTTGCAAGTTGAAAAGAGACACGATTATTGTTACGTGGATCATGGGAGTGTTTCTCTCTCTCTCTCTCTCTCTCCCTCTCTCTTCTCTCTCTGCCTTGCTTTCTCTGACTTCTCCACCTTCTCAGAGTCTCTGTATTCGTCGTTCTCCACCGTCTCTCTGTCCCTCTCTCTCTCTGTCTACCTCTCTCTCCTCTCTCCATCTCTCCCGCCCTCTCTCTCTCGACCTCATTCTCTCCTTCACTTTCCACACTGAAGCCTTCTCGCCTGGCCGCTCTTCAAAACGCCTTGTGAGTATCACATTTCCGAACAAGACGTGTTGTGACTGCCGAGAGCGATTGAACAGAACGGCAGATACACCGGATGGGTGCGAAGCTGCAAACATGCATTGACGGAGAGAGAGCTGAGAGAAAGAGAGAGACCGAGAGTGAGAGAAAGAGGAGAGAGATAGGGACAGTTGGAGAAGGGAGATAGATAGAGGGAAAGAAGCAGAAAGTTGCGAAAATGCAAAAGCGATGTTATTAGAGAGGATTGGAATGGGAAACTTTTGGACACGCAGGCAGCAAGAGGAAGGCAGCAGTTGTTTCTGCGGTTCTGTGGATTTTGTCTCACACTCTGTCTCTCTCGGTCACTCCACCTCTCTCTCTAACTCTCTCTTTACACCTTTCTATTTCATCCATCTCACCATCTGGCTTTCTCTCTCTTATCACTATCTATCCTCCCCTCTCCTCATTCTGTTCCAAATAATAATCGACTGACTCACTCCTCTCCTCGCCTTTTGCTGGCACCTGCCAGGCCACTTGTAGCCCAAGATTACTCTGCGACTCTCAAGCATTGTACTCTCTCTAAAGGACACGAAAATAATAAAAAAATGTGCAAGATAAAATGAGAGACGAAGTTAACATCAAAGCAGAGAGAGAGAGAGAAAGAGAGAGAAGGGGAGGGATTGAGTAAGGTTGAGATCAGTTGGTTAGCAGAGACCTGAGAGAAAGAGTTAGAGGAAGATAAAGTGAAAAACGGACATAGAGATGTGCGAGACTAACAGAGAGAGTAGATCGAGACAAGGGAAATAAAGTTGGGGTAGCTTGCTGTCGTGTTCAAGTGCCCTGAGGGTGATGACTGATTTCTCTCTCTCTCTCTCTCTCTCTCTCTCTCTTACTCTTTCTCTCATTCGTCCTCTGTCTTTCTGTGATCTATTTTTCTCTCTCTCTTTCCCTCTCTCTCTCTCCCTCGTGACGAACTGGAAGGACGTGTCAATCTACTTCGACTCCTTCAGTCTCACCTTGTCATTAGTCTTGTCATTATTCTTCCTTCTTCCACTCGGATTGGCACTCTTTGACGAACTCCCACATCGAAGTGGAGAAGGAGGGAGAGAGGAGCGAGAGATAAAATGACAAAGAGAGATCAAGGGAAAGAAGTATGGAGAGAGAGGAAAAGAAAAGCGAGAGATATGGAGAGAGGCGAAGAATGAGAGAAAGAGAGGTAACGGGAAAGAAAACAGGGAAAATATGTGCATAGGTTGTGATCAGAATATGAGATTTTTATTTTAAAGAGGAAAAGCCCTTTGCTTTGGTTATCAAATCGTCATTTATTTGGAAAGAAACAAACATTTTCAGAGAACATCTTCAATCCGTCATCGGAATGTTCCGCTCGTTATTTCGTATTTAATTTTTTTACTTGCTCGTAATAACATCTTCGATGCACCCTCTTCCTGTTGATCTTCTCTCATATTTCATTTGCTTGGTATCTCATTCATAAATCTAAACCTGCCGAAACATAATTCAAATAACAATTAAATGGATCTTGCTGTGGTAATAAACAGTCTTATCTTTCATATCACTTCCTTCTTATGCACTGAAAGCTGTAACAAATACCTTGACGCATGGAAAATAAGAGCGCTGATGAACTGAGACTAAACAAGAAGCGTCACGAAGATAAGTGAGGAATTTAAGATTATGAGACAAACACAAATAGGAGGGATCCCACTCGAATTGCTTGTTTGCCCGCGTATTCATGTTTTTACCGCTGTCATAAGTGAGAGAGACGGATAAGTGTATTTTTTTGTTTACAGAAAACGCTCGTGTAATGCAAATCCGTGTGCTAGTTGACCATATGTTAATAATTATCAATTATCAAGGATTTGAGAGAGAGAAACGACGCGCCTTTAATCTTATAAAGTGGCGGATCTCACCGAGGCAAAAGAAGTGCAAATATCTCTCGCAATTATACAATGCGTTCCTCTGTATCTCTCACAGCCTTCGAGCTAATCTCTGCGTTATCACTCTACCTATCTGGTGCTCTCTCGTGCTCTTTCTGTATTTCCCATCACCCTCTCAGGATCTCATTTGCTCCATGTATTTCTCGCCTCTCTCTCTCTTGCCGTCTCGCTTTCTCTTCAATCTCATGCTCACTCTGTTTCTCTCATTCTGACATCTTCTTTTTGCCCACAATTTCCTTTTTTCTTCCGAGAAGGCTCTCCTTCTTCGCCTACGCTCGACTTCCGAACTAAAATCCAGTAACGTCTAAGGCGCCTTCTTTATTACACTCTCTGGCACTCTCTCACCCTCGCATGCTCCCTCTATGCCAGTCTTTAGCGTTCCCTTCTCTCTCTCTCCCTCTCTCTCTCCCTCCCTCTCTCTCTCCCTCCCTCTCTCTCTCGCTCCCTCTCTTTTTGCACCAGCTAAGCTTAATCCGGCTTGTCATAATCTGACGGCCGAAGAATAAAGTCTGACCACCGCCGACGCCTTTGCATTGAAACAAATAAAAATAAATTTAAGAACTTGTTAAAAGACCGTAGGTTGGAAATGATAGAAACCCTATAATCTCACTTTTTCCTACTTCGTGGGTGTCAGCGGTTTGTATTATAATGCGAGATATTAAATCCAATGTATATTTAAAAAGCCTTAGTGTCAAATTGTCCTTTGAAAGGGACAAAGCTAATTGTAAGCAAATATTATCTAAAGACTTGTCTTTATTCTTCCGTGCCAAAAAAGATCATCGTTTCCTACATATGGATACATTAAATTCAATGCAACATTGAGCAAGATTTGCTATACATAGGATGACAGTCTCATTATGAAAGAGAGAGAATGAGAGGTTGTTAGGGAGGGAAAGAAAGAGAGAAAAAGGAAAGAAGACGACTCTATAAATCAAGAAAACTAGTAAAAAAACATTTTATGAAGCAGAAAGAAGAAGGATAAATCTTTTCAAAAATGGATTGCAAATATCTGAAGAACGGAATTAAACAGCTCCAAGGAAGGATGAAATGGCAAAAATATGTATAAAAAAAAACATGTCTATGGCAAATGGCACGAGTGAACATTGAGCAAGGGTCACTTCTTCGGTATATTAATGTTGTTACAAGGGAAAAGAATAGCGAGAAGGGACATAAAGTGAGCGAGAGGAAAAGAGAATAGAGAAGAAAACGAAACAGTGTCCTTCACTAGACCTGACTGACTTTCACGCCGGTCGCACTGCTCCGTCTGGAGAGCGACGCAGCAGAGGGCAGGCCGGTCGGTGGCGGCAGAGGCGCGGTCGCCTTGCGACGGCCGCCGATCTGCTGGCCGCCGAGATGGCCGAGCTGGCCGCCGCGGCCAGCGCCCGGCGTCCATGGATTCGCGCTCCCTCGCGACTTGGCCAGCAGTGGCTCGTAACTCGCCGTGCCGCCCGCGCCGAACACGGGCGCCGAAGAAGCGGACGGCGCCCAGCTGTGCGAGAGCGAGCCGGCTGGAACGGGGCAATAGGTTAGCAAGAAATATTACAAAAGTTATATATATTCAGCGAATAAATTTTAAAATAAAAAAAATAAGTGGTGCGATAAAATATGTAATGAAGAGGAAGAATGTGCACACGCGGTTTTCATGCGCAAGTTTTCGTTAATTAGAAGAAATAAAATGGCATTTCGTTTTTATCAAGTCAACCACGTCAATCTATAAAAGAGACAGTCGAGTTATCAGATAAAGAACGAACTGTCATCGTAGGCGTCGTTGTCGTAGGCAGAAGAGGGAATGACGGAGAGCGGTTGAGACGGCACGGACGACGCTCTGATTGTCAGCAGCTTTGTTATCTCCTACTTTTCACATTCCCTTTTTGCTTACTATTCACTCTAGGCAATATCATCCCTTGTTCTAAACATTATTCATTTATTTAAATGTGTTGTTTCCGCGGCGCCAAAAGAGGCTAACATCGTGGAGGCTACAACAGGCCCAGCGCCGACGACCGAGTTGGCGCGGTGGGCGAGAGCGGCCGACGCGTACGGCGGAGGGGAGGGACGGTGGTAAAAGGGGCCCGAGGAAGACGGGGGAGAGCCTTGGCAGAAAATACAAGTCAGTGCTCGATCGGGTTACTGTAAGTCCGTTCCCGTCCGTCCCCCATTACCTACCGTACTCGTAGTTTCTCGGGGTGGCATCACTCGACTGCGCGAAAGGCGAGCGCGGAGAAGGCGGATGCGAGCTGCCGTTGCTGCTGCCGTGGTGGAACGACTGCGGGAGAGTGCCGTGGATCGACGAGGGCCGAGATGGCAGCGAACCGCCCGAAACTCCTGAGAGGAGATTTCGTTAAGGGTACTGTAGTTTTTTTATTGTTATACTTTCTATACATAAGTATGCATATATTGTGGGACAAACATGACAAGCTAAAGATTTGATGAGAGATTACGAGAGACATGAGTTAATTAAAAGGGCACAAAAAATAAAAGAAGTTCGGAAATCAGCACCAATGCCAGGCGAATAAGGAGGTGCCGAGAGAGCGGAAGAAGAAGCAGCGATGAAGGCGGCGTTCATCTCTTCGGCCGATGGCTTAAAGGAACCAAAAACTCAAGTTTGAATTCGCGCGTTTTTGCCTGACACAAGAACGAGAGAGCAAATGATTTAGAGAGAAGCGACTACAAAGGCCAGGAAAACTCAAATAGATTATGGTTGAGCTTCGTACTCCTTTGAGGTCGCTTTCGCTGATTATCAGAAATGCACTAAAATGGCCACACTAAAAATGATAGTAACAACAACAATAGAATAGGATGGAACGGAGAAGCAGAAAAGGGAGCTGAACCAGTGGCGGCGGCCGGTGCTTGTTCTCACGGCGACGGACGATGGAAGGGCGCGTCTGCTTCTTCGAGGACGACATGCTGCCGGATTTGTCTGCGATGAGGAGGTAGGAGAATAAGAAAGAGAAGAAGGAGGGTGAGAGAGATGAGGAAGAGAGAGAGAACGAGAGAGAGAGCGAGAGAGAGTGAGAGATAGATAGAGAGAGAGATAGCGAGAGAATAAGATATAGAGAGAGATAGCGAGAGAGCAAAACAGGACAGATAGAGGGAGAGAGGGAAAGGAGAGAGAGAGAGTGAACGCAGAGATGAAGCAGCCGGACCGAATCGGACGCAGTCGTGTACGGTGCCATTGGGAGTGGTGCCCCCGCTGGCGACGCGCGTTTCTCGTTCGCTGCCACTCGAGTCCATCGACACCTCGAACGGCGTTGTCAGCGGCTGCGGATACGGTCGGTCGTCCTGAAATGGTTACTGTATAATATTTTTTTAGTAACTATAAGCCCTTTAATACAAATATATAAAAAAAATACTTTAAAAAAATGTATAAAAATTTCTATATAAAATATTTAAACCTCCAAACCTGGTATTCTGTATGTTCTCGAAGAGCTTCGAGCTCGGGCAGAAGCTCAGCAAAGGTTGGCCGCTCCTCGGGCTGCGCCGCCCAGCAACGCTGCACCACGCGGAAGCTGCAATGAGGGGAATTTGGAAGGAATGAGGAACAGAGGACGCGTTACAAGCAAAAGCGAAGACTGAGAGATATGTAGAGCGAATAAAGGGAAAGAGCGAGAGAGAGAGAGACGGGAAGAGCACGTGAAAAAGCAAGAAATGGAAAGATATATAGACAGTACAGATAGACTCCACATGCAACGGAAACATGTGCTTTTGTTGGGCACTATGTTCATAATAACGAGGAAAAGTTATTAATTTTGTTGTAGAAGCGAATTGCGATATTAGGAATTGACCCAATTGAATTTCGATGCAAAGGCATGAGAAAAGGGGTGGAAGAGAAGAAGAAAAAGTCAGACGTTTCCTTCCACTTACATCTTCGCCGGGCAATAGCGAGGCCGCTCTTGTTGCTGCGCAGAGCGAATCGCGTCGCGAACCTCGAGATAATTCATAATAAAAATTATGTAAGTATTTGTAATCATAAAAATGCTATTTAAAATGCTTGCTATTAAAATGATATGGAAAACCTTGTCGTTATCGACGTTCTCGTACGGCGTATTGCCGAGCGTCAGAATCTCAAAGAGAAGAACGCCGTAGCTCCAGACGTCCGATTTGGATGTAAAAACGCCTTCTCTAAAGAAAAATATGGATTAAAACAATTATAAAATATATTTAAAAACTCTATTGCATGCACATATTGCAAAGTAAACAGGTCGACATACCGGACAGATTCGGGCGCCAGCCACCTAAGCGGCAGCACAGCCTCGCCGCGAACACGATACAGTTCGGCAGAGCGCGCGAGGCCAAAGTCGGCTAAAAATCTTTTATTTATTTATCTTTATAATATTTTTCATATTTTGTAGCGGAGGAGGCAAATGAATCATAGAAACATCGATTAAATTTCAAAATAAAAAAATTGAACTTAAAATACATTTCAGTTGCTTACCAATCTTGGTGACTCGATTAGCCGCATCAATGCTTGAGATCAGGCAGTTTCGTGCGGCGAGATCGCTATAAAGTAGAAGTGTAGCCAGTATTCAGAGATACAAACGTCTTCGTGATTTTAAAACCTGCTAATCAATAAATAATATAGGTCTAAAAGTATACGATGCCCAACCGATGGACATGTCGATTCTGCTCGAGGTAGCAGCAGCCGCGTCCCACGTCGAGCATCGTGGTGAGCAGGTCGCGGAGGCGCAGCGAGTCGGCCGGCGGCGGCGTGCTGCTCTCCTCCACGGCGCCCGCGCCGAACGCCGCTGCCACTGCCGTCGGCTCGTCCACTGCCGGGGGGCGGCTGATGAGGAAAAGGCAGGGGAAAAATAGACATCACTTATGAAGAATTTTTTGGTTAATTTTTTTGCGATTTTTGCGACATTCATTAAAAACATATTTAATATTTGATCAAAGCGCGTTTTAACGCTGAACTCTAATTTATATACAAAAAAATTGGGAAAACTGAAAGAATCTTGTTTCAGTATAACAAACCAGCGACATTCGTCTATTTCTAGTATTCGATCCAGGATTCTTTCGGCTCATTTCTAACCGACTCCGCAGGAACTTGAGCAGATCCCCTCCTGCCATGTACTCCATGACGATGAGCTGCGGCCCGGGCCGCTCCATGCACACTCCAAGCAGCTTCACGATGTTCGGGTGGTCAAAGTTGCTGAAAGGAACAAAAATACAACCTTATGAAAAATTTTTAATCAATCAAAAGAATTCTTTGCCCGACTTCATGAGGATGGCCTCCTTCAGAAAACGGATATTATCCTCAGGCGTGTGATTCTCCCGTAGAGCCTGAACAAGCAATGCATCGTTTCTCTGAATAGTACATAGGCTCTAATATAACAGCCAAATAAATATTTTAAAAGGACATTTAGAATGCAAATAAAAATTCTGTCTAAACATGTTCGAAGCTATGTGTACGTGATATATTATTCAAAATAAAGAAAAGGTACCTTAATAGCAACAGTGACGTCATTCTCTTCGCCGGTCGGCAGTTGCGTCGCGATTCCCCTGAAGACGCGGCCAAAGCTGCCCACGCCGATCTGCTCGGTCATCGTATAACGCACGTCTTCACGCGCCATGTGAGGCAGGTCTAGACAGAAATAGAATGAGACGTCACCAAGCGGACTTCTGCAGTATATATATATATATATATATATATATATATATATATATATATTAGTAAAGAAAGTAAATATATACAAAAATCATTCTCGTATATATTATCACGAAATTTGAGAATATTTTAGAATGGTGTTCTAAATGGTGAATCTAATATGTATGTACATAGATGAATTTGAAAAAAAAATGAAACAAAACACCAAACTCTTCATCTCATTTTGCAGATTCGGCGGAAGAGAATCGGATGCCTGCAAACCATGGCGACTGTTTAATGTTGTAATAGATTTTGAGAAATAGTTATCAATCCAATAAAAATTATTTAATTGCAAAAAAGTATAAATTACAAACGTGAGGAATCTCTGCAATCTTCTCGAGAGTGATCGATTTGTTGTCCACTTTGATCTTCTTCTTCTTTCCGTTGCTCGCATCGCGCTGTCGCTTTACTGCAATTTAGAGATGATAAATAGTTGAAGTGTTGTGCTAATTCTAACAATAAGTATAAAGCAAATTACCAAGGGAGAGCATCGACATTATATTCAAATCTTCAGGAATATATCTTTGAGTTCCAAACTATGGAACTTTACTCGCTACAACTAGTGAAGAACAACAGGTCTTGCTGTGAATAATTTATTCTTGCAATAAAAAGACAAAAATAATTTATTTAAACTAAATATGTAGGAAGAAATAATAAGAAGAAAAGAAGAAATGAACGAACTCAGACAGAGCGCAGCAAAGGAAAGGACGAGGATGAGCAGGAAGAGAGCGAGGAGAGAAGCGAGGGGCACACTCGCCACTCCGCCGTCCTCTCCCGATCGGCCTGCAGGGGAGACAGAGAGAGAGGAAGTGAGAGAGAAAGAGAGACATCCATCATTACTTTCACCCGGAGAGAGTAAACCCTGGCTAGGCAATAAATCAGAATGAAACATAAATACATATGTTCATATGCATGTATGCAGATAAATGATCATTTAATTTTAAAAAAAGAATAAAATATAAAAAAAGACAAATAAAAATTTTTTAATAAAGGAATAGAGAAAGACGAACGCTTCTCGAGTGAGGAGTATCCATAGGCTCCGAATCCCTCTTGGTTGGCCGCGCGGACACGGAACTGCCACGTGGCGGCGTGGTCGGCGCGGGACGGGCGCCAAGAAAGCTTCCAGCCGTCCAAGCCACGCTCCGCAATCTCCCATTCGGCTGTCTCATTCATGCGCACCTGAAGAATCATCGGAAGAATCATCAACTTCAAAAGTGAAAATAAATGTGACCTCAACGGCGTAGCTAGTAATCGGAGAGCCACCGTCGGAGGCAGGCGCCGCCCACTCCAGCATCCAACCCTCCTTGTCAACACGCGCTGTCACTTCCAGAGGAGCAGTTGGGGTTCCCGCTAGAGAGAGGAGAGCGAAAAGTAGAGGGAGGAGAGAAAGAGACGAGAGAGAAACGGGGAGAGAAAGAAAGAGAGAGAGATAAAGAGTGGAGAGCGAAAAGTAGAGAGCGCGAGCAGAGATATGGAGAGCGATAGAGAGATATGGAGAGCGAGAGAATGTTAACTGTTAAAGCGAGCATTATGAAATCTGCGACAAACAATTTATTCATCTGTATCACTACAGATATCTCTTCAATAGGGGTACGAAAACCACCATGGCATCTATTGCACTTGCTTTTTGTTGTGAAAGATGTACATTAATGCATATTTCATACATATTTAATGTTGCACGTTCTAATTATTTATGACGTTAATAAAGAATTAGCTAGATAAAAAAGGTGCCTGAAGTGCAAGGTCTGGCTAACCTTTTGTGCGTACTTGCTGCACGCCTTGGTAGTAGTCTTCCTTGTAGAACATAGTCGTTCCATACACGTCGTACTTTCCTTCAGGACAGAGTATAATTTCTTCAATAATACTTCGGCCTCGCAAAACAAGCCTTAAGCAACGTACCGGAATAAACTGCGACAAAGCGGAAAGAATACGAAGTAGCGGCAAGAAGGGCTGAAAACAAATACAAAATATTTATCCTATATTTTTACATAATTAGCCTCATAAAAAATAAATAAAAATATAGCTCGGGAGAATGACCTACAGTCCGGTACTCCTATCAATGAGTGGAAAAATATTTTATTGCTTACAATTTAAAAGAATGGAAAGAGAGTGGATTTTGCCGTCAAAGGTCGCATTTGATGGTGATCGCCATTCGCTGTTGCCACCAGACTGAATTGACTGGAAAGAGAGGGAGAGAGAGAGAGAGAAAGAGAGAGAGGGAAAGAGAGAGATAGAAAAGAAAGGATAGAGAGAGAAAGAGATAGAAAGAGAGAGGGGGGGAAAGAGCGAGAGAGAAAGAGAGAGAGAGATACAGAGACAAGGAAGTGAGAGTGAGCTCTTTGAGAACTAGAAGGGGGACAAATGCAAAAAAACCTCTTTGTACTGCACAGAAACAACGGTTGGTGGGTGTTCGGGTTGAAGAGAAGTCCACTTGAGCAGAATTGATGAGCCTGAACATTCATAGAACCTCGATGCATTTATGTCCGCTGAGAAGGGAGAGAGAGAGAGAGAGAGAGGAAGGGAGAGATAGAGAGAGAAGAAATAAAGAGAGAGAGAGAGTATAGAAATAGAGAAAGAGAGAGAAGTATAACCGGTGACATTGTCGGTGCGCAGCGTGCCCGCCATGTCCTTGGTGCGTGTCGCGAACTCTGGCGAGACTGCCTCGGAGTCGCCAGGAAATGGCGAATTCAGACGAGACTCGTGGATCGCTGTTACCTTCATTATTTTTGTTTTCTTAAACAGCTTTTGTCTAAATTGATCATAAATATATTTCTATTATACATTTCACTCAAGTCATCCTGTAAGATGCAAATAAAAATGTTGTGTGCGTGAAATGAACATGAAGAGTGAGATTGATGTGAGAAGAGAAAAGATCAAGGGAAATCAGAGAGAGAGAGAGGGAGAGAGAGAGAGAGAAGGCACACCCAAAACTTGTAATCGGTGGAAGGGCGGAGGTTCGTGATGCGGACGCGACAAGGCGTAGCCGTGCATGAAGCGGAGTCAGCCGTGGAGGGTAGGAAGCCCGAGTCCGACCACTCCTGGACGGCCACTTGCGAGGCGGCAGACAGCGACTGCTGCGAGATCTGGCAGGGGAACCATCAGATCGGCGGCATTTACAGAATAATTTAGGCATTATTGTCAGTTATTAACAAAAACAAATGTATAATATATAAATATACCCGATATTTGATCTGCTGTTTCGGCGCGTTGAGCGTCTCAGGCAGCTGCCAGAAGAGGTAGACGGTATCTGGAGAGATAGCGACAGCGAAAGGAGCACGAGGTGAAGAAGGGTAGCCGTAGCCTGAGGGAGAAAGGGGAAAGTATGTATGTGCATACATATTAGTTGGCTAGAAGAGCTGAATCGCTAAGCTTTCGCACCATTGAATGTACTTGCACAAATGTCAATAAAATATTAAACGAATAATAGTTATATATGTAATTATGGTGCACCTGTGCGAAAAGGCCTCGGTGAAGAGATGCCACTCGCAGCAGAATAGCGATTCGACCATGCAACGGTCACCTCGTAGCTACATATAAAAATATGAAAATATAATAACACAATTTAACTAAACATAAAAAACTCTTGTTAATCCGTACTCATTGCAAAGTTGTTTGAACATACATACATACATATATGTACATAGTTCAATATGAATACTAAATGGATTCAAGCAAGCTTCTCTAACGCGGTCTCCTTGTCGAGCAGGCCGTTCTCCACGCGAATCTTGTCGAGGAAGTAGCGGATGTGCTTCACTTTGTCCGTGCCTTTGCGAGTGAAGTACACCTTGAAATGTTATCTAATGTCACTTTGATTGCGAATGAATACTCCCATTATTTTCAAAATTAGAGCAATTTTGTAAGAAAAAGAAAAGGAAAGAAATGTACTAAAATAAATGAGAAACATCGTATTGCGTGCTTGGCAACGAGATTCCCGCACAGTTGACGCGAGCGGGAGGAGGAGACACTTCGACTAGAGCACCCGTACGGCCTGAAGGAAATTAAGAGAGAGAGAGAGAGGGCAGAGAGAGAGAGAGAAGGAGAAAGAGAAAAGAGAGATATGAAATGAATGACATCAAACTGAGTCGGAAAATGTTTGCTAAAAAAAATACCTTCGTTAACAACTCGGAAGTCAATGGAAGAAGACGAAGGAAGCGAGAAACACGCGCGTTCTGAAGAGAAATCATCAGTACCGTCGATATTCGTTCATTCTCTTTATACACGTTGTTTTCTTTAAAGAAGAATGTTTATAGAGCACTGTTATTTTGAACAAAAGATAATGGCTAACCCGGGAATGGCTGGCTCGAGAGAGTGACGGCGAGGATCTGACGAAGAGGTGGATTCTGAATGGCTATTGGAATAACCGCAGAGTCCTTGCCGTAGATCAGAAGCTCGCTCGCGGTCACGAAGACGAAGAGTTTGTCGGCCAGAGAGAAGGCAGAGATCGACTTGAGGCCGTGGTCTGGAAACGATGAGGGAGAGCGAGGGTGAGTGAGAAATAGAATGGAGAAACGAGAGAGAATGTAGTCAATGGAGATGCAGACAGCTTGAGACAAAAGAGAGATAAAAGAGAGAGAGAGAGAGAGAGAGAGGGAGAGAAAGAAAGAGTGCGAAAAGCTGAAAAAAAAGACCTCCAAACTTGGCCCAGTCAATGAGCAACTCGTCACATTTTCGTTCTTTCGGATCTATCGTTATCATTCCATTCCATGTGAGGGCGTAGATTCGTGGAGAAGAAGCCTGGTTCCACGCGAACTCTGCAAACATTCATTTCAACAATAAGAAATAAAGAAAATCTATGCCAACGAATCACAAATCCAAATACTTGGAGAATATTTCTACATGTCTCTTACTTTATAGAACAATTAAAGAACTTACCATTAGCAATAAGTTTAAAAGTAAATGAAAAATAAAATTATAAAAAAAGAATTTTAAATAGCAGAAGGAAACAAATTTTAAACAAATAAACAGTCTGAGTTCCTGACCAGCTTGCATCCAAGTGATGGTACGACTAGAGAGGCAGGCGAGCGAGAGCGCCAGGTTCTCCTCGGCCTTGCCGAACAGACTCAACGAGAACAGAGAGCCGTTCCGCGTCAGCAGATAGGCGGTACTAGAAATAAAACAATACTTTTTTATCATTTAAAATAATTAATAATTGAATAGTTTTAATATGAAAGTTTTAATACTTGGTTTAATGGATAATTGCAATTGGAGAGGTCTGCCCGGCAGTTTTGATTAGCGATTAGTCTATACCTGCTACACAATGCTAGTTTGACTGCTGCCACGACTTTCTCGTTTATAAATAAAATTCAAGTCAGGACGTTGGAATAAATGAACAAAGATGACTTTGTGAACGGATCATAAGTGAGTTGCTTGGCGTCGGACGCTCCTGGCGAAAGATCGATCAACTTCTGTGGAGTGATCACCGACGTGGAGAGGAAGGGGTCCAGGGCCATCTGAGAGTTTCTTGGTTCTTATTTTTCCTTTTTTTTTTAAATTTCAATGAAATTTTCTACAGTGATGGAACTAAAAATAAGATGATAGTTCGTCTGATAAAGCAATGGAAGTAGATAGTTCAGACCTGATAAAGGCTCTTGCCCGAGACGACGAGCAGTCGATGGCCGACCCAATCGGCCGTCATCGCATCGATCCTCATCACATCGCCGCCGATTGTCACCTGTAATCAATATCAAATAAGACATATTTTTTATTCATTATTTATTGCACACTTGATATAATTTAGCATTTATCTATTTTCGAATTGAAAATTAAACTCATTAGATACTTGCCATACCAGGTGATTTTAAACTGCTCTTTGCGTTTATCATCTGACACACATTGTTTGAAAGATTTTTTTTGCGAAATTAATTTAGTATAAAATGCTAAATATATGCAACTGACTTAAGAGTTTTTAATACGAAATAATTACAAATGTATATAATTATAAGATGCAATAAGTGTGTGAAACAAATTTGGTCATAATTCAAATTTAAGAAGAATACGATGTAAGAAACACCTAATTTCGAAAAAAAAACCTTGTGCACGGTGCTGTCGATCTGGTTCGGGTCCATCTGGACAAGCAGAATCTGCGCCGTGTCCGGCTCCTTGCGAACGGCGAAGAGGTCGTTCCCGATGAAAGCGATTGCCTCGTATTCAATCTATGCGTTTCGATATGTACTCTGTATTTATATGTATATTAGGTTAGTTAGTTGTATCCGTGGTGCTGCTTTCATTAACAATAAAGTATTTCGACTTATTTTTATTATTTTAATAATTTAATGAATTTAATTTGAACAAACCTTGCTCGGAACCTGCCTCCGACGCAGTCGTTTGAGGTCGTCTTTCGAGAGAGGAGCATCCGAGGTCGAGCGGGTTTGTGGCTGAGTTGCAGGCGGCGTTGTCGTGGCAGAGAGTGCGGCAGCGGCCGCAGGGAGCGACGCCGTCTCGGTCGAAGTTATGTTTGTGAAGGAGATCAACGCGTTAGTGGAGTCGATCGCGAAGAGACGGACCAAAGGACGAAGCTCTCAAAGTATTCATTTCTCATTGTTTGAGTGGCAAAATGGCTTCTTGTTAAGCCTTTAATTTCTATGTAATTGAGATAGAATATTGTCATTCCAAGCATCAGAACTAAACGAAACCAACCGCTGCTGTCAATCTCGACGGCCTCTGAGAATTCGCCGACATTCTTTGGCTCATTCGCCGCTGCCACAGCACATTTCACCTAATAATAAGGAACTCAGTTTTAGATAATAAATAGAAATTTACTTTTCTAAATTCTAAAAAAAAAAATTACATAAAGATAAAAAATTTTACATAGAAATTTTTACGTCAATACCTTGCCACTCTTGACTGCAAAGGAGTAGAAGAGATGATTCGGTGGCACAGGACCGCCGACCGAGAGGCCTCCCTATACAAGATGGTGTTAATCGAGAGAGAAGAATAAATTAACAATCAACATTTATTATAAATTTTAATATAAAATATACTGAACGAACGAAGTAACCTCCTCCTGCGTGCAGTTGACGACGAACTGGAAAGCGGGGCCGTTCCATTCGTGTGGCTGCTGCCAGAAGAGGGAGATGATGGCGCGTGCGCCATCCACGGTTTTCTGTGCGAGAAGTGGGAGCGAGATCAAAGAATTGTTTTAAGAGTAAATATAATATTTTAATTTACCAACAAAATAGTTGTATTTTTTTTAAATAATAACGAAAGAAAATTAAGATTAATCGTTGAATGTGAAAACCTGTTGCGTGGCGTAGATCTGAAGACTCTTCGGTCTATCGGGCGGCTTCGTCGGCGCGACCAGGCCACTCCGATTTGCAGACGTCGTCATCCAGGCATTCATGCCTGTGGAGAGAGAGAGAGACTTTCTTTCTCTGCTTCTCTGTCTTGTCTCTTCTACTACCTATCTTTCTCTTGCTATCTTTCTCTGCTTCTCTACTCCTTTACTCTCTAATCTTCCAGCTGGATCACGCTCCTTTCAAAATATTGCTGCTTTGTTAAGATGTCTGGTTTAATAGAATCCGCTTGGAAATGCCTGTTGAATGCCTTGTTACTAGTAATAGTATGGCTCCAAGTTGCATTCTCTATGAATGCTGTCTGTCTTCCTGAATCTCTTTCTCCCGAACCCTCAATGACGACATCGAATCGTTGCCCACTCGGCCACGCATCCAACAACTGGCGGGGCAGAGTGGCAGGCGAGGAGAGGGCGAGAAGGAGGCGCGTGTCTGAGGGCTGCTTCTCACGCAGAAGAGTTACCTGGGGAGAGGGATAGAAACTTCAGTTTTAAATTCTCAATAGTTATACTAAAATTAAATTGAAAAAAATTATTATTAATTAAAAAAAAGTTAGTTCATGTGCTTTTTTGCTCATACCGATCATGGAGAAACTATTGGTTTGTCTCTGACCATTTCTCTCTCTCCCTCTCCCTCTCCCTCTCTCTCTCTCCCACTCTCTCTCTCTCTCTCTCGTCCTCTAACCTTGTAGAGAACTGCCCCCGTTTCCAGCTTGGCCGGCTCAGTCGCCCACTCGATGTCGCTCTTGTGCGTCTCGCTCATGGAGATGGGGCCAGTGATGGCGAAGATATTCGGAGAGGGAGGCGGGGCATGCAAGGGCACCAGGAGAGCCACTTCAGAGAGCGCGTAGTTCAGATTCAGAGAACCGAGCTGAGAGAGAGGGATGTATAGAGAGAGAGAGAGAGAGAGAGAGAGAGAGAGAGGGAGAGAGGTAGCGAGAGAGAGAGAGGGAGAGAGAGAGAGAGAGAGAGGGAGAGAGAAAGAAAGAGCAAGAACATGTCAACATACGCTGAATCGTCTTTAGAATATAAACATCGATATCCAATAAATGAAACATGAAATAATAGAACGACTTAACCTTTTTGTCGCAGAACCCCATCCTACCGTGCTTCGTGATGAACATGAGCTTCTCGTTGATCACCACCAACTGGCGGATTCTCAAAATTGCTGTTCAAATCAGAAAAATCTTTAAAAAGGTACATATATGTATGACAGGAACCAAGATGAATAAACAGCAGACGAGAAGTGATGATTCTTCATATATGTATGAGTAATCAGGCTAAAAATGATGGAATATCTACCGAAGGAAACCTAATTCATTTCTCGGCTGTGCAGAGAAAAAGACAAATATAGTAGATCAATTTTGATATGAAAATGGAGGGAGAGAATTGATTATGTAGATAAAATGATTTCTGACTGTGGAAATTCGTTGCTGGCCGCCATGAGCATAGGCGTGCGATTCTCCTGGTTCAGGCCGTAGAGATGGACCGTGCCGTTCTCGTGATGCAGCAGGTAGAAGACCTGTAGGTTAGGCGAGGCAAATGGTGGAAATAATAGTTGTTAAATTGAGATATACATTTTACAAATGGAAATGACACGTCTCCACGTACCTCTCCTGATTGTTCGTCTGCAGCAACTCCGACAACTTCGGCGCATTCAACGGCCTCCGGAGCGCACGAGTGGATTCTATGGTGTCAAAGACGTCTTTTCTACGAATTCATCAACAATTTCAAGTTTTTTTTTAAACTCTGCCGGTCGCTGTATATTTTGCTATTTACACTTAATTATTATAAGCACCTTAATGAGAAAGAAAAATATTAAATAGTACCTGAAACGCTACTAAATATGTGGTTTAATAGTGAATTGTAATCACATAGCTCACAATCAGCCCGGCAGTTTTGAGTTGCGATTACCCTATAACGCTTCGTGGTTAGACTATCTAACAATGTAAAAAAGGCCACGTTTACATGAATTTCCTTGAAAAAAGTGAATTTTCGAATGGACCATATGTATGTACAAACATACAATGTGAGCTGTTTGGTATCTAATGCAACTGGCGGGGTGGCTTTCTATTTTGCTATTCTTATTAAGACTTAAATTTATTATTAATTATAAAAAGGATGATTTACAGAAAAAAGTGTATACGACAAAATGAAATGAATTCTAACAGTTGCTCGAATGTGCCGGTGAGCCGGTACGAGACGACGTGGTAGTTAGAGCCGACGACTAGAACGGCGCGTGATGAGAGCATTGCCATGTGACGGACCTGGTTAAACATTCACGAAACACTGCCTATTCCATATTAATTTTCCTAACCACTTACATACATATGCATATACATATGTATATTAGAAATGACTAACAGCTAGTCCGGAGAGGAACGGCGTTGCGGTTCCATCGCCAAGTTGTCGCGTTACACCAGACTACAATATAGAAGTAAACATGACACCAATAACAAATGAATGAGCAAAATCATTGAAAAAAAAAGAATAAAGAGGTGCTAACCGGACTCTCGCTGGTGGAGTAGATGGTGCGCGTCGTGTTATCGAAGACGAGCGCGCCCTCTGCGTCCTTGGGCAACGAGATTGAGTCCACTAAGAAAAAAACTTATAAGCAATAAAATTAGATATATCGACAATAGAAACATCGATATTTATACTAGATTAAAAATATATATATATATATATATATATATATATATATATATATAAAATAAAGAGCCGAAGAGAAACGGCTAAGGAAATACGCATCGTACACGAAGAATCGGGCAGCGCTGGGAGGCCGAGCACGTCAAAGAGATCAGTCTTATCACCAGCGCCCTTCTTTAGAATGTAGATCGGCGTGCCTGCCAGAGTTTACTTTGTTATTCCATGTTTATTCAGACTGACTGATTACTGGTTATCATTGAATCACTCTTTCCATTCAGAATACGATTATCAATCCAAAAGAGAATTTGCACAACAATAGCTCTCCAAAATGGATGAAGAGACAAGGAGGGTGAAAGCGACAGAACAAGAGACAAAGAGAGATGGAGGAAAGAGAGAGAGGCAGAGTGAAAGAGTGAGAGGATGCAACCTGGCATGCTAACGAAGGCGGTGTTGATGGCGTTGGCGAAGAGTGAGCAGACATGGCGGGCGCACGCGCGGACTGAGGCCGTGAACTCGGCGCCCGGCGAGATATTCATCAACTATTAGATCCATTTGGCATCGATATTAATAGTTTCCCCAAAACAATTTATTAGTGAAATCATAAAAAAAAGAATAAAACAAAGCGATACCATGTCCGTGCCTTCTGCCTTCTCACTAATAATCTGTGTGCCGTCAACGGCCATCAGTCGAACTTCGTAGATGACATTGCGCCACAATGAGCCGGGCGCTGCAATGACATACAGTACGGCTCAGCGGCCAAGGGTCTCGGCTATAGCGGCTATAGCGGCCGCGTGCCAAATGGGCCAAGCGAAGTACGCGTTAAATGAAGCTTTTTGCTTCAAATCATATGTATTTTTGAGCTCGTGGAAGCTCGCTGCATCATATACGCAGAAGAAATCCTGAAAATAATGCATATTTACGAAAATTTAATTCTAAATGCAAATCATGGCTCTTTTGGTGCGTTGTCGACTAGTGAAGGGTGTGTAGTGAAATTTTCTGTTCCTGGCAAGTTGCCAGATTTAACTTCAAAAACAGAAATCCCTGTTATTTTTATCATCCTTGTTGTTAAAGTGTTCGCTCATGCTGCCCTTTTAATTACTTGTCTGTTTTTATCTTCACAGATTCGCTAAGCATTGAAAGAAGCTTCTGTTCGCTCGAGCAATGGAAGGGAGCGTGGCGATGGCGGTAAAGGGTCTACGGCAAGGACTTCATTAGATCCGTTACTTTTTTTCGTTTGGATATTCTATTTTTTCCGCTTACATTTTACACTATATTCGTTTTGTCCTCCCGTTTACTAAGAAAAACCATTGAACATGAAGCTTTGTGGCTCATTTTGTAGCGAGCTGCGGGATGTGCCATCACTTCTGAATCAGCTATGTCTGCTAGCAGGGAACTCCGGTGCCTATAAATCCCAGGTTATTACAAAGTGCTTTACTGTTTAACAAACAAGGATGACTGTTTAACAAATGAGAAACAACTTTAACAAATGAGGAACTTTACTGTTTAACAAACATGAACAACGACAAGCGCGAACGGTTAAAATAATTCAGTTCTATCGGAAAGTAAGATGTTGGATAAAAATTTTGTTACTCAGACTATCCTTATGAGGATCATATGTAGGCAAAATTTATTGATAAAAGTGTCGTTTGCTTTGTTTTTAATATTAGATATCAATCAAAAACATCGCGATTGGCAGCAAAGCTGTTGAGACTACGGGATCGGCTGCGGCTTCTGCTCCGACTGCGCTGATCCTCTCCGTCTCCTTCATTCGACTCATTGTTAGACAAGTTTCTGAACATATTCGATTAGTTTCTGGGTACCGTTTTGTGAATTTATTGGCATTTTTCTTTAGAGGACAACTTATCATAATTGGCAATTGTGAAAATTTTTAAAGTAGATATGTTGATCATTTGGATAAATATAAACCGCTTCTGCTTTCTGCTGTAGCTGTTGATGCTCTGAACTGCATCGCGCCTTTGTGCCGCCTTTTGAGATTCACCTACTGGGTAGAACTGCTCGAGTAGCTAAAATTAGTCAATTATTGTGCATGAAACACGTTACTAACAATTGGGTAAATATCCAACGAACGGTGAAGATAAATTTGCGTTTTGCATGATTCTTTCTCTTTAGCAGCGGCTCACGCCGGTCAGTTTCGTTCTCAAAAATTGATGTCTCAACCATGCGAGCGAAAACCGATGCATTCTTTGCATTTTCAGCCAATGCTGCGGCTTCCTCCTTGTCCATGAATGTAAACTGCAGGTCTAAATATGATTCCAACGATTAGCATAAATTCCAAATTCGATTGCTTTTCCTAGTCCTAGCCTCTGTCCCGTGAAGCCGGTGTGCTTCGCTCTAGCAGAACCTTGACAGATTCCTCAGCTTGCTCAGCAGCTTCCCGAGCTGCTGTTATATTACCACGAAGTGCAGAGACCCAGCCATCAGTAAGCTAACCCTCTCATTTACATTTTTCTCTACCTACAAATTGTATTATTACTCTCCAAAAAAGGTTTTATTCTGTACCTGAGAAACTCGGGCATTAATACTCTTCTCGATCTGAAACTATGACCTTCATTCTCTGACTCAGAAACTTATCGTCTATATGTTTTTTGTACCTGGGCAAATTTGGAGTCGATGTGGTTTGTCAGATGCTTGATCCATGAAGGTGAACCGTTGGAGGAAGTAGTAGTGGTTGTGGGGAGTACTAAGGCACGAGCTGGAGTTGAAGTGCTTCTCGATGGTGAAGGAGAGGTAATTCTCGTCCGTTTGAGTGGCACGTTGTCGGAGTCATCGCTGTCTTCTTCGGCGGCGGGAACCATGAGGCCCGATCCAATTGAAGTCCTCGGTGCAAATATGTATATAAGTCTATTTTTGTTGCGAATCGTTAATTATAATAAAAACCTTTTTCTTTTCTGAGACGGTGCAGAGACCTTCTTTGTGCATTCTCGCTGGCAAGCAGTTTCACTTCCAGCAAATAGAACTGTGCATTTGTATTTCTTTTTGTCGCTATATTCTACCTGAGAAAGGAGATTGATCTAGTCCATGAGAGTAGGGATGGAAGTATGATAAACTGTGAACCCGCACCCAGTTCGTGCAACCAACGGTCGGATGGGCGAGTTGATCCTTCGAGATGACAGTGAATTCTTGCGGGCCGGAGCCGCGCGTCTTTTCCCAGGAGACCAAAGCATATGCCATAGCTGGGCTTATCACAAACGATTAAAGTTATTCATGTTGATTGCATAAATAGGCGAAAGAATTATGAAGTTGCCAATGATGTCGAGAAAGATAGGCGAGAGAAACATAGGAGAGAGCGAGAGAGAGGGAGAGATCAAGAGAGAAAGGGAGAGATAGAGAACGAGAGAGAGAGAAAGGCAGGGAGCGAGAGAAATGCTGGATATAGAACTGTGCCAATGGAGACGCAAGGCAGGGGGGAGAGATGGAGAAATGACAAAGACGGTTGGCTGGCAGCAAAAATGGGTAGTGCCGGAGCGAGATGGAGACAGAGCGAGAGAAAGAGAGAGAGAGAGCGAGAGAGCGAGAGAGAGAGCGAGAGAGATAGAGAGAGGGATATACTAGATACTGAACTGTGACAATGGAGACGCTTAGGTGTTAACAGAGAGGGATAGGCTGGCAGCAAGAATGGTTAGTGACAGAGCGAGATGGAGACAGAGCGAGAGAAAGAGAGAGAGAGAGAGCGAGAGAGAGAGAGAGAGCGAGAGAGATAGAGAGAGAGGGATATACTAGATACTGAACTGTGACAATGGAGACGCTTAGGTGTTAACAGAGAGGGATAGGCTGGCAGCAAGAATGGTTAGTGACAGAGCGAGATGGAGACAGAGCGAGAGAAAGAGAGAGAGAGAGCGAGAGAGAGAGAGAAAGAGAGAGAGCAAAGGAAGAGCCAGTGAAAGAAATATAGCAGAGACCCTCCGTTCTATGATCTATAAAGGGACTCTCCAATCTATATGCTCTGTCAGATGTCTCCATCATCTCCATCGTCAACGTGTTCATTCTGTCTAGAAACAATGATCTTGTGTTTCATCTCAATATACTCATTTGGATCCGTCTATTTATGTTGCAGCTAGATATTCACAATGGTTCACCCTCTCGCAACCCGTGTTCTCATCATGAGGGCCACATCGACCTCAGCAAAGGAAGTACACAAAAAGCTGCGTGCCAGTGGAGAGATTATCGCGTATAAGACAATCCTGCGAATTCTCCGAATGCAGAAGACGCCGCATACCATCAAACCCCCCGTGAGGGCGGGCAAGTTCACCACGGTGCAGAAGTCGCTTGCCAGAAAGGTAGATGAGCACTGTCTTGGCCACTTTGTACTCTCTTTGCCATCTCTCGCCAGTCTCCTCTGTCTCTCATTCTCTTTCCTCGTCTCTCACCAATCTATCCCCGTTTCCCTCGCTCGACGTCATTCTATCTATCCGTCTCTTCTCTCCCTCTTTCTACATCTCTCTCCTCTTATTCCATCTCTCTCTCTCTCTCTCTCACACTCTAGTTCTCCGGGTCGTTAGTGGTATACACGGTGAACGGCGTTTGTAGGCTGTGCTGGCCATGTACACCGCCAATCCTTCGCTGACTGCGAGGAAGGCGGCCAGTGCTCTTGTTCGTCGAGTGGGATGCTCGTTCTCAGTCTCTACTGTGAAGCGTCTCCGAGCACAAGTTGGACTGAGAAAGCACTCAGCGAAGTATTGCCAGTTTATCCGTGAGGATAATAAGGTAAAGAGACTTCAGTGGTGCACGGAGAAGAAAGAAAAAGGGGAAATGTTTGTTGACTGCTTGTTCACTGATGAATGCACGGTCCAAGCTGATCCGAACAAAACGTTGAGAATGGTGACTGGGCCAAAGGACCCGAAAAGATTAGCGCCCCTTCCTAAACACCCTGTGAAGTTGCATGTCTATGGCGCGATATCTTGGCGGGGAGCATCACAACTCTTCATCTTCGACAGCTCTGTTAATCGTTTGCCGAATTCTAGTATCTTTAGAACTTTCCACCAATAAAATCTAGAGATAAACAGTATCCTTCGAAGATTATACCATAATAACAGGAAAGAATGGACAGTAATCGCTTCTGCGAGATCTACGAGGAAACTGTCCACACTTTCGGAATGAAGAAATACAATGGATGGTAAATTCTGACATTTAAATATCGTGAGAAAGCCCTTATTGTTAGAAATAAAAATATACGAAAACAACCACTCTTTTCAGCTACAGATTGATCCAGGACAATGCGCCCATGCACGTCAGTCGCTTCACCAAGGCGCCAGCTCGGAGTCACCGTGATGGACTGGCCAGCCGAATCTCCGGATATTAATGTTATCGAACTAGTTTGGGCTGAACTGAAAGCATATGTCAGGTAAACGCTTAATCATTCCCTCGAAAAGAAATCTTGTGAAACGGAGAATGTTTGCATGGGTCTCATCATTAAATCATAAACTTTTTTCTTCATCCTAATTTACTTCAGAAACAACTGCCAAGGACACTCTCTCTCCGATCTCACTGCCTCTATCCATGCCTTCTGGGGAACACTCACTAAGGAAAAATGCCGAAAATATATCTCCCACGTGCACAAGGCAATTGACAATGTAATTGAGGCAAAAGGTGGTAACTTCGTGGAGTAAACAATTTATCTCTCAGTTATAACGTAAAATCGTATAGAAATTGTACATGTTTGTTAAACAGTAAAGTTCCTCATTTGTTAAAGTTGTTTCTCATTTGTTAAACAGTCATCCTTGTTTGTTAAACAGTAAAGCACTTTGTAATAACCTGGGATTTATAGGCACCGGAGTTCCCTGCTAGCAGACATAGCTGATTCAGAAGTGATGGCACATCCCGCAGCTCGCTACAAAATGAGCCACAAAGCTTCATGTTCAATGGTTTTTCTTAGTAAACGGGAGGACAAAACGAATATAGTGTAAAATGTAAGCGGAAAAAATAGAATATCCAAACGAAAAAAAGTAACGGATCTAATGAAGTCCTTGCCGTAGACCCTTTACCGCCATCGCCACGCTCCCTTCCATTGCTCGAGCGAACAGAAGCTTCTTTCAATGCTTAGCGAATCTGTGAAGATAAAAAACAGACAAGTAATTAAAAGGGCAGCATGAGCGAACACTTTAACAACAAGGATGATAAAAATAACAGGGATTTCTGTTTTTGAAGTTAAATCTGGCAACTTGCCAGGAACAGAAAATTTCACTACACACCCTTCACTAGTCGACAACGCACCAAAAGAGCCATGATTTGCATTTAGAATTAAATTTTCGTAAATATGCATTATTTTCAGGATTTCTTCTGCGTATATGATGCAGCGAGCTTCCACGAGCTCAAAAATACATATGATTTGAAGCAAAAAGCTTCATTTAACGCGTACTTCGCTTGGCCCATTTGGCACGCGGCCGCTATAGCCGCTATAGCCGAGACCCCTGGTCGCTGAGCCGTACTGTACATACATATATCGGAGTGTTATTTTATAAAAAATTAAAATTTAAATATAAAATTTAGTTTTCTCTTGAAAATAAATAATGTAGCATTTTCTTTTTAATTTATTTTTTTAAACGCCTACCTTGGAATGGCAGCGACTGTGGCGGCTGCCAAGTGACGCGCGCCTTCGTGGCCGAGGTGGCCAGGCCAATCTGGGAGGGGCTCATGATGAGAGGAGGAAGGAGAGGGTCGGCCAAGAACGTGAAGTCCACGATGCGACCACCGCCCGAGTAGAGGTAGCTGTGTACGGAAGGTTTGAGCAAGAGGGAGACGGCGCAAAAAGAGAGGTGCGAGAAGTAACAAATAGGGGTCTCTGGAATTGAGAGCAACTATAAAAGTAAAATAGATGAAACAAGAAGAAATTATGACAAGGTATTAATGGCTTGCACACCGGCTAAAATGATTCTCGCCTTCTTTGCCATCCTTGCTCTTGTCCTCCGAATAGAAGCACACCTAGAAATATATGTATTATATAGACGACTAAAGAATAAACTGAATGAATTAAGAGTATAATTATTAATGAAAAAAAAAGATTAGATGAATAAAGAATGAACCTCATCGAGTGGCGCATCTCCACACTTCTCCTTCGTCCAGAAGAGTCGGCCGTCCGGCGATATCTTCAAGAAGCGCAAGCCGCTCGCCGAGAAGCCCGCGAACGCCGCGTCGCGAAGCGGTCGCGTCGCGGATGTGATGACGTCACGTCGGATTATGGTTCCTGTGCTCGCGTCAAGAAATTGCATGAAAAATATCAAATGAAAATTGAGCTACTCAACTCAATTTTACAAAAAAGAGCCTTTAAATAATTAAGAAAGATAACTATAAAGAAGAATCATACCATTTGCAAGAACAGCAATAAGCTGCTGATCATCGCTATTCATTTCGAGGGCGAGGGCAGGGGAGATGGCTGAAGTCAAAAATAAAATTATGAAAAAAAATATGCCAATAAGTTACCTGGCACTTTCTTGAGCGAAACGAAGCTGTAGACAGCGGTCGCATTGAAGGGAAAGAGCTCAGCTTGGTAGACGTCCTTATTCGAATTTAGCATGTAGATAAATCTGCAGTAAGAAATTCTTTGTGCTCGCATATAATTTTGAAGACTTATGAGGTCGAGCCAAAACAACCTTTATAAGAGAAGACAACGAGTTAAAGGAACCATGCACTGAATGATTGATTGTACAGTAGTATCTTAGGACCATTTTGAACGCGCGCCCTCAAATATTTGGCCCTTCTGCTGGTTAGAAAGCGTGTGAAATTGGAGGGTGGCTAACAGCTACAGCAAAAAAATTTTGGCCCAGTCACATTTTGCGTGCTCTTAACTTTGTAGCAAGTAGACAAAAATGGTTCAAACTTTCTATAAGTACATTTTAGACACATACGAATAGATTCACATTCATAAAAATAAATGTTAATAATTCAGTGTACTGCTCCTTTAAAGAGAAAAGGAGGGAGGACGAGAGAAGAATAAGAAAAAATTGTTCTCCTCAAGTTGAACCCACCCGTTCCAGCTGTCGATGACGAGAGCGACGATGGGGTTGATCGTGTCGGCCGCATAGAAAGTGCATGGTGCCGGCTCGAGCGAGCAGCGCAGCACACCTTTCGCAGTCAGCACCGCGTACACGCAACGCTGCATCGGGTCTGGAGGAAGTACGTTAGCTCAGTGATTGGCGGATTGCCTACTGAAGCATTTGACCAAAGTTCAATCACACAAATTAATGCCCACCAAGCGCAATCTGCTTGATCTCCGAGCCATCGGGTTCACGAATGGTCTTTGGCGCGTTGCCAACAACCACTGAAGCCGGAGTCGGAATCGTCTCGTTCTCTTGCGACATCTGCAGAACAATTTATTTAGCCAATTTATTTTCAATACTAATTTTATTAGTATTGAAAATAAATTGGCTAAATTAAAACAATATTTTCTTAAATTACATGTAGAATTAGCAATCATATTTTTGAGAAAAAAACATTTTTTGAAAGTGCACTGACATCAATGGCTGCATTCAGCAGCCAGAGCCCGCCTTTCTCAGTGCCAACCACGACGGAAGAAGCAGAGACGCCGGCCAGTGCTGCGAGGGTTCCTCATGCTCATTCATGCTTACTTCATATCATTCATGCATTCTTTTATACTACAAAATGAGAAAGAGCATAAAATATCGCACCTGTAATCTTATCGCCCTCGGGCACGTCGAAGGAAATGGCGACGGGCTCTGAGATGACGTAGTCATTGGCATCCGCGACACGCAGGACGTGCGAACCATTCGTGAAGAGAAGCGACGGCGGAGAGGCCGTCGGCAGCGGCGTCGCTGAAGGCGCTCATTTGAATTTGTTAAAGTAAATGATTATCACAGAAATAACGTTAGATGAAACAAGGCGAATTATTTACACTCATTGTCACTCTCAGCATTCTTTTCAACTGCAAACCACGGCTTTGCCGTCAAATAAAAAAAATGCATATGCTACATATTTATAAAACTAGTTCGAGAACAAAAGGAGAGGATCACTAAAAGAAGAAAAGAAAATAACTAGCGTTCTGGCTCGGCGACCAAGTCGATCTTGACAGTGAACTCGAGTGCCGTCTCGGATGGCGACGATTCGCTCGTCGAAGGCGGCAGCGGCGGCTTCAGCGTTGACGACTTTTGCTGCGCAATAATGTGCACTTTTCATCTTATTTTTAAGTTAATTTTTGCAAAGATAACACAATTAGTTCTGTAAGGAGTTTTTTCTAAAGAAACAAAAAGTACTCACCTTGTCCTCGAGCATAATATCATCGCCAGGATCTGACGTCGCAGGCGCCGTTGCCATTGTTGTTGTCGTTGCTAAAAATTGTACATTCATTTTTTCAGTGATCACACATTTATATTTAAATCTTTAAAAAAATCGAAGCTTGAACAAACGAGGCTCTGGCAGAACGTCGGCGACAGTTGCGCGGCAGCAATTCTCACGTGGCAGATCGAGAAGCTGATGGCATCTGCAAATCAATTTCTTTGTTTTGTCATCTGATAAAATGAATAGTTTAGTTATTCCAAAAGTGGTTTCATGATCTAGAAGAGTTAAATAGAAAAAGAAACGAGAAAAGTAGCTCTGTTTAAAAAAATTTTTTCTCTACCTTTCCGTTGTCTCTTCGGACGAGATGGCATTGCCGTCCAGCGTGGTCAGAGTCACGCGAAATTTGGCCTAGAAAAATGAAAAAAAAAGATTGTTAAAACAAATGAAGAATGATGTTATGCGATATGGCATTTCTGATATTAAGAAAAGTACCGTATACCTGACTCCGGTTGGAGCGCCAACAGAGCGCATAGCGACTTGGCCCCGTCTGCATCTGTGCCGTGAGGGAAAGTTCGGGCGACAGGAAGCGGGCAGAGATCTGGTAGGAGACCGAGCGGGAGACGGCTACTCGACCACGCCAGACGACGGCGAGGCGGACCTGGTAGAAAAGAGAGAGAGAGAGAGAGAGGGAGAGAGTGAAAGAGAGGAGAGAGGACTAAAGACACAAAGAGATCGAGAAATAGTACAGCAAACACTCAGAAAAGAGTGAAGGAGCTGACCTGGAGCTGTGGCGACGACTGCGTTGTAAGGCGCACTGAGGCAGAGAGCGCAGACTCGCGGAATGGCTACAAATTACAATTACATTTTAATTCTTTCTTTTTTCCTAGTTTTCTCTAATATCTTCGCTCCATCTTTTTCTTTCTCCTCTCATTCTCGTGCTTTGTCCCTCCTCGCTCTCACTCCTTCTGTCTCTCTCATTCTCTCCCTCTATCTCTCCTCTCTCTCTCTCTCTCTCGCTTCCTCTCTCACCTGTTCTCCAGTCTCTTGCCATCTCCATCCGTCATTGCCGTCGTCCACGGCGCGCGACTGCGTTGCCCACCGAACGTTCGTTGCAGCGATCTGAGACATTTTCTTATTTCTGCATTTTTTGATTATCCTCTTTGAAGTATGCTGATAATTGAAAAAAATTTCATAAATGATGAAAGAAAAACTATTTCTCTAACTTCATGAAGCTGCGCGGCGACGCTGTCCGGGAAGGACCACGTGAGATGTACTCCCGCTTCGTCCATCTCGATCGACGCTGTCACCACATCCAGGAGATCTATCAATGCGCCCTTCTATATTCTGTCTCCTCATATTTAATAATTAATCATTAATTAATAATAACTTTTTTCTGGCTTAATATTTCTACATTTAAAAATAATCCTACGAAATATATTCAAAGTAGACAAGTTAAATACCTTGTAGCTGTGCCAAGAAGGCCTGCTCTACGGCTTGGCAGCCCTGCAGACAGGCCGGCATTGCCTCGGGCATGAGCAGCACTCCCCCTCGCTCGCCCCCCTCTCCCTCCCCTCCTCCTCCCTCTTGCTCCTTCGAGTGCTGCTCAGCGCATCGACTCGCGCACACGCCACTCGACGGGTCGGCGCTGTCCAGCGACGCCGAGCAGCCAAAGACACACTCAAATTATTGTATTATGATAAGTTGCCTCTTATCTGATTAATGTTTACTTTTGTTGAATAGGCAGGATACCAACTAATCTTACTACTGTTAGGCACCGAGGCAATAAATTTAAAAGAAAAAGGGTGTTAAAGTACATTCTACTCGCAAGGGATCCATCTGCACATATATAAGTTGGAGCATTTTCAAATCGATTGGCCCCTTTTTGATTATTTATTCCTAAATATACCATGATGACTTTTATTGATTTTAAAGTTCTATTTTTAACAATAGTATGATTGCTGGCTGGTTTGTCAGCATCTGGCTAAAAGCGCGTGAAGAAGAAAACGAAACGGGTAATATGTAAAAATTAAATAGCAAAAATTATTTTTCGGTTGTACCAATCGATCTGGATATGCGAAATCAAAGTCCTACAACATAAGCAAATACATCGGGCTTCATAGATGTCAGTAGTTCAGTTGAAATGGTTAGAAATGAGCTCAAAAGAGATTCCTCTACCAACCGCTGCCTTGCGACAGTCGAGGCCGCATTCCTTGAGCAGCGGCTCCTTCCACGAAAATTCGCCGCGCGAGAGAGGAAAGGCCTAAAACTCGCAAGCTTTCTTCATACATATTATGATTACTGTAAATTGATAATATATCAATAATTGCGGTTCATACTTATATATTTAAAAAGTTTTTTTCCTGCAAGCATTTTAATTCATTTAAAAATGTCGTCTTCGCGAGATTAAATGAAGTGGAAACTAGCAATATTCCTGTCGATGCATTGCTGCTGGCAAGTGTGCACACTTGAGGAGACGAGAGTGGCTGAGGAGAATTGGAAGAAGAAGCAGAAGGAGAAGAAGGAGATAAGAAGAAGCCGACTGATCTGGCCACTTTGATCCGTCATCCTTGCGGATTCTGCCAGTGCTTCCGTTGCTGCTCATTCAATCGCTCCCATCATGCGTGACCTTTCCTCTGCGAAACACAACAGCGTTTTTACTCTGCAATTGTGTTTATGGAATCGGCTGATTGCCGTTGACAGTGATAATCATCATGCGAGAAAAAGTGCGACGAACACCCGATCGGATAGGAAGATTGGACAGAGAGGGAGAGAGAGAGTGAGCGATGGAGAGAGAGAGACAGAATGAGAGAGTGGCAGATGGAGAGGAAGAGATGTAGAAGTGATTGAATATGGAGAAGAACTTTAAAAAATGTACTGTTAACAGAAAGAGAGAGAAGGAAAGAGAGATTGAGAATGAGAAAGAAATATGAAGAGAGAAACGCATTAACCGATTAAGGGCAGACTCCGGTTGCCTGTTCAGTAGGCGTCAATAGACGCCGCAGATTGATAGTGATCAAACAATTTCCTCTCTCTCTATCTCTTCCTCTCTCTCTCTCTCGCGTTCCCTTGCTCCGTTCCCATCTTCGACTTGTCGAATTTCTCGCGTTTTCTTGAGATCTTTCCAGGGTCAGCAATTCGATTTTACTTTTACTCCCTTTACTTCTCTCTATATTTCACATACTCTCTCTCTCTCTCTTCTCTCTCGCTCTCTCTCTCGTTCTCTCTCTATCTTTCGTACTCAACTGTCTCGTTTCATACGCTTCATATATCTTCATGGTCATTCAGTTGTTCGCGTTCGCAACCTCAATCGTTCTACTCTTTAGTCGCTTATGACGAATGGCGAGAGACATTCATATGATTCGGCAGAAAGTAATCTTGTATCACTAACCTTGAATATTACTTCTTCCTTACCGTGAATATCCCCTCCTACAATTGCTTTCAATCTCTGGCTACCTGATGCCTTTACGGGACTTTATGTAAATAAACTATTTATATTACTAAATACATAAGAAATGGGTTTCTGCATGTCCATCACCAAACAGAATATGAACACGCTTTATTTGCAGATTTGATCTTGAAGAACTGAGGAAGGCGGAGCCGGAAAGGAACTGCAATAAAATTTTCGACCTAATGAATTGCTCGAACAATTTGATGGCACATGGGAAACAATTCTTGACTGATCGTTAGGAAAGCAAATTAGTAGGCGATAAGTAGATGAAGGATGAAGTGATATAGAAATGAGGGAGAGAGAGAGAAGGCGAGGGTGAGCGATGGAAAGATACGGAGTAGTGAGAGAGAGAGAGTGAGAGAGAGATAGAGATGGAGTGAGGGCAAGATAACAGAGAAAGTCAGTGGCTGCGGAGATGTAAAAGAACCTGATTGTGATACTCCGCTGACCGTGCCGTGCTCAAAGAAAGTGTGAGAAGATAAGGGAGGGTGAGAGAGAGAGAGAGGTAAGGAGAGACAGAAAGAGAGGGAGATACAGATGGAGAAAGAAAGGGCGAGAGAGAGAGAGGCAGACTGCGAGAGAAAGAGAGTGAGAGAACCAGCTAGACAGGAGGAAGAATATATAAGAGCGAAAAGGTGAGAGGAAACGAGAGAAAGAAAAGCAGAGTGATAAATAATGATTGTGAGAGAAAGTGGAAAGAGTAACAGAATTGGAAGAATGAGAACGGTGTCACGGTTAGAGAGAATCCATTGTAGAAGAGAAAAGAATAGTGAGTGAATAAAAAAAGGTTTCCCTTCCGACTGTTAATGGAGCTAGAATCTTCGTGAAGGAAGAAGTTTCAATGATAGTGGATGATGAATGGAGAGATGAATATCATGCAGATGGATGAGAGAGGGAGAGAATGAGAGAGATTGTGGGAGAAGGAGTCAGGGAAAGGGATAGATGGAAAGAGGGAAAAGCGAGCGTACAAATGTTGAAGCAAAGATACTTAGGACATGGGGAAGTACAAGTTCTGCAAAGAGAGAAAGAGAGAGAAAGACAAAGAGAGAGAGAGAGAGAGAAAAAGAGAGAAAGACAAAGAGAGAGAGAGAGAAAGAGAGAGAAAGCGAAAGGAAAGAGATTATCCAAGAGTGTATGCACGAGGAAGATCTAGGGAGATAAAGGGGAAGTAGTACAAGCTGATCTGGAGAAAGGTACAGGAAAAGACAGAAAAAAATATCACGAGGAAGAAAAAGAGATAGAGAGACAGTAAGAGAGAGAGAGAGAAAGAAAGAGAGGAAAGAAAGAGAGCACGATCACGCACTGACAGCGAAGGAAATGCATAAGACACCCGTGATGAATGATGGTAATGATAATGATGGCCAGCAGGGTCGCTGCAATGTCCGGTTAAGAGAATGAGGAAGAAAGAGAGAGAGAGAGAGAGAGAGAGAGAAGCGGTTGGAGAAAGAAAGAGGAAGAAAGAGAGTATATAGAAAGAAAGATGGAGAGAGAGAGAGAGAGAAATAGAAGAAGGGAAAGGCAGACGAAAATCACAGAAAAATCGAAGGGATCTGACAATATGAAAATAAAATAGTTTTTTTTCGCAAACAGTAGTGGTAACAACATTGACACTAACTTCTGGGACTACCGCTCTTGATTTTGAAGACTATCATATATAAAAACGGTATATACATACATTCATATTTGCTATACATGTATGTACATATGAACTATGCATGTATGCATGTACATGTATTCAATATTTTTGGACAATAACCGTCATAAACGGGCTTTGCTGTCCTAGTCTTTCTTACAACTAGAGGAGGAATATCAGCAGTATCTTATTCCTCCGATTCGAGTGAGTATGCTCCTTTCCTGTAGATTCTAATGTTTCTCTTTCTCATGGATGTTATTGAAGACAAAGTGAGAAAATTGAATGACGATGAGATAAAGAACAGAGATATGGGTGGAATAATATTAGACTCATAAACAGAAGGAGGTAAATAAATTAAGAGGAGTAAAATGAAGTGATGGGGAGACTTTGGAGGAAAATGGATGAAGAGGCACGCAAATAAGGAAGCAGACTATAAGAAAAAGGACAAATTCAAAAATATGGGAAGTAGCAGCAAACAGAATGAATACAAGGAAGGACCATACAGTGAGACAAAGCACCAGAGAGATAGAGTGAAAGAGAGAGAGAGAGAGAGAGAGAGAGAGAGAGAGGATGACAATGGAGAGCGAGTTTCCCCCCTCCCCCGAACAGACCACCATGCTCGAGTTTCTAGCTGGCGAAGCCGTTGACTGACCCCGAAGGGGATGCTCCCTCTCAAATGGAACAGGAGTGCGTGGTGACTCAATATTCCTTCTAGTTCCATTGATGCATGGGGGGGGGCAGGATGAACCAGAAATTCATCTTTTGCACTGATAACAATTGTGTATTATCTTCACTTTATGAAATAAAGAATGAGAATATAGTTTGATTTAAATGTTCTGCAGAATAACCTATTGTGGATCGCTCCTTTAAACTCTTCATTATCCTTAAATTGCACGAGAGCAAAGTGAAGGTCATTCACATTAAGCATTCGCAGAAACAGAAGTAATAACAAGTTAACAATTAAATTGTCTCGAATAGTGGGACAATATGTGTTTGAGAGAGAAGAGAGGCTCGCAGTAGAGAATCGGGCAAACTCACTGCTATTCCATCGGCTTCCATCACATCAAATTGTCTTCCAGAACTTTTTCCTCTTTTTTTAACTAGCAGTAACACTACTCTTTTAAATAATAATAATTATAAAATATTAATCGGCATCTAGCATACAAAAGATCCAGAAGCGGTAAATCGTTCGTTTGTAAGTCAATATCCTCAGGAGCAAAGTAGTATATGGTAATGAATAAATGGTAATTAATGTAAGTATTGTACAAAAAGTGATTTGACCGAGAAGAAGGGGCATACGAGTCTTCATGAATATGTACGAAGATATTGAAAGGAAGGCAAGTCCCGCCCTCACAGGGTAAGGAGCTGTAAGGGACATGACATCAAATAAGTAAGAGGGCGCAACAAGCGAAGAAGGAAGACACGTTTCACGTTTGGGCACTTTCTAATCATTTAACATATTTTTAAACTGCCAACATAAGCATTCCAGACAAACTATCTAGTAGAAACAAGTAGCCTTCTCAGTTAGTAAATTAATATACTTATGAAAAAGTAGTTGCTCTTAAAAAGTAACAAATAACTTAAAAAATCTAACGAGTTCAAAAAATGTCATAGAACAAAGAAATCTATTTAGATGACGTCTTCGAAGTTTTCTTGAAGAAGCTGAATCCTTTGCGCTCTGAAAAAAGAGGTCGTAACTGACTATCATTATATCAAACGAATTTTTTTTATTGTAATCCATTCCAGAAACAATTTGAATAACTATGTGGCATTTTTAGGAGGAAAAAAGAAAACACACTTGCGCTCTTGACGGAATCGGAATCGTCGGTAGACGTGGAATTTTGATGGTAGTGCACCGGGTTATGTGGCCCGGGAGCCAGCGGAGTACCGTATCTAAAAAAAACAGGTGATTGGTCCTGAGCGGATGAAAATATTCGTGAGCGATTACCATGAAGACATTTCTTTATTAAAAAATAATTTAAGAATAATTAGCTGCCTACTTCTCAACATACGCTACGAATTCGGCTTTGTCATCGACGCCCGTAGGCGGGGGCGCACTTCGACGAGGCAGCGGAGGCGGCGGAGTCGACGTGCCGTACGAGTGGCTGAATTCATCAAAATCATACCTTGTGAAATTTATTTACTACGTTTTCTAAAATAATTATTTATTCTATATTGCTATCTGTTATTATTTACGCAACGTATTTTTCGCATCACTAATTTGCACCAAGCGCCAAAAAATTCTTTGTAAATTACAAATATGAATAAGAAATAAAACCTTCCGTCTCGATCGGTGCCAGCGCTTCCCACCGATTCCTGCCGCTCGAATCTCGTCGACAGATGCTCGCGATATTCAAGTCGCTGCTCCTAGAAAATGGATCAGTTTTATTTTTTTTCAGTTTAAAGTAATAAGAACAATTTTTATAATTGTTATTCCATATAAATAAAATGCTTGACTAGAATATATCTGACCGCGGCGTGGTCATGCGCGTAGCCATTCGTTCCATTCGTCGCCGGATACTCTCGACGTGGCAGAGTCGCCGGGAGCGGAGCGGCTTCTTGGGCTGAACATTTTATTCTCTTCATCTAATAATTATGGCTAAACGTTATATGGTGATACATCTGTTAGCGTAGCGCTCCGTGATGTAATCTCCTGTTTAGTCCGCATATTGTTAGAGAATCAATTTTCTTCTGTCAACTTAAAGAAATAACCAATTAGGCTAAGGACAATTTGTTCAACGACACGAAGGTGCGAGTGACAATAGCCATGAGGACATGCAAATAACGCGTGAGACAGGGAGAGAAAGGGGGGGGGAGAGAGGGGAAGTGGGAGAGAAGTGGAAGGAGAGAGTGCACAGACGACGACGAGAGTGCCCTTCTCACCAATCCTCCACTCGCTCAACATGCTCGCTTCCTCTTCGATCCCTCTCTCGGCCGTCTCGTTGATGGTGGGAATCTCTCCGTAGACACTCTCGTAGCAGCTTGCTCTCGCACTGCGGCGACTCTCTCGTCGGGAGAGCGCGGCCCTCATGGGAACGGCGGCGTCGTAGAGGGTGGGGAGGGCGCGCGAGGAGGGAAGAGTGCGTGGCAGCGTAGACACTGTCGCCAGCAGCACCTCTGCCATTCCAGAGGGACCCATCCCAGTTATTCAATTCTCTTTCGAAATTATCAACCCAAAAACTGTTGTAGCTACTATATCAGCATGCTGAAATAACTCTGATATACATACCAATTGCAAATCAAGCACTACTTCACTAAGTTTTGCAGCTGTTAAGGGGAAAAAAAAGAACAAGCAGTACTCCTCCGCAAACCAAAACAAAGGAACCAGGCATAGACACGACAAACCAAGGATCTGTAACTTACGCTAAAGAAAAATTCGAGCAAAGTGGGAACATATTAAAATTATAATAGCTAACTAAGTCAAATCAAAACCACCGAGTAACCATCAAGCGAGACTGTCATGAAAAACAAGCCAACACACTTTTCACATCACAACAAACCACTAGATTAATTTGCTTCAAAATTTATATTGCTTTTAATTCAAACAATTTACTAGTTTAACTCAGGCATAAAAGCCTTTACTATTATAGAAAATGAATAAAAAAATAAGAAACTAACGACTGTGGACTTCATGACGGGCGCTTTGACTCTGAGTGCGCGGAAGGGAGTGGGGCGTGGCGGAGGAGGAGTGGGCGGCGAATTCGAAGGAGGAAGACGCGGAGGGGACGCCGCGGTGGGGAGGCGCGGGAGGCGCAGACGATTGGTCCGTTCTTTAAGTTTCATTCATTTATCTACTATTATTTTAACATTAATAAAAATCTAATAGAAGCTAAACTTACGGCGACCTATTTTGGTAAGTGAGAAAAATGAAAGAAAGAAACCGAGGGATAGAAGAAAAGGTATGAAACTAAATGAAAGAAAAGAAAAGGAAAGAAAAAGAAAGAAATAGAATGAGAGAGAGAGAGAACAAAAGAGAGAGAGAGAGAGAGAGAGAGAGAGAGAGAAAGAGAGAGAGAGAGATAGAGAAGGAAAGCCGGGAGAGACCCGAAGCTGGCCGAGGCAGATCGGTTGGGACCGGCAGAGGACGACGAAGAGGACGCGCCACCCGCATTCGTCACCGAATTGGAGAAGGAGCTGGAGAGAGGAAAGAGGGAGCTGCCGGGTTAAGAGAGGGAGAAAAGGAGAAAAGAGACGATGTCTAAAGTATCTAAAAAGATTAGAAGGAAATGAAAAGATAGAGAAAGAGAGAGAAGACAGTTAGACAGAACCGAAACAGAAAGATAGATAAAGGAAAGGATGTAGAATAGAAGAAAGAAGCGATAGAGAATGAATAATGAGAGAGATAAGTAGAGAGAGAGAGAGAGAGAGAGAGAGAGAGAGCTGGTTACCGTAGCTGGTTGATGGGCGCGAGACTGGCGTGGAACTTGATCTTGGCGACCCACTCGAGCATCTGCTGCTCGTCTGCGCACGCGAAGAGAAACTCGCTGCCGTCCGTCGTCGACACCCTTAAATGGGGTACATTTTAAAATTGTAATAAATAAATTCTTCTTTTAATTTTATTACTTTATTTTGGTCGGTAAAAATTAAGCAAGAAACAAGTAAATAGCTTTTTTAAAAGATGAGAAAAAGGAATGATGACTCACTTGAATGCGTGCTTCCTCTTGACGTAGTCCGGGAATGGCTGGCACGTCGCTCCGTAGATGTACACGGGCGGAGCGGCTGCCGTGTTCTCCTCGAATGCGCCTTCGTCCTGGCAATGGACTATTTATAATATCATTTTCTCTTTCTTTTATGATTATAAAAAGATGACAAGTATAGATTACTTAACTGTGTCCTAAAAAGAGAGAAATTGAGCGAACCTTGAAGAAGCAAAGGAGCTGGCCGCAGAGGATGGCGTAGTAATTCTTCCACGACCGAATCGTCGCCTTCCGCCCGCCGCTCTGCAGCTCGTGCTTACGATCCACGAATCTAAATGAAATGGAATTATTGTTAATTTGACTCGGTGGTTTAAACTTTGCCTACTTTGTTATTTATCTCAGCAAATGTACCTGCTTTCTTGAATCATCTTTCGCCTAACCATAAGCAAATTCAAATAAAATGAAATCAAACAAACATCACATGTTTTTGGAAACAGTAATTTAAAAGAAGTAATTGAGCCAAAAACGACTGACCCTCGCATGTCGATGCTGGAGATGTCCTCCCACTTGCTCTTGCGGAGAGAAGTGGCTCGTCGGGTGGAGAAGGCGGGCACCGAGCGAGGCAGCGTGCCCGATTCGGAGCCGGCGCCGGCCGCGCTCTCCACCACGAGGATGGACGGGCCGCCGGCCGCCGCGACTGCAGCGGCGATCGAGGGCGAATCTCCTGGAAACGGACAATATTCTCGTGTAAATGTATCTAATTTACTTAACGCTTTGGTGACAACCCATTATCCAATGATAAAGATTAAAATATATATATATAATCAATATATAAATCATAGCACTGACCAAAAGCTGTGGTCTTACTGCGCTCCCGGCGGTCGGCCTTGCGCGGCAGGGTAGCGGCAGTGGTGGCCGGCCGGCTGGCCGCCGCCACGGGAGAAGAGGTAGCCTCCTCGGCTGGCTTGAGTAGCGAGATCTCCTGCGTCTTTCGTCGCTCTCGCTCGGCTCTTCTGTTCGACAGCAGATTGCCCTTCTCGACCGTCTTGATCTGATCCCGCTTCTTTGCTGCTTCCTCCTCAACGCGCACGCGCTCCGATTCACGCTTCCTAAAAAATATTTGTTAACCTTGCACTTGCTATAATTGTCTTTACTTGAACAAAACTATGTCCATCAAATACGTCACAGTTAAAAATATAAAAAAAAAATGAAGAAAAAAAAGGAACCTGAGCTTGCTGAAGTCCTGCTCGATGAGCGTGAGTCGCTTGACGAGATCGCGTCGGTCGGCCTGCGCCTCGAGCGTCACGAGGAAGTCGTCAAAGTCACGCAGCTGCGCCTCCGCCGCCTCCACGCCCTCGATCGTGCGCCAGTCCTCGCCTGCAAATTATATTAATATTAAAATTTACATTTAAATTTAATAACGATTTTTCATTAAATAAAGATAAAAGTTGCTAAAATTGTTTTCAAATGTGTCAAGTGAACGTACTGAGCAAGGTCTCCCGCTCGACCAGCCACCGCTCGAGCAGCGCCGCGTTGTGCTTCCATCGCTGCACGTCCAGATTCGCCTCGTACAGCTCTTGCCGGTCTCGCCAGACCTGTGAAGGATTTTTGTTTCTTTTATATTTTAATCTTTTATTATATGAACTGTTATTCCTATTTTTATTTGTACATGCACTATAATTCTAATTCTAAAGGGAAACAAAATGTACGGACCTCGCCAAGAATGGCGAACGCTCGCTCCAGTGATTCGACCTTCTCAGTAATTTCGGCAGACAACACGTGGCCAGTCTAAATCATTCTCTCTTGTAAAATACGCCGGAAAATTTATGACAACAAAAAGATCAATGGATGCCTAGCTGTAATTTCTTTTACCAAAGGAAACCCTTTTTAAAACATTGATTGAGAAACGAAACCGTGATAATATGGCGGCCACGGTCGGCGAACTGCTCGACATGCGGCTGGCGAGCGCGCATTTCTGTCGCGTACTCGGCGTGTCTGAGAAAGAGAGAGAGTTAGAGAAGTAGAGAGAGAGAGGGCGAGAGAGTAATGGAATCAGAGAAAAACGAGTACGCGGAAAGAGAGAGAGAGCGAGACGTTCTGAGAGAGGGAGAGAGAGATGGAGAAAAAGAGAGAGAGAGAGAGAGAGAGAGAGAGAGAGAGAGACAGAGTGAACCTGGCACAGAGAGCCTCGCACGCTGGCACATCTTGAGAGAGCCTTTCTGAAGTGATGAGCTCTTGCAGCCTCTTCATCCACGACATCAGCTCGCGATGCTCCTGTAACCGATTATGTATAGATGTAACATTTAAATAAAATCCTTTTAGACTCTAAATTTGCTTTTGAAAATTAAATCTTATTTTCTTAAATGAAAAAGAAGATTAATGCAGCCTGCTCACCTGGAAATACGCCTGGAGATGCTCGGTCTCCTTGAGCCGTTGGTAGTGATGAGCACTGGATTGGAGAATGTCCTTCAGCTGCTCTTGCATATCCAGGCGGCGGACCTAAAAAATAGAAACTTTTTACTTACATATTTATTTTACAGATTCATAATTTCAGTATAACTAGTGCAAACTGCCAAAATTGTATTAAACTTCATTGAAAATAAATATGACTTGTTTATTAAAATATTTATCAGCCCTCAACTGCTAATCCACCTGTTACAATCTTGCTTTACTTACATGCACAATTTTGTTTATATGGCAGAAATATGCATTTCGTCAGATAACAATACGAACCTCGAGATGTGCGCGCGTTGACGGGAAAGCAGCCTCGAGGCGCTCGGCTTCAGCGCACAGTTCACGCACCTGCAGATACAATTTCAGAATACTTTTTTCAACTATTATTTAAGTATAAATTGTTCTTAAAAGAAACATTATTAAGACGAAACAAAAGAGGCAGCTAAAACAAACCTGCTTCTCGACGGCCTTCATGCCGTGCACGAACTCGTCGTGTCTCTGCATCTGTCGCTTGACCCCCTCAAGGTCGAGACGAGACAAGTCTTCTTGCTCGAGTGTTACGCCCAGCGCTTCCTTCTCCTGTAAATTTTAATTCATTTATTTCTTTTATCACATTGGAAATGTTGAAAAAATAAAAGAAAGAATTTGTATGCCTGAAGCCAGTTGAGCGTCTCGTCAGCTTCCTGGTCAAATTTGTGGACTTGGCGAGCGCCGGCGAGAGCAACCTGGCGCTCAGTTGCAGCCTGGAAATTAGAAGTACATAAACAGAGCTGTCTTTGGACATAACATTTGGTGACATAACATTCGATTGCTTCTTTTAAAAGATAACAATTTCCTAACTCTTAAAAAAACACTTGCCTCGTTGACCGACGTCCAGATTCTCTGAAGGTCTGCGCCCTTGGCTCGGATTGAAGCGGCATAGGGATGGCCTATGCAAAGTTACATAAGAAATTTCTTTAAATACTATATATTTTCTAGCTATTGATTTTATTCAAAATTAACCTTAATACAAAAACAACTATATTAAAAGAGAAAAATGAAATGGCGCGCACTTGCTCTGAGCAGCTCCTCGCACTGTCGCTGAACAGCCTCGACCTCCTTTCCCTTCGACGCCAACTCGCGGACGACGGTCTCGAAGCTGTCGATGAGCTGCTGACAGTCCTCGAGGTCTCGACCAACCTCCTCCGATCCGGCCACCTAAGGGAATTCTATTCTATTTTAAATTTTACCCAAATTATTTATTTTTATAAGTGAATTGATTTCTTTTTGGGAATCTTCTTGAACAAATTTTATTGAAAACAATTTTGTTCTAAATATATTAAGCGAATGTTATATAGATATTTAGATACGAAAGTGAAAAAAGCTTGCCTTTTCCTTCTCGTGCAGCCAGTCCGCGAGTGTGTCCGCCTTCCTCACGAAAGCATGGTACTTCATGGCGTCGCTGAGCAGCTGCCGTCTTCGGCTGCATTCTCGCACCAACTCGGCGTACGCTGATGTCAGACGGCCCTGGCGGCCGCTAATCTGGAAATAAACAATTAGTCATACTCAATTTTCCTCTAATCATACCTATTCCCAAGCCTTCCCTAGTCGCTTGCACAAAAAAAATGCATCTAAATAGAAACGATCGGTGCTTTTATGAGCCACAAGAGATATATGTATAAGAAAGAAATGGCTTATTGTTATTGTTAATGTAAGAGCGTTCTGTGCTATGACGAAGACAATATTCGGATGAGGGTTGAGTAAAATGGCAAGCCCTCATTCCTTCCATGTGAGTCAGAAGTGTGAAGTATTTTTATTACATATGTTCATATTTTATGAGAATAAAAGAGTGTGTGCTGTGTAGGTTCACATCCACCTTAATTCTTGCTGCGGGACTATTAATGTTTCATTTAATTCAAGCATATTTTTCTATCCTTAGCTCTGAAAGAAAGGAATTTCGCATCCAAAATGCAGACCTGCGCAGCGTCGTGGTGCTCCTTCTGGAGCATCTCCTCGGCGACCTTTCCGAGTCTCTCGACTTCTTCTCCGAACTTGCCGACGTCTCGGTCGAGGATGGCGAGGCGTCTCTCTTGCGAGGCCGCCGCCATCTCGTCCCTGCCCGTCTCTTGGTTCGTGGCCAGCGGCATCAACTCCTTCAATGAATTTTATCATTATCATTTAAGAATATATTTAAGATTATAGCTTACAGCTTGTTGATTAGGGTAAGTAAATTTTGAAAATAATCTTCAATCATCTTCATTCTACGAGGACTCTTATATACAATGGAAATATCTCCCAACCTTTATCCACTGCTCTGCTTCAGCGACCTCCGTGTAGTAACGATGACTTGCAACAGCCTAAGAAACGAATTACTCTAGATTAATGTTGTACTGAATGAATAAATGGCATTAATAATTATCTTGATTAAGGTTAAGAACAAATAAATATATATGTACCTCTTCCAGCCGCTTCCTTCGATCGCTCAGCGCCTGCTTGAGTTGGAGAGTGCTCGACCCGAGCTGGTCGAGGCTCGCCTGGATCTCAGCAGTGGCAAAGTGTCTTTGATGCACCATTTCGACGCCTCGAGATTCGCAGTCACGCACTGAGGACTGACGAGATTCCAGCTCCTGAGTTATTGATTGGTTGTCCTTATGCAAATACAAGAAATATCATTTCTGGATACATATTTTATGCTCCAATACTTAGTCGAATACATGTATGCAGAGCAATGAAAAAAAAATCATAATGTGACTAAAATGAGTATATTTAATATTCTATTGATTTTAGTAATTGATGAATTAAAAATAAAGAAAACTAAAAGAAATCGCGAACATTCTCGAGAGCCGCGTGTTTCTTCAGCAGATTCTGGGCGACATGCAGCGAGTCGCCGCATTCGACGGAGCGCGCGGCCGGCAGCCGATCCGCCAGCCACTCCAGCTCCTGCAACAAGGTAAGAAACTCCTAGACAGGTCAGACTACAGTACTTCAAACTATATTAAAGACAATCAATTAATTGACTGAGATAAATAAAAGGTATTTACTCATTGATAGTACGAGAGAGTAGAGTACTCCCCGTGGTTTTCATAGCAGGACAGGCAATATGAAAAAAATGAATTTAGCTTGAGCTGATAATCAGGTCGTTACAGAAGGAGCAATAATTGCCAAAATAGTCCGAAACTGAACCTCAGCAGCCTGTCCCTGCCACTCGAAGAGCTTGCGCGCCTCCTTCAGATTGTCTCTTCTGATGTGGACTGGCTCTCCGAGTTGTTTGTATCGGGCATCGACTTGCTCTGCAGCGCCAAGCAACGCCGTGGAAGCGGGCGAACCCTGCGAGTCATTTTTAATATATTTTAAACACAAAATAAATCCACTAACATAAGAACGGAACAATATATAGCCGAATATAAGATGTGGTCTATATAATTTGGAAGAAGAAGAGAAAAAAATAGAGAACCGCACCTGTGTCTTAAGTTCCCGCGCCTTCTTGATGGCCTCTTCGACGGCGTCTTCTCTTCCCTTGATCTCTGCATCGATGGCATCCACTTTCCTCATGAGTTCTTCGACAGATCGAAGATCTCTTCCGTGATCTTCTGAGCTCAGCTCGCGCTCCACTCCATCCAGCCACCGCTCCATGTCTTCGATCTAAAAGACAGCCCGACCTTGATCTCCAACCATTTATATCTCTTTCCACCGAATATTCGTCACCCTCTTTGAAGCAAATGGTAATTAAAATGTTGATCTATAGAAAACAGCCATCGACAATGCACAAATAAGGCAGTGCATTCTCACACTTCTAAACCACTTCTCGACATACTTTTCTTTGTAGCAGATGAGCTTCGTATGCTTCGCGTAGTCGCTGAGTCTTCAGGGAAGACTTGCATCGGAGTTCGTCCCAACCGCCGCGCACCTCAGTCAGTTGTGCGGACAGCTGAAAATTATAAAATTTATTAATAATCATATTTTATGTTCCTCTCTTGCGTCGAAAGAATTGTCCATAATTCGTAAAATGCAAAAACATAATTAAATAAATATATAAAAAAAACCATGCCTGTTGGCTGTTGAGATGCTTGTGCGCGATCATCTCCTCGCCCTCCTTGACGACGGCGTGCAGTCGCTTCTCGTTCTCCGTCAGCTCAGAGTCAAAGGCCAGATGCTGAAATTCATATATTTTTAATATCGAATTTTAAACATTTCATTACTGATAAAGTTACTGATAAACGATGTTCGTAAGCTGAAAGACCTTCTGCAGCTTGCTTCTCAGATTCGTCGGATCAATGTAGTTGTCATCGTAGGCCATCTGCAGCTTCGCGTTTATCCACGTCACGAGTTCGCCGCATGAGCGAAGGAACTCATGGAATCTGCAAAGAACGAGCATTTTTGACGACAAAGTACATATGTTCCTTGCAAAAGAGACAAGCATCTTTTCCGTGTTCTAGTTTTGAAAAAAAAACATATATTCAATTCGAAAGTGAAATAAAAGGTGTTTCATCAAAAACAAGACAAATTGTACCTAAGCGAGTCGACAAGCAGAGCGCGGCGTCGATCGGCGGCCGCGAGAAGCGGTTCGAAACGGCGCCGGACGCCTTCCACGCGATCCTCGATAGCGACGGCGTGCTCGTTGGCACCCGCGCTAAGAAGCTTTTGAGCTTCCGTCTCCAGCGATGTCAGCTTGTCCGATTGGGCGGTCAGAGTCTGCAAGGAGCTTCGTAGCTTACTAATGTAATGCACAAATCTCTCGGGCGATCGATATGTACTCCTCCCACCTGCTGGAAAGCGTCGTGCTTCTTGATGAGAATCTGGACGGCGTCAGGGCTGTCGCCGAGGTCGGATGAGTGGAGGAAGGCTTCCTTCGTCGCGAGCCACGCGTCCACGAGAGCCGCCTGCTCCGAGAAGAGCTGGAAGTCCAGCAGACGAGTCAGCGACGCGCGCTCCGTCTCCCACGCCTCAAGATATTGATTGGTCTTTTTTATTCGCATAAATTAACTGGAAATTACTAATGCGAGCGAGAGACGTACAAATACTAAAAGATAGTAAAGATTACAGCATGCGGATACATCTTGGAGGAAATGAGTATATGTAGAGAGATAGAGAAAGAAAAAGAGGGAGAGAGAGAGATACTGACCTCTCCCTTTATTCTTTCAACTCCCGCTCAATTCTTAATAAGACTGCGGAACTTTCTATCGCTTTGTCCAACTCCTTTTCCATTATCTGCATTACCGAGACCTGGCTTTCCTCCAAAGTGCCTGATAGTTTTCTTCTTTCTGGAAATCCTTCCTACATAGTTCTCCGCCAAGATAGAGTTCGCAGAAAAGGAGGCGGCGTTGCCATTCTTATCCACTCCACCTTATCTTCCAAGGTTGTATCTTCTCTTTCCATCAAAGATTCTTTCGAGCTGATAGCTGCAGATCTTTCTATTGATACCCACACAATTCGCATTATTGTAGTTTACCGCGCACCCTCATGTCTAGCCGGGCCTAATTCCGATCTCATTAAGAATCTTCGCGATCTCTCTACATGTCTTCACCCATCCATCATCTCCGGTGATTTTAATTTCCCTGATCTTTCTTGGAATTCTTCACTCCTTCCAACCATTTCTTCTCAGTCCAAACTCTTCTACGACTTCACCCTCTCCTGTCAACTCGTCCAGCTTACCCCAGCACCTACTTGCAACAACCACTTTTTAGATCTTTTACTATGCAACACCCCCGGTCTTGTTACCAACACGAGCGTCTCCCCTCCTTTCTCCTCTTCTGACCACTCCGCTATTAACGCTGATATTTCTCTTTCCTGTGCTCGCCCCACTTTTACTTATATTAAAGATTATTCTAATGCTGATTATGTTTCCGCCAACAGATTTCTTCTTGATATAGGCTTCCCTTCCCCTCATTTCACCACCACAGATGTTGAATCCATGTACCACCAACTCTCCTCTGCCATTCACATTGCTGATTCTCTTTTTGTACCGTATAAGCGTGTCAGCCCCCATGGCTCTCGCCTCCCAGATCATATTTTACGACTCCAACTTAAACGTTTCTCCCTATGGCAACTATCAGTTTCAAAACCCTCCCAGAAGACTAAGGACGATTTTTCTAGGGCAAACTCCCTTTACATCAAGGCTGTAGATAAGTATTCCCGTAATGTTGAGAAACACATTATCCTTTCTAAGAACATGTCCCTTTTTTATCGCTTTATTAGAAATCGCACATCAGTTAAACCGCGTGGGGTTGATACCCTTGCTCGTCCCCCTCTTCCAGACTGTTTCTCTGACACCGACAAGGCCGAGCTTTTAGCTTCAACTTTTGCACAATCCTTTACCGCCGACGACGGCATCCTCCCCACTATCACCACTCCCCCTCCTTCCCATTCTCCATCTTTCCTGCTTGTATTTGCTAGGCATGATATACTCCGTCTTATAGAATCCTGGCCGAATTCAAACTCCAGAACCCCTGATAACTTTAATATAAGTTTCATTAAGAGAATAGGTATTCCAATCAGCGAATCCTTAGAATATATTTTTAATTATTCTTACAATACTGGTACTATCCCGTCTATTTGGAAACGCTCTGTCATTGTTCCTATCAAAAAGAAACCCCCCTTCTTCGATCCCTCCAACTATCGTCCCATTTCGATTACATGCATGTTCTCCCGTTTATTTGAGAAGCTTCTTTGTCGTAAGCTCTTAAACTGGTGTGAGGAGTCCAACCTCATCCCCGATGAGCAATATGGCTTTCGCCGTCGCCGATCCATTGAATTTCAACTTCTTGATTGTCTTGAGCATTGGACCAGTTCCCTCCACAATGGCTTATCCACTGATGTAGTCTATTTCGATCATTCTAAGGCTTTTGACCGTGTTAGCCACCCAAAGCTTATTCACAAACTTAAACACTTTTCCCTTCCCTCCAAAGTAGTTAGTTGGATTTCTGAATTTCTTTCCGGTCGAACATTTGTTGTACGTGTAGGAAGTTCTCTCTCCTCTCCTCGACCAGTTCATAGCGGTATCCCCCAGGGAACTGTTATAGGTCCCCTCTTGTTCACGCTCTATACAGCTGATCTCCCCCAAGTTGTTTCCCCACACCTCTGCATCGCTCGTTGTTTCGCCGACGATTTGAAAATTTTTAAGTCTTTTAGTAACAAACAGTCCCGATCTCCTTTGCAACTTGCAATTAATTCTGTTGATAATTGGGCCAAAACTTGGCAGCTCCCCCTTGCCGTTGATAAATGTGCTGTTCTCCATATTGGTAAGCCCGATCCTTCTCTTTCCTACATCCTCGATGGACGTCCTCTCCCAGTTGTCGACTCTATTCGCGATCTTGGCATTCTTATTGACTCTAAGCTTACTTTCTCTCCCCACTGCTCTCTTATTGCCAATAAGGCTCTCTCTAAAGCATATCCCATCTTTCGGGCCCTTCGCACTCGCAATAAGGATATTCTTATCTCAGCATACACCATTTACATCCGCTCTGTTCTCGAAAATTGCACCTCCGTCTATTCCCCCCGCCTTCTCAAAGATATTCGCGCTCTTGAAAAGGTCCAAAATTATGTAACTCGGCTTATTTATCGCCGCTGTCTCTCTTATTCCTCAACCTCAATCCTCCCTCCCAGCGAGGAACGCAATCTATCGCTTGGCCTTCCCTCCCTCCGTTCGCGGCGCGAGGATAAGGACTTTACGCTCACCCGTCGCCTCATTTTTGGCCACCGTAAGATATCTTCCCGGTCCCCTCACCACTTCCATCTTCGCAATTCTCGCACTCGTGGCTTATCCTTTCATTTGTTTTATCCCTTGTCTAGGTCCAACATACGCCTCCATTCCTTTTTTATCAGGTCCGCTAAATTATTTAACTCCATTGCTAGAACTTGCTCCATCCCCAATCAGCTATCTTCCCCCAATATTCTCCCTCGCCCTTAGGTAATACCATATTATTTTACTTATGTTATCTTGCATTCACTTCCCATTCTTCTCATAATAATTCATGCTATACTGTTTTTACCACGTGCTGACTTATTCATGCCGTAAATAAAGTATAAGTAAAGTATAAGTACCTGTCTAAGTTGATGCTCTGAGTTCTGCAGTCTCTTGTGTGCTCTCTGCACTTCTCCCTTGTGCTCAGGCTGCTCTGTGATCAGGCGTTGGCCTTCGTCGTGAAGGCACTTCAACTCCTCCTGAGGGATCATTTATATTGTTAATGCGAAACATCTAGCAAAAGCGACCATTTTAATATTTCATACCTTTTTTATCTACTCTCGAAAAAGTTAGTTTTATTTTTTGTTATAAAAATTTCAATTCTGTATTTTGAGATATTTTTTATTTTGAGATAGCAAAAAAAAGTAGGAACGCACCTGTCTGGCGTCGATCTCGGCCTTGCGCTCGCTGTGCGCCTCGACGGCCGCGCGCGCCTCTGCGGAAGACTTGACGGGCGCGCGAGAGGCCATCTTGGCACGCAACGCCGCCGCCCACTGCTCCACTTTCCGCACCGATTCGAGGTACTAAATATGACATCATCATCTTAGCTCAACACCCAAGCCTTCACGACGGACTCTTTTGGAAACAGTGAATTTTCAAATTTATAGAATATTAGTTAAGTAATTAGCTAAATTAAAAAGAAAAGAAATAACCTTATGCAACTGGTACGACTTGTCCAGTCGCACACTTCGGTGGTCGGCTGCTTCGGAGAGAATCTTCCAGCTCTCTTCCAGCTTCTTCAGCGAGTTCAGCACCGTTTCGCGTAGCGGTGGTTTCTGAATTATTTCTAAATTATCCTTTAAAACCAAGGCTGAAAATACTTTTTATGTTTTTTTCTTACAATGTTAGATTGTTAGATGGAGAAAAGAATAAATGCAAACGTATTGACCTTGCTGAGCAGCTGCTGCGCGTCGGTGTCGTGCTGGATAAGCTTCTGATGAATCGCTCCCATATCACGTTCCACGGCACGCTGCTTACGCGTCAGAGCATCCACACTAAAATTCAATTTCAAATATAGGCAGATTGATTGATTGATTGATATATTTATGTTTCTTTAAATATTTATCTAAAAATACGATCTCTGCGCTTTGCTCGTATGATGTCAGCCTTCCGTGTTCCCTCTCTTTTCTCTCTCTCGCTTTCTCTCTCTCTTTCGTTCTCTCTCTCCTAAGAGTCTCCCAGCATCTCTCTCTCTCTTTCCCACCTCGCAAAGTCCTTTCCGTAGTCCTCGCTCCTCATGGCTGCTGTCTTCTCATGAATTCTCTCGTTGGTGTCATCGACATCTCTGTTGAATGCGTGGACTTGGAGTGCGGCAGCGAGTGCTCTACGGTAGTCGGCGACTTTGCCGTGCAGCGACTGCCAGCTGCAAGCGTGGAATTAAAACAAGGATCTTAAAATTGTAGTTTACTAGAAAAATTAGTGAATAGCGCCTTATCTTACACTTGGACATCTCGTTCGAAATAGAAAAGAATATATTGAAAAATATGGGATTGCCCAAAAATTTTTTTAATAATAACTAAATATTCTAGAAGGGCACCAGCAGTGAGATGGGAGGAGAGAGATAGCGTACCCGTTTCAAAATGAACTACTCCCATACTTGCGAAAATCCGACCGAGAAAGTTTGTAAAGCACTCCTTATAACGAAAGTGCTGTCTTCCTAGAACTCTTTTTGGATTAGCACTAGCTCAAATGGTCCAACTTAGATCAGTACAGTGCTCCTTGGGAGAGGGCCTTCTTTAGCAACATTTGAAACAAAGTGCTGTGTCATACTATAAGACAGGCAAATATAATTGATCGGGAAAAGAGAAAGAGATGAGCGCATACTTAATTTTCGCAAGCGAAAATGCAGTGAACCTTACAGATTCGGCAGATTTTACGAACCTATCTTCATAAATGTATGTATGTGAAATGCATAACCTTTAAGGAAAATAATTTGTATGACTGTTTGACATATTCACTGCTTGAGACTTCAACGCACAATCACCATTTTCTATGTTTGTTTTCCTTTTACGTATTAACAGCGTCGTCCCAACCACAGCTCATTGTGAATGCACAAAATAAGTAGAATCCAGCGGACTCAGAACCACCGGGGGGGGGGGGGGAATATGTTAACAAATTCACCCACAAAATTCAATAAAAATATATTATATAATTTTATTTAGAAATAATAGAAGAAGAATTTGTATATAAATGCTGGCTGACGTTTCGTTGAGTCTCTTCTGCTGCTCCTGCACCTCATTCCGGCTGCTTCTTCCTTGCCGCACGAGCTGGTCGCCGAGTCGATTGATCTCCTCGAGGGTCTGCTCATCGATCGACGCATCCGCCTTCGTGCCGTCGAGTCTACAAATTTATTTATCTTTATTTTATTTATTTTATTAATATATATAATATAAATTTATACGATCATAAGTGATTTATTAAAGACATAATAAAAGAAATAAAATTGCTTTCAAAATGAAGTAATCTCCTGACCGATCGATCAGCAGCCGGCAATGCTCGTGGTCGTTGCCCATGTCAGCGGCGCTGACCATGAGTTCCTTCTCGCGCACCCACTGCAGCACTCGCTCCACAAGCTGCTTGAAGGACAGCAGGTCGCGGGCCTGCAGAGAGGTGAGGAAGTAAGGGTAAAATAATAGGAGTCGAAGGAAATTTTCCTTTTACTGTATTCATCTCAATATCCTTATCATTACATAGATAAAAAAGACTGTTTATTCATCTCATGTAGCTTCGAAATTCAGTATGCAGTCGACGATGGGGGAGATAGTTAAAACTTATGGAACTAGAATGAGAAAAAGAACTGAGAAAAGAGAGAAATGGATAAAAGAGAGAGAAAGAGGAGAGAGAAAAGGGTAGAGAGCCGACCTCTTCGAGAGCCCTCGACTGGTCGGCGCACTCTGTCTGTAGCTGTTGCCAGCGGCCAGCGAGTTCATTGCACGACGCGCACACCTGAGCAAGTTGTCATCAATTTAAAGCTCATGCTCATTTCTGCAGTGCAAATTGTTAAATAAATAAACAAAACAAAATAAATTGCCGCACACCTTGTCGGTGCCGCGAGTGCCCTCGAGCTGTCTGCCGGTGCGGATGATCTTGGCGACTCTCTCCTGGTTCGCGGCCATCTCGGCCTCGAATGCCTGGTGCCTCTGCAGCCGCTTCATCTTCTCATCGATAGAGCCGTCGCTCGCCGTCGCGGCCGCCGCTTCGCGCGCCGTCTGAAGAAGAAGTCATTTTTATTCAGTCAAAAAAGACAGAAACTAAAACAAGAATAAAAAATACTTCTTGGGAGTAATATGTATATTAATTTGCATGCTGAATATTTTCGTTATAACTCGCGTTCTCTCGCCAGTGGTCGCTTCTTATGATATCTCTCTTGATATGTATCTTCTTTTCGTTCTCTCTTTCTCCCTTCCTCTAGAATGCCGTGGCTGACCTCGTTGCGGATGACCTTGCGTCGCTCGTCGATCCATGCCTCGGTCTCGACAATGTCGGATGCAAGAGCGGCGAGAGTGAAGGCGGAAGCGAGCAGATCGCGTCTCGCTTCAACGTCTGCTCCGAGGAGCGCGAGGGCGTCGTGCACCTGCGCAAGGAACGTTATGGTTCAATCACCTTTTTAATTTAAAACGTAAAAGAGCATAATTCAAAGCTTGCTTCAAGATCTGATATTCAAAATTATCAAATTAAAACGGTTTTTTTTTGAAAAATTAAAAATTATTGTCTCATTTACTTGTTAATGTTATTAGAACATCCCGCTGAACACACCTTCTTCTTGAGCTGCAGAATGCTCTCTCTCTCCATGTGGCGCGCTTCGACGAGGGCGGCGGCGGACGCGTCCAAGTCGCCGACCCTCTCCGCCAGCTGGCCAAGCACTTTCTCGAAGGTCGTCAGGCGACGCTGCGCTCCTTCCACCTGGCATAATCAACCAATTATCAATCTCGCTAAAATCCATTGACATTTTATTAATTTGCTTTTTATGGATTTATTGCTTACTATCGTTTACTTACAATTAGTGATCCTTCGAAAAAAATATTTATGAAAATGAGCCATGCGAATGTCTCCTGGCGGTTTATATGCGAACAAAATTCTTTTATAAATCGGCAGACCCGATGATATTGATGGAGTGTAAGACTACTGTCGTATGTATATTAAAAAGAAACTATAAACAAGATGAATTAATGGTGGCAGAAATGACCTCCTGGACGGTGGCGCCGATGGCGGCGCCCTTGAGCGTCGCTCTCTTCGATGCGATCGCCGCGAGGATCTGCTTCGCCTCTCGCTGGAAGGCGTGCCATTGCACCACCTCAAAGAACGTTTCATCTAGCGAGGGATATCAAATTGAAGAGATGAATCTGATGGCTCGTGAAGTGGAATGATAAAAGCTGTGATATCAACATGAACACTCAAAGGCACTGATAGGATTGCATGCTAACCTGTGTGAGATAAGAAGCCCTGAGCTGCCACTCGGAGGCGAGTCTGGCCCGCGCCTCCTCGACCTGTGCGCACCTCGCGCGTATCTCTCCGGCGGCGTAGTGCTCGGCCGCGACCATGCGGTCGCCCGTCGCGAGCAGCGCGGCGAACTTGTCCTGCCGCGCCTCCAGCTCCGAGTGAAGTCGGCCGTGCTCCTTCTGCAGGTACTCGGCGCCCTGCAAAAACAAACTATTCTTATTTATGTATTTCTTAAGAATAAATTAAGAACATCTTAAGAACATCTAAATTGAATCAAAATATTTTTTTTTTTAAAGTAATGATAAATAGAATAAACTAGCCTGAAGGTCGTGCGTGTTCTGCTCGGATTGCATGTCCGTCACCATGAGGTCAGCCCAGCTCAGCAGATCGCGCACCTCAAACATATTACATTTCATTCTCTAATTGTAAGCAGCATAATTTTCTATTATAATGCCAATAAACCAAAATAGCTAATTTCATCAAAATTATTTGAAGAATATTTTGCCAACCTCTCCGAGGAATCTGTGCAGATCATACGCTGCCTTGAGCTTCTCTTTTCTCGCAGCAGTTGCCTAAAAAAATTTTTAAAACTCAGTTCTTAATTTTAAAATAATCAACTAATTTTGGAAACACATTAATTAGGAGAGAAGATAATAAAAGAAAGAATAAAAATAGAGTTGAACATCATTGAGATCCTGCCACGACTCGGAGAGCGCCGCCTGCTGAGCTTCGATGTGTTCGGCGTTGCCGCCCGGGTACGCTGCCTTCAAACGCGCACTCTCTTCCAGAAGCGCCTGAAACAAGAGGAGTACTTTTTAATTATAAAATCAAAAATTTTAGAGCGAGAAACATATCTTTTAATCAAAATTAATATTTTGCAAAAACCGAAGTAACCTGGAAGTCTTGTTGCATGCTCGCGATCTGATTCTCGAAAGTCTCGTGTTTTTGCCACAGAGAGTGAACCTGATAGTAAAAGGAAGTTTAATCATCGCTTTCCCCGGTATATAAAAATAAAAGTAACGTCCCCGGTTTGAAAACTCGTGGAATGTAATAGCAGATGCAAATGAAAAGAAAAGGGGATTCAGAAGAGAACGGGGCGGACCTGCTTGACGTCCCTGCCCAGATCCGTAGGAATGGCTGCCATCTTCTCGCTTATCGCCTCTTCGTGCTCGGCGACGTCGCGATTGAATCGGTGCAGTTCTTCGGCCATCTCAATATTTTAAATTATTATTATTTGCCCACTGTATCTCTTTTTTCAATCACTGTTAGTCTGTCTCTACCTTCTCTTTTCTCTGTCCATCTTACTCTCTTTCCCTTTATCCATTTTAACCTATCCGTTCTCTCTCTTCCTCTCTCTCTCTGACCTTAAGTTTGCTCTCCCTTGACTCGATGTAGTCGACAAGAAGAGTCCAGACTGATCTGAGCTGCTCCTGCCTCTTGAGAATGTCCCTCGCGAACGGTGGCTCTCTTCTGAGGATGGACGCGGCCGCAGCCTCGCACGATCTGAATCGCTCGGTTCCCGCGCGTACGGACTGCTTGAAGTCGGCGAAGCGCGTCTGCAGGTCCTGGAATTTATTTTTAAATTATTTAAACTTAATTATTTAAATAGACTTTTACATATATTTACTAGATCCGCATTTATTTAGGCCACTATCTCATTATTGACTGCATTTAGTTGTTCACTATACATACATATGTACATATCACATTTAGCCAACATAAAAGCGCCTTTAAAGTTGCAACAGAAAAGTCAAATTGAAACCCACTGACCAGAAGATGCTCGTAGTCGTTGCCGTAGTCCTCGTTCGTCGCCGTGTTCAGCTGCTCGTTGATCCACAACTCGAGGTCGTGACTTTCGCGGAGGTACTCGTACAGGCAGAGCGCATCTTCTAGCGCTCTGAATTATTTATTTATTAAAAAGGCTTATAAAATTTTTATGAAAATAAAAATAATAGATTCTTTTAATAATTAACACTGTAAAGAAGAATAAACTCAACCTCCTCCTGTCGTCAGCGAGTCTCGCGAGTCGATCGAACTCAGCCTGAAGTTCATCCTGGCGCTTCTTGAATCGCTCTCCTTGCGGCCTTCTCGCTCCCGTCAACTCATCGCACTTCACTGCCAGTTTCGCGAGCCATTGTCTCAAATTATTCGTATTTGTCCATTTTATCTTATTATGCGCTGTACATGGGACCTTATTGAAAATTATTGAAAAAGCTGCTGAATTGTTGATGAGCGTGTCCCGAAAAGCTTTCTTCATTATTCATTTTAATTTTTCGTTTTTTCTAAATTTATTTACTATTTTTGTAGATCAACTAACTTGTAAGTGAGCATGTCATTCTGGAGTGCCTTGTGCCGTGCGAGCAGCTTCTGCGCAGCGTCCTCGTCACTGCCGTACTCTTCCGACTCGATGGCTGGTCGCTTCTCATTCATCCACGACTCCACCTGTGTACAGATTTTAGTACATCTCATCGCTCTCTTGCCTTTATATTCTTTTCTCTGCTTCTCTTACCTCCCCTCCATCTCCCTCCTCTCTTCGTCTCTCACTTACCATTTTCTGCTTCTCTCACCTCCCCTCCTTATCTTTCTCTCACTTTCCAGTCTCTGCTTCTCTCACCCCCTTCTTCTCTCCCTCTCTCACTCCCTACCTCTGCAGCATCGCTGAGATACTGCTGCTCTCGCACGCCCCAGTCCACGACGCTGCGACGCCGCGCCAGCAGATGCGACAGATTCTTCCATGCCGACGACAGCTAAATACGAGTCAATGTTTCGCAATATTCAATAGTTTTTTTTTTTAATTTATTTTTCATCAATCAGAAGGAAATGTCTAATTAACAATCCTCTTCGTAAAAAACATATTTGTTTTAATCCAGACTAGCTTGCCTGAGCGCATTTGGCGCGAATTGCCTCGGCGGCCGGATGCTTGCGGCCGATTAGATCCTCGCCTCGATCCAGAGTGTGGTCGATGTGGGGCGAGTGCTGCTGGAGCTCGGCTTCCAACTGAGAGAGAGAGGGATGGAGAGAGCGAGACGGAGAGAGAGAAGGAGAGAGAAAGACGGAGAGAGAGAAAGAGAGAGAGAGAAAAAGACATACAGCGTAGAGACCTAGAATGATATGACAAATTGAGAGCGAGAGTTTTGTACAGACCTGTTCACATTTCTTGTGCATCGCAATGGCTTCGGTGAGCGTGCGACCAGTCTCTTGAGAAGCTGCTACGGGCTCCTTAAAAATGAAAGAAAATTTTAACAGTTAAGTTTTTAATTTGTATATGTATATGTACATATGTATCTTTAAAATGTATTTTTAAAAAAAAGCTTGGAAACCTTCTCGGCTATCCACTGCAGCTCGCAGTCCACGTCAAATGCCAACTGATGCCATTCCATACTCTCAGCAAGCGCGGCGCGTCTTTAAAGGCATTCAATCAATATCTTAACGATATCATACTAAATGTATAGTAATTCCAATAGTCCGATCATTTAACAGTAAAAAATTTCATGAGGAACGTTAAGAGATCTTAGTTAAGAGATCGGCGATTCGATTACAGTATATTTTTAATACATTTTTTAAATTTGTATTTTCTGTCAAACCTCGCAGCCGTCGGCTCCTTCATGTTTTCAAAGCGCTGAAGGAGTTGACGGACGGTTCTGGAAGAGTAATAATTGAATTGTTACGTTTGGTGATACTTTCAAGTCATTTTAAAGTGAAGATCCTCTCATTGTAGCGTTAAGCTGAGGATATTTCGAGCAAGATAAGAATGATACTTTTGAATGGTTGGCGCATCAAAGTGTCCTCCGCCGGCCATTCGCTCGCCCCTGGCGGCGATCTCTTTCAGACGCTTCTCGTGGAGAGCGAGCTCCTGCTCGAAGACCGCGTGCTTCTGAAGGAAAATTACTACTTAAAGAAGGGCGATCACCGAAAATTTACTAATATGTGTTCAAACATGCAAAAATCTCAAATGGAAGTCCATAGAATCAAACTAAAATGTACGGTAAGAGCGTGACACTTGTTGCCACATGCATTGTTTTTTCCAAAGCGGGATGCTAATTCTGATTGACTATTTTGATGTTGTTTTGTTCTTGCTAAAATTTTTTACAGAAGAATTAACACAAAAATTTTATAAAGCTCACTGAAATGTCAAAGTGGCGATGACTTTGTAAATTTTATCTTCCCGCTATGGTAAATTTACCCTAGTTACTGTATACACCACATTTTTGCACTGAGACACCAATATGAATTTGATTCAAAAGTTGAACTTTCAAGTGCATATACTTGAACGTAAAACTCTTTTGTGGTCTTTCATGTGCATATCCTTTATCTATATGCTGAAAACTATTCGAAAATACGTAAAATGTCTCATATCTCGTGTACGACTTTTCAGTGATCGCCCTCCTTTAAGAAAAGATTAATTAGCATGAATTTTGTACAAACGTCCTTTATTATGTTGACGTAATATTTTTTTAGTTCCTTTTAATATTAATATTTATTTTGCAAATTCAGACCATTGAGAAAGCATCGCTGGTTAGGTGCACTAAATATGTAAGTAGAATCCAGGGTGCTCAGAACCACCGGGAGAAAAATGTCAACCAATTCTCTCACAAAACTCTGCACATATGAACTTAAAGAAAAATTATAAAGTCTTGATGTTAGGCGGGGAATTTTATTCTTAAACCATTAAACCTTTGTAAAAGTAACCTATAAATTGATATCGAACTTTCTCGGATTGAAATAAAATGAAAGCAATGCAAGATGGGTGGATCTACTCCAAACTAGCCTGAATGAGTTCCTTGACTCCTCGGAGATCGTTGCCGAGTTCGTTCGATGACAACGCGGCTTCGAGCTCGGCGAGCTTGTTGTTCGCGTCCTCGAGCACGCGATTCAACCCCTTCTGCTCGGCCGCTTGCTGCAGACGCTGGCCCTGAGAAAGAATGAGTAAAATAATGTTTTTTTTTAAACAAACTTTCTTAAGACAAGAAAAAAATTCGATTTTATAAAATAGCGCGAACCTTTCGAGCAGCAGCATCCTTAAGCTCCGCCCACTCGGTGGAGACTCGTTCGACGAGTCTCGTCACTGCAGGCGCTTGGTAGTGCTTGCGAGAGACGAGCGCGGCGGCTTCCTTTAAATATTTGGGACTTGAAACAGAACAGAACGGGAAGAATTTAAATTCAAAATTCCCTCCAAAACATGTCTTCAAATAATGACTACCTTGTTGAGTTGCTCGATTCGTTGTGCGTTCGCTCTGATCTCTGCCTCGAATGCCTCGTGCTTGAGCAGCTTGGCATGGATGGCCGTGAGATCGCGATGCGCGTCATCCGAGGCGAGCTTCTTCTTCTCGGCGATCCAGCCGAGCATCTCGTCGCCGTCTCGGCGCACGCTCTGCCACTCGAGAGAAGCCTCCAGCCGGCGACGGCGCTCGGCTGCCGCGACGCGAACCGCAGCGCGTCGCGCCAACACTTCGGTGCGACGCTGCAAGTGATTTCGTTTAATGAGCTGCAGTAAAGATAATTACGATTTTAAATATATCATATAAACATTTTGAATAAACATAGATAATACCTGTCCGACGTAGGCGCTGTCGGCATGTTTGTCTCGGATGAGATCATCTGCGGTGCGCGAGAAGGCGGAAAGGCGGCTCTCTTGCGCCTCCAGCTTGGCCTCGAGGTCCTTGTGACGCTTCAGAAGATTCTCGACAGACTCCACCGAGTCCTACAAAGTCGTCGATAATTTATTAATTTTTCAAGCGTTTAATCATCAGCAAGCAAGACGTTATCTAGCCCAAAAATATATATTCTTTTATCCAAGGAACAGAACCACCTGTCACTTTTTTTGCAAAAACAAAACCGACCCCAAGGTCGGCATAGTCGAGGAATGCCTCGTGACCCTTGGTGGTTGCGTCGATTCTCTCTGCTTCTCGATTGAAGAGTTGCAGATCGAGCTGCTGCCTCAGGACGATGTCGCGCTCCTTCCACATCTCGCGGACCGCTGGATGAGAAAGAGTCAAATTGATTAGGATTAAAATGGTACAAAATTCAATTAACCCATTAAAACGTAAACTTATTGAAAACAAATATAAAGCGCGAAAATTATTTAAACAATACAATTTTTGTAAATAATAAAATAGAAATTAAAAATTAGCTGACCGATCATCTCGCGGTCAAGTGAAGCAAGTGCTTCTTTGACACTCGACAACCGCGGATTCTTCTCCAGAAGACGACGGCCAAGCTCGTGCACGTAGTCAGCCTGAATTTATAGCTTTTATTTGTATGGATAGTAGATAATAAAATGACAAAAGGCATGAAGTGTGATATAAAAAAGTGTTATTAAAAAAACAAAAATGATTGATACCCCATATTTCTTGTCCTTAATTACTTCGCCGAGATCCTGGTGCCTCTTCAGCAGCTCCTCTGCCTCCGCCACGTCGACTGGGCGAATCTGCCAAGGATGCATTCTTTCTCTGCGCTTTGCGCACAAAACATTTGTAGGAAAGCTCACTATTAAAATATCAAACGCCTCCATTCGTATTTATTGCATAGGCTTCATTGGCCACTTTATCTCCCACCTCTTCGGCAAGATCCTTCTTCGTCTTCTCCGTCCACGTGAGCATCTCTCGGAGTGCGTTGTCGAACATGGACTGAAATAATTTCCAAATCCATTTATTTCTATGTTTCCAACAGGGCCGTATTTATGTCGCTGCAACGAGAAAAGTTAGTTTTAAATTCATAAAATAAGAAGCTGAAACCTGTCCCTGCGTCTGCTCGGCCATCTGGATCTTCTGCTGAGCCATCTTGATGAGCGTGGCGTGCAGATCGCGCAGCTCCTTCATCTTGGCCGAGATGGCCGCCGCCTGTTCCGGATGCGCTTTTTGTACCTGGAAAATAAAAATTTACACAAGTTTTTGAAACTTGTTAAGTAATATCAATTACACATTTATAGTTTTCCAAAAAAAATAATAAAAAAATACCTCAGCAGCAATCTTCTCGAGCTCTGCGATGCGCTCCTCAAGAGGCTTGAGATCGCGCTCGAGGTTCTGCAGACTCTTGAGGTCGTTGGGATTCCGCTCGATCAGATCGAACTTGGCCTGCATCCAACCGCGCGCGTCTTCGCACGACGCCTCAAAGTCAGCGACGCGTTCAACGGCCGCGAGACGCGCCGCCTGAAAAGAGGAGAGAATATCAGTGGGCATTATCAGGAGACTGGGAGATATTCATAAAACGGGAACAAAATTAGTGGAAGAGAGAAAACAATGTCTTTAGCCTAATTACCTTTGCACTCCTCAGCTTCTGAATTCTGGCCCACGCGTCGTTCACCGCACGCTGACGGCCTTCGATCTGACGTGATTGGCTGAAAATATATACTAATTTGGAACTCGCTCTAGTTTTCGTAACTCAATGTCTCTCTTTTGCCTATAAGCTGACAATAACTCTTCTCCTCTCTGATCGCCCTACTCTCTCAATCACTATACATACTCTCTCTCTCCTCTCTCTCTCTCTCCCTCTATCTCTGCCTCTCTCTCTCTCTCTCTCTCTCGCTTTCTACTCGCCCGTGTCCTTCTGCGGTCAGCTCGTCAGCCATATCATTGATGCGATGGAGTTGAGTCCCGCCGTTCGTCTTGATGTCGTTCTCAAGCTTCTGAAAAGAAGAACATCTTCATGACAATTTTTTCAATCAATATCCTGCATAATGTTTTGCTAATATGGAAAATATATTTATTAGAAGTAGATTTATTATAACGAAAAAAACGAGCCTCGAATTTCTTGCGGAAGGCCTCGACATGTTCGACGGTCGGCTCGTCGGCGAGCGCCTTCTCCGTCTCCCTCGCCCACATCTCGAACTCATCGCATTCGCGGTAGAACCTAACGATCGAGAAGATATTACATTTAACTATTTTATTTTAAAATTTAGCCTCCTTTGTGGCACCACTTGAAACCATTTGACTATGCATTATTCAAAATTCATACATGTACTTATGGTGAACGCAAACCGCATGAGCTTGATGTTGTCGGAGAGAAGGCGACGTCTTTGATCGGCGAGTTTGACAAGTCCGCGGTAGTCGTCGGAGATCTTGGCCTGTCGCTGCTCGACCGCCAGGCGGCCCTCGCCTTCTGCCGCGGACGCCGGCCGCGCCGCTGCCTTCTTCTTCGTTGGCTTCGTCGTTGTCGTCGTCACTTTGATCTACAATACTTATACAGTTCTTTGAGAGCTAAATTAACAGCACTTCTATTTATATTTATCATTGATAATATTTTAATAAACTAACATACTAAATGCTCTACAATTTATTTTAAAAAGACATTCTAATAGGCTAACATAAATGCTCCATTTTTTAAATAATCAATAATATTTATAGAATATAAAATAGATGATGCTTGCAAACTAACAAGACCATCCTCGACCCGCACATAATTGGCCGGGACGTATCCCTCCGTGCCATCCTGCCGCACCACTCGCCACCACTCCGGAGTCGTCTTCTCGAGCAGTGCGAGAATCTTAATTTCATTTCACTTTAGTCCTCTATTCACTATTTAACATTCTATTTATTTTGTTATACATTCATTAGCTCTTTTTTTAATTGCAAGACTGTTACCTCGTCCTTCTTCAGCGAGAACGTCTCATTTTCGAATTTGTAGAGCATTCTAACGGTTGGCACTTCCATCTCATCAGTCTAAAAAGTGTTAGTTGTGTTCAACTTTAGTTTCAGTTAAAAAAAAATTACTTTTTAACATTCTAAGAACCATTTCTTCGACGTCTCCATTCGACGCACCGGCCGCCGTGGACGCGACGGCGGAAGTGTGGAAGTGGCTGGCGGCGAGGGCGCTGGCCATCTCCTCCAACCGCACGATGTCCGCGCGGTAGGCGTGGATCTCCTCCTCGAGACGCGCGTGTCTGGAGAGCAGAGACTCGGCCGCCAGCTCGTCTCGCCCCAGCTCGTCCGAACGAGCCAGCGGCAGCTTCTCGCGGATCCACGACTCCGCCTCGTTCGCGTCCTGGAAACAGCGCGACATTTACTTCGAAAAGATTTTTTTGAGTTGTCATTTCTTTATACAAGAAAAAAACCTTTGGCTGACTGCTCCATAGAGCTAGAAAAAGTCTATCCGTGAAATTCGATGAAAACATTTTATATGAAATAGGCAGGTGGTTTGGCAGTTGCTGATGCCTATATAGCAAAAATTTCAGTCCAGCATTTGGTCGTCGATCCATACGGCATTCAATAGTGAATAAATAAATGGCTATATGAATTGAATGAATGAGTGCGTTACCTGGAAGTATTGCTGAGCCTGCTGCGCGTCTGCCAGCCATTGGCCGAGAGCGCGTACGGTCGAACGCAGCGCATCCCACGCTGAATTTATCGCGCTCGTGCGACGCTGGATGTCCTCCTTGCCCTGAAGGCATATTATATATGAATATATATTTTTTACAATGATCCTCCAAACTGGCCGATATGTTCCAATCAGCTATCTCATAGCAGAGATCTCGGGCCATATAACTTTTTTTTTATTGAAAAGTAAATGAAATTTCACATACTTATAGCGCAACCATCAATTCATTCCAAACATGAGTTGTAAAGACATGGTGTTAATTTTTTTTTTCTCTAATCTTGTCAAATTTAGAACATTGCCCTCAATTATAGTGTGCACAGCCCTTCGATTTTCAGCGATCAATTCTAGTTAAAGCATGAATATGAGGAAAAGCAAACAGAAACTGACATGGCCGGCCTGGATGAGCCGCTCTCCGGCAGACATGATCTGCTTGCTTCTCGTCCAGTGCGACTGCATCTCCGTCTCGACGTTCTTGTGCAGCCGACTGAACTGCGGCACTGTCGAGATGTCGCACGACTCGAGGGCGCGCTGGCATACCTGAAGACACGCTTTACTCATGCATATATATTTTAAAACATTACATATGCTTAAAGGAGACCGATCACAGAAAGATTATGCCAGATTTCAAATTGCCGCCATCCTTCGCATTCTTATACGCGCGTGCTATTTTTACATCGTACGCGAGGATGAGAGTGCAGACGCTAATTGTAAGATGCACTAATTATGTTATTTTTTTGGTGCCATTCCTCCTATAAGAATGAATTATATGTTGCCTTTTCATGTTTTCATTCCTGAATAGGCCTGCTCTAAATACCCATAAAAGAAGCTAAATAATCGTGAAAAGATGCCTCATCCTTCTCCTTGAGCCACTCGCGTTCCTCCTCGTCATCCTGAATGAACTGGAAGAGATCGCGCGCCTTCTCGAGCAGCGCACGGCGAGCGGCCGCCAGCTCGATCAGACTCAAGCGTTTCAAAATTAACTTTATTCCGTCAATATTATTCTGTGACAAATACAATATAATAATTACTTTTCGTATTAATGCATGCTATGTAATTATCTTGGAATACGAAGATTCTTACTTCTCATACTCTGCCGAGACCACATCGAGCCGCCGCTGCAGCACAGTCGCCTGCTCGCCCTTGCCGCGCAGCCACGTGGACGCCTGGCGTGACAGCTTCTGCAGCCATGCGCCGTGGCCGTGAATCTGCAAAGATTAGCCAGGTCACGTAATATTCGCATCCTACATTCATCGAGGTTACATCTGTATGGAAAAGAGAAAAAAACTGGCCTGCGACTCTAGCAACTCGTGCTTGCTGAGTAGATCGTCAACACCCAGCATGTGCTTGCCGACGTCGCGGTTGCGTACAAGAGACTGAAAATGCGGGCTTTTTGTTAAAAAAGTAGGCAAAATAAAAGTTAAATAAAGGACCAATATCAAAAGGAAATAGGACAATAAAGGATAAGGAAATATTCCTTGGCAAACCTCGAGAAGTCGCAGCTCGGCGGAAAGCGTATCGAGATCGCGCAGCAGCGTCATCAACTCGTTCAGCGACTCGAGCGCTTTTCTCTTCTCTTCAAGCTGGCCGAGCAACGATGTCCACCTTAAAGTTTTTTTCTAACATTATATCGTCGTCCCCGTAACAACTCTCCAAATCCCCGGCTTTTTAAAATATTTTATTTGAAACCCCTTTTCAAATGCCTTGACATTAATAATAGCGTAGAATACTTGACTAGTTTGATGATAAGTATTGCAGAATGCTGACCTCTCAATGATTTCTCTTTCTAGCGTACGAATCCGGTCGCTCTCGTGGTAACTCTCGCGGCAGAGGTCGGCACACATCTCGGAGAGATGAGTAAAGCGGCCTTCCTGAAAGGAAGCAACCAAACAGTCCAAGAATGCTCTTCCACGATCGCGTACCCTCGGGAGAATGTCGGCAGCGATTGCGGCGTGTTTCTTGAGCGCGGCATCGACGTCGGCGGCGGTGGTGGGCAGCTCGAGCTGCTCGACGATGCGGCTCATCTCGCGCAGCCACGCGTCACGCAGCTGCGCCTTCCGCTGGAAACGCTCCGCGAGACGCTCCAGGCGCTGCTGTCTACAAACATTTTTTTCCTCTTTCATTCACTCATTCCTTTGATCTTCCTCTCTTTCCGTTTCTGTTTCTACTGTTTTACACTTGGTTACTCATGAATCCACAATTCCCCATAGACTATGCATTCCCTCGAGAATGGCCCTCTCTCCTTGCCTGAGCAGCTCCGTGGTGAGTGACTGCTGTCGTTCGTTCTCCGCCCGGTCCAGTCCCTCCCAGGCCGACTCGATGTCGTGCATGAAGAGTCCTTGCGGCGGCACGTACGCCTTCCGGCTCATCGCTTTCCTCTTCGTCTGAATCGTGAAGAACAGCGCTTCCAGCTCGCCCTTCTCCTTGTACCTGTCGAGTATTTTGGTTAGTACTATTCCATATTTATTAAAATATTATTTAGTTTGAATTTTGTTGTTTTAAAGAAATCCCCCTCTATATATAAAATACTTTCTTTGCTAGATATATCCATGTATGCATGCACTGCTAAAACGATGGTCTCAGCGGTCAGGCGCCATTCCACAATATTCTTCAGCCTGGGGCGGCACACTAATTAACTCATCCTTGACCATCACCTCGGCGAACTAGAACCAGTCCCGAGGGAATTCATTGGATGGGAGCACATCCAATACACTACCTGGAGCCCCACTTTAGGATGGTGAACTCCGCACGGAACAAGCAAAATGATCACGCTTACTTGGGCGGCTTGTCGACGGTGCGGAAGTGATTGAATTGGACGAGCAGCTCTTGAATGCCCCGCAGTGAATTCGGGAACTGACGGCCATTCAGCACCTGGAGCAAATAGTTAATTGTATTTTCATTCATTCTGTAAATGATTAATTTTATTCGTATAATACATTTTATAGATGAGAAAGAAGGATAGAGCAACGCTTTAAGCAAAAAGCTTCACGAATATATGATTTTTCTTGAAGTTTAAACCACCTTGATGGTCTCGTGAATCCACTGAAGGAGATCAGAAGAGATGCTCTCAAAGTCATCTTCCGCATTGTTGGAAGACATAATTTTGCCGACGATCTAAATGAATAAATTTGAAATTTAACTTTTATTTACAATTAAGCGTTAAGAATATATTTATAAAGATAATAAAAATAAATAAATAAAAGAATAGATACGTTGGCAACTCGTCTCGCGCCAGTGTGCTCGGTCTTCTGCTTGGCAAAGTAGTGATAGTACATGGAGACGTAAGTGATGATCGACTTCTCGTCCGGACGCGCCGTGTCCACGTCTTCGGCGTCCAGAAGTCTGGATATCATGGATAAACTCAATATTTTATTCAAGCTATCCTATAATTGTTTTATTCAGAATTTTTACGAAAGGAAGATATATTCGCAACAAAAGTCTTCAGAATACTTTCGATTGTTTTTTTACTTATTTTTTCTATCACAGTAGAAATGACCTCGCAATCTCAAGCCGTTTCTCGGCGACGTCGAATGCGTGGTTGAGGTTGCCGATATGGTCGTGCGGAACGAGCGACTCGTACGCGATCAGGTCAGGCCTCAAGGAGGTAAAGAACGTCATTAATTACAGTTTATACAAACATTTATATGTATAAGCATATATAATATATATTTTTTTCTTTAGATAAAAAATACCATACCGATGCGCATGAATGAGCGCGTTGAATGCGAGCCCAGAACGCCAGCTCGTCGTGAAGTTTTCGACCTGAAAAGAAGAAATCTACTTTTACGCGTACTTAATCTTTTCATTGAAACAAAATATAATTGTTTTGTTCAACAAAATGCAAACACGGTTTTGATACAACTGCATGCTGCAAATTGAGCATGCTCGCGTGGTGGGCGATTTGTTCAATCCTTCGTTGTCTACGATTTCGGTAAGTAAAAAAAGAAGAACCTTGACACTCGGATAGCCGGCAGTCTTTCGTTGGCACCACAAGAGGAGCGCATCCTTTGCGTGTTTCCTCTCGCCCGTCTCCTCCTCGCCCTTAATTTTTCTTATTACTCAATTTCATAACTTTCCATGTTAATTACATAATTTAATTGGCGACCAATCTTAAGACAGAAAATATGTTGCAAGCAAAGCGCGAACTTCGATCTCGATAGTATCGATCTGGAATCTCAGAATAATCGTCCAGATCAGACCGAGAATCAGTCGCTCGTTTCGATCCAAGATATCTTCAGCTCCGATGTTTTCCAACTGAACGATTATTAGACCTATTCATATATAAAATCTCCTTAAAGGCTATTCACAGTTACTATAAGGAGAATGCATATGAAATTCCTCTAAATGACAACAAGCATCCAGACAAAATTCAGTATTTTTAATTAAAAAAACTAGCTTGGGTTTTTTTAAGCGTCAAAAAACCTGAATCTTCTTTCTCTTGAGAAAGTCCAGCGCTTTGTTCAGATTCTCAACCTTCTGCACGCGCATTCTGCCCTGCAAAAAATATGCTCTTTTGAAGACTCTGCATTCATGCACATTAAAGTTGTATAAACTAGAAATACAACCAGATCAAACAGACAATAAAATGAAAGAGAGTTAGTGAAAGAGAAGAAATCTCTTGCCCTGTTCGGCTTGCCCAACTTCTCGCCACTGATAATCTCGAGAAGCTTCATCAGCAGAACTCCATCTCCGACGTCCACGAAGAGGTCGACAATCTCCAGTCTTGCCTGCAATTCCAATTCCTCTTTATTCCAAAAAGCCATTTCACTTCTTTTCAATATGCTTTTCATTTGCATGCATGTACTTATTTCTTTGCTTAAAATAAACGAAACCAATGCAGTTTCTATTTTATCATCGTCTTATTTACTTTTCTTCGTCACCTGAACATCTGGTTCGCTTTGGATCAGAGAACAGTTTTGTTGTTTGCCCCGCTAAGCTCATTGGAATGTTTTCTGGTTTCGTTGTATTCCTTCACTTCTCCACATTCCTTGCCCCATCCGCAATGATACAACCAGAGTGCGTGTCCTGCACGTCATTCCATATTTGGAACTAGAGAGGGAGAGAGAGAGAGAGAACAGAGAGAAAGAGAAAGGGAGAGTACAAAGAATGTGAGGGAAATCGCCAGGATGACCGGGCAACCTTGATCAAAGGATCGTAAGATATGAAAAGATTGCGATGTACAAAAGGACAAGAGATGACTGCGATAGAGAGTGTTGCGATGTGGGAGA
>CALZFC010000042.1:67500-442500 GCA_945643635.1 Allodiplogaster sudhausi | reverse complement strand
CACAACACGTGTGAGGAATTGCAGAGGAGAGAGCCAAGTGGAGAGACAAAAAGCAGCTAGGTGGAAATAAGAAAGATTGAAGAAAGAAGAGATAGTGAGCAGGCATCTCGTACTCTTTAAAAACGAGACAGAAAACAGTGAGAGCGAGATACCAAGGAAGAGAGTGAGAGAGAGGGATAAAGAGAAGAGAAAGAGACAGAGAGAGAGAAAGAGAGATAGAGAGAGAGAATTAGAGAAAAAGAGAAGAGTCCAGGTGCCGCTGTCCTTTAGCCCATAAAGAGAGGCTGGCGGCAGAGGACAGCGGGCTGGTGATGAAATAGCGCCAATTCATTTTCGAGGAGTAAGAAGGAGAGAAGGAACATGGGAAAGAAGAGAGGAGACAGAAAGAGACAGTGCAAATAATGAATGCGCAAGGTATGAAGAGTGAGTGTCCGTAGCGAGCAAGGACATTGGAAGAAAAGAGAGAAAAGAAGGGAAGAGAGAGAGAGAGACAGACAGAGAGGGAGAGAAAGTGAGGCATAAAGATTGAGAGAGATAGAGAGAGGAAAAGGAAGAGAGAGAAAGCGAGAGGGAAGAGAAGGAGATTAAAAGTTGGGAGTGCCGACTGATGGGGGAAAAGACCTGGAGGAGTCGGAGGCAGACCTGTAAAAGGTGATAGCGAGAGCAGGGAGAGTACTGCTTAGGTTCCGGCAACGCTAACAGAACAAATGCGCATCAACTGGCAGAGGGAATCGACAGGAAGTTGTACAAAAAATGACCGAGAATTAGAGAGGTAGAGAAAGAGTGAGAAAAAGTGAAACAGTGAGAAGCAGAAAGAGAGAGAGAGAGAGAGAGAGAGAGAGAGAGAGACAGAAAGAAGGAGAGAGTAGGGCAGAGCAAAGAAAGAAAAGAAAAAAAAGTGCAGAAGAAGTACCAGAAGGAGAGTCTGTATAAGAGAAATGAGTATGGTGATGTGAAAAGAGGAAAGAGGAGAGTGAAGAAGGGTCGATCGAGAGACCCATCTGCCATTGAAGAGCTGTATAACGGTAGAAGATAACTACTGAGAGGAGAAAGAGAGAGAGAGAGAGAGAGAGAGAGAGAGAGAGAGAGAGGGCGGCAGAGAAAGAGAGAGGGGTGAAAGAGAAAGAGGAAGAGAGAGAGAGAGAGAGAGTAGGTAGAAGAGATATGGAGAGTGGGGGAAATAGAGAGGACGAGGCAAGACAGAAAGCTGACGACAGATATATTCATAACGGAAGAGAATGATGGGGCGAAGGGCATCAAAAAAGCACAGTGTACTCAGCAGCTTCTTGAAGAAAATTGTAATGTGGCGGTTCGTAAGCGTAAAATAGGCTTGCTTTTAACTTGAAAAAAATTTCAGAAAACAAAATCCTCAACTTGGTGACTCGAAAGAAAAGAAAGATTTGTTTTAGGCGTCTGATGAAAGGAGTGGGTGCGGTACATTCTTGCGAGGTTGATTGTCCTCACCAACACACTTCAATTTCTAGAGCATCTCGGAAAAGACAGAGAGGGAAGAGAGAGGGAAAGAAAAGTAGTAACGAGGTAGTGAGGTAGAGTAAGAGAGAGAGAGAGAAAGGCAGAGAGAGAGAGAGAGAAAACATGACGCGAAGCTTCTTGTTGGGTGAAGGATCAACCGCCAGATGGACAGAGGACTCGGTCATCTAAATAGTAAGCGAGAGAGAGTGTGGACAGAGTAGAGAGCTCAGAGGGCTAGAGTGACCGAGAGAGTGCAGAGAGAGAAGAGAGAGAAGGCATAGAGAGGTGTGAGAGGGCGAGGAGTGTTGCGCATTCCCACCGTTGGGTGGAATGCGTGGTGTGCACGGGTGGACAAGCCTGCGCAGAGAGTGAGAGAGAGAGAGAGATGGATAGAGAGGTGGAGAAAGAACAGGAGAGAGAGAGAGTGCTAGAGATGCAGACAGAGGCAGACACGCGAGATGAGAATCAAAGCAAGGGGATAAGTATGCGGCGCGGCGTAACCATTCGACAAAAAAGTAGCTGCTGGCAGAGCCACGACTTTCTTTGCTCGGTTCCAGAGAGTACATGCATAGTATACGGATACAGAGGGCATTTCATGCGAGAGGGGAGGAGAGATGAGAGAGACAAAGGATGAGGGAGAAAAAACAGAGACAGGGAGAAGAGAAAGAGAGAGATTGAGAGAATTCTAAAAAGAGGGGATGACGAGAGATAATGAGAGGTAGAGCGACATGAAGTACTACCTCGTACCGAGAGAATGAATTTGTAATCTTGTTCATGGTGCATGTCAAACATGCATCTCTTTCCCGCCGGGGACCTCGTTTGGCCAGAGGGGGTCAGGGGAGAGGAGACCAGTCCAGGGAGAGAGAGTCTTCCACTGCCCCCCCCCCCTTCCACTCCATCGGAGGACCGCTTACGGAAAAGAAAAGACACTGAGCATATCGAGAGTGTCGAAGCACTAGTAGATGAGAGAAGCAGAGAGAGAGACAGAGGGAGAGAGAAAGAGAAAAAGAAAGAGAGAGAGAGAGGGGGGGGAAGAGAGAGAGAGAGAGAGAGAGAGAGAGAGAGAGGAAACGGCGACATGGTCGAAAGGGAATAAATCGATGGTGATTATGAGACGAATCTCGCCCTTTCTCTCATTCCTTCTTTTGTCAGAGCAAGAGCCACTACGAGCAGTGAAGAAAAGAAGAAGAAGAAGAGGAAACAGAAAGATGCCACCGGGCACAAGGCGATAAGCCATGCACAAATACGAGGAAGAGATAGACACAGAGAGAGAGAGAGAGAGAGAGAGAGAGAGAGAGAGAGATGGAGAGAGAAAGGACGAGAGACGGCGAATCTGATAGAGGGGAGCGGATGATGATTGTGATAAGCGCCCTTGTTCCTTGGTTTTGGCAAGTGTGTATAGCTGTAAAAAAATGTACATACGTACAAATGTACATATGTATTGCACAAAAACATCTTCATTTTTTAAAACTTGCTTAAAATTACCATGTATGTATGTACATGCGAATATAGTTTGTAACCTTTTTGGCACTCTATGCGATTTGTCATAGGAAACGGTACGCTGTCAAAATGTTGCGCTTTCTGACTTTTGTCTGTGCTCATGGACATAATGTGCAAAAATATTTGTGCACGAAAGGCTCATTTCATGAGTGAGAGACAGCAAAAAGAGCATAAAGGTACAGAGAGAGAGAGAGAGAGAGAAAGAGTGTGAGAGAGAGAGAACGAAAGGTAGAAGAAAGGACAAAGCAGAGGATCAGAGGGAAATAAAAAGAACTAACAATAAGGCACGCAATCTCAGTGGTGTGAACAAACAGCTAAACAGCTACGGAAAAGCGAGCAACTGACACCAAATCAAATTACGATATTGTCACTGGAGTGTTAATTAACATAACTATTTGATGTTTACAATAATTAACTGAATTAAAATAAGCATTCTTTTTTCATATGATAATTCTAAAATTTCAACTAACATTTTAACATGTTTGTATTTACATAGAAATGTATATGATAACATTTTTATTCAGCTAAATTTAACTATCGAGCAAGAGGAAAAATAAATGAGGATAGGGACGAACGCTTCACTCTCTCAGGCTATAAACGAAGCAAACTTGCAAACGAGTAGGAGAAAAGTAGAGCGGCTCCCTCCTTCTTTTTTTTACTGTCTCCATCCAACTTTCGTTGACCATTCAACGCTCTGCTTGCCTCTTTTTCCTTTCCAACTTCATCTCTTTCTTTCTCTACTCTTTCTCTCTCTCACACTCTCTCTCTCTATCCTCTTTCACCCTTTATTCCTTCCGACACCTCCTGTATTCGACCTTGGCTACCCTCTGTGTTCTCCGTCTGTCTCGTACTCTCTCTTTCTATTTTTCTCTGTGTCGCCTTTTTCTCGTTATGCATGAGACAATTCAGTTCGGTTCAGTGACGACAGTAAGCAGAGCGATATTTAGAAGATAAACAATGAATACGGCACAGTCTATTAAAAATTATTTTTCTTTTATATTTAAATGATTTAGCACTTTACGACAAATATCTCCTTCTGATAGTGCCTATGCAAATAAATAAATAAATAAATAAATAGATGAATAAATAAATAAATAAAGGTAAATAAATAAATTAACTAGCAATACTAACCGGCGGTCGCATTTCGTATCTGAGATGCATCTCGTCGAGTGGCTCATCCTCTGGCCTCAACTTCGCCGGCCGTTCCATCGCGGATGACTTGGCAGGAGGTGGCGCTTCCGTCTTCTCCCCTGTCCAGCCTGAAAGATTTCCGTAAATATATCGGGCATTAAATAGTATTTGCATAAATAATACTTCAGAGCATACAAAGAGTTCATTCAAGAATGTCCGAGAAGAGAAAGAGTAACCGGTGCTTTTGTTTGTATCGAACGGAATAAATCAGATGCACTACCTTGCTTCATCGATACGTGTTTGTTGGTTAAGACAGAAAAAAATATAATAATGACAATAAATAATTAAAATTCATCCAACAACATATGCATTTCTCCCACAGCGTCTACGAGCTATTGAAAAGTGCTGAGTTGACAGCGGAATACAGAGAGGCCATCGTAAACAACAAGATATTACGATCAAGAAGGGTCAGGAGCACAATGGAAGATTGTAAAGTGCGCTCTTGTAACTTGTGTGAGGGATGCCAACACAGTAATGTAGTAATCATGTGCTACCTTTAAAATATTAAAAGAAAACACTAGAACATTAATCTACATACATATTTATATTGTTGAAAATATTTTAATTTATTTTCTTTTTCTTTTACCGCGCTTCGTCGCCTCTCCGGGCGCGTAGATGGCAGCCGAGTAAGCGAAGGACATTCTGGAGAAGAACAGATGGTCTTCTTCTTCTTCTTCTTCTTCTTCTCAAGTTGCGCGGCCACCAAACAACGAGTTGAGCAAGGACAAGAATAGATCTCGTTAGGCGTCAACACTCTCAGCTGCGGTCCATTTGGAGGGGGTGAGAGAGAAATGGTTGTCGCCTGGTTCCGAGGGAGAGAGAGAGAGAGAGTGGAGATGCAGAGAAAGAAAGACTCTCTGCGCCTTCTTCTTTCCTCCGCTGGCGTTCTCTTGTATACGATGTCTCCGATGGAGCAGCCGGAGGGCTCCGAGACCAAGTTCGGGGTGAGGGCGGATAAGGAGCGAAGGAGAGGAGAATGATAGAGAGAGAGAGTGGAGAGAGAGAGTGAGATATAGGGAGAGAAGTAGAGAAAGAGCGACTCTTCTCTCGTTATCCCTCTCGTCAATTGCAACGGAACGCGCACGCCCGGCAAGGTCAAGGCAAATCAGAGCCAGAGCCCTCCGCGTGTATCCGACGGATCAGGGCAAGGGAGCAAGGGATCTCGAGAAAACCAGAGAGCGAGAGAGATAGAGATAGAAGAGAGGAGAAGATAGGGAGAGAAGAGAGGAGAGAGAGAGAGAAACACGAATCTGATGAGGGAGAAGGTGACTATGATGGGAGTGGATGGGATACATCTCTGCTATTCTCTCTCTCAATCTCTCTCGTGTTATCTGCCTCCACATATCCAACAGTTTTTCCAAATTCGATTTGCTCCCGTCCTCTCTCTTATCCAAATGAGCCCTATCTCTTCCTTTCTCCCTCTTTTTCTTTCTTTCTTTCTTTCTCTCTCTCTCTTTCTCTCTCTCAGACTCTACCCGGCCACTCAGCCTCCGTCTCCAAAATGACCGCCGAATTGACCGGCCGTGTTGTTCTAAACTCTGGGTGAGAGTGGAGCAGAAAGGAGCGAACACTTCAGATGGAAGTAGCATTGGAAGAAAGGGAAAGTCTGTTTTCTATAATCACTTCAGAATGAAGACCTTCGCACTTTTCCCACTCTAATATACATATCTTCGAATCTCTATTAATACATATTCACTTACAAACTTATCATTTGTATTACAGAAAACACTTTGACATTCTGCAGCGACTGATTAATCAATTGATTGATATGCTTACTATGTAGCTACTTATTTATTCATATGGCGTATGGATATTCATAATGTTTTGACATATACACGTTTATAATTTATTTTACATTGTATTAATAGATGCATATTTTAAAATAAAGAATTTGAAAATGGCTGTATAAAGTAAGCAAACGAAAGCATGGAACAGGAGACAGAAGCGAGTGGAAAGGAATCCAAAAGAATGGGCAGAGGAGTTCTTATCAGCAAGGCTATGGCACTCTTCCCTCTCTATCCACACACCATCAACATTGCTTGAGGAGTCATGAGGGGAGACAGAGTTAGAAGAGAGCAGATAGAGCGTGTAAGAGAGAGAGAGAGAGAAAGATAGAGAGAGAGAGAGAGAAAGAGAGAATGAAGTCAATAGGGACATTGCAGATTTACAAGCACAGAGAGGAGGAAGAGAAGGAGAAAAGTGAGAGAACTGATAACTGAAAGCCAAAATCAAATATTAGAGGAGTACTCAGGTATAAACACATGCAAAGACACAGGAAGGCAAGTTTCATCATTCCATTGTGAATTTATTTTTTTTGCTTTTTTTCCGTCCATAAAAAGCAACAAGAAAATTTAGAGGAAAAATCGTTTTCAGATACTATGTTCTCTACATATTTCCTGCTTCACTTGTTACTTCTCATAAAACCACAATCCTGAAAATGTTATAGCTTTTTAGCTTTACATGTAAGCCTTACTGCAGTAAGAATTGAGATTCATTGCCGATTCTATGCAAAATTTATTTCAGCATCATTGAAATTTCACAGTTAAATTTCTCCTTCCTTGCATGTTCTGAAAATGAACATAAAAAAGCTGCTTATCAGTGATATAAAACGATTTTATTATATCTCAAAGCGTTGCTCACCCGAATATCACAATTAAATGATAAGAAATGAAATATAAATATGATAAAGCGGCTCACGTCACCCGCATGTAGACCAGTGGCAAAAATGGAGGAAATATGGAATAAAAATAAAGGATTTCTAGACAAATTCATCACTAACATCGAAGAAGAGCATTTGCTTTGATATATAAAAGGGTGCTTGATCTTTGAAGAATTTGAAATGAATTGTAATAAGGAAAAGAGGTCCATGATTGGTAGGAACTATGCTATAAAGAGGCGGAGGAGGGAGAGAGCAGAGAGAGTGAGTAGAGACTGGAGATGCAGAGAAGCAAACGCTGTCGAGAGATCGCGATTGCAGAGATTGCCACGGCAAGCGCACATCAACTCCTCAAAGTCGCCGCTCATCCACTTGTGCGTGCAGCCGAGTTGGATCTGGAAAGAGGGAGAGAGAGAGGGAGGGAAGGGAGAGAGAGGGAGGGAGGGAAGGAGGGAGAGAGAGAGATAGAGTGAGAGAGAGAGAGAGAATGAACCTGAGTGCTGTCGCTGACGTTGATGCATCCTTGCTTCTCCGAGATGACGGGGAATGGCTGGACGGCGCGGCCGCTGCCGCCGGCAGCGCCCCGTTCGGCGCCAAGAAGAGCGGGCGCCGCCGGCCACAGCCGCTGCGCCGCGAGGGTGCAGAAGTGGCCAACGCAGCGGTGCGTCTTAACAGAAATGCGGTCATTTTGTTCATCTCCAACTTATTTATCGTTTAGAATTCTTTATACTATTTAATTTTATAATAAAAATGGGGATATTTCGTTGTTAATCACGTCTGAATTTAGAGGAGTAAAGAAGTAAAGAAAGAGCCAACCTTGCACGACGGAGTGACGGCAGCGTCCTGAACGGCCGTCACTTCGCAACTCACACACTCGTAGAGCGGTTGCGTCACTTCCAGACTGCTGAAGTGATTTGCAATATTATTTCCAAAAATATAGGTAGATAACAATCAACTTTTATTACATTTTCAGCATCAAGTAAGTTCAATTAGCACTGTTTCTTTGTCCATGTGGTCTCAATTCATGAAGTGAATTTTTATATCTGAAGAAATATTACAAATATTAAAAAAAAGCTAACGAATGCGTAATGAGAGAGCGAGATCGCATTGTTCCGTCGTTGCTCGATCGATATCGATAGTATTGATTGCAATGATTCGTGTTGCAGATGCAATGCTTGCGAGGAGGGCCAACGCCTCTGGCAAGAGATCTATTTTATATTCAATATTCTTTTGAGGACTTATTGCTTCAAAAAAAGTATTTATAAAAAAAGTAGAAATGTTTCACCTTAAATTATATTAAACAAAGTACAACATTAGCTATGAAACCTGCTGATCGTGACGCAGAGCTTGTTCTTATAGTACAACAGCTCTGGTCCCTTGTAGAAGTACGGCAGAGCCGGCGGGCCGAACCCGCAGCCGGACGCTCCGGTCGTCGTGTCTTCGTGGCACCTTAGGAAAATTACAATTATTAATTAAAGCGAAAATATTTTTTAAAGGCATGTTTTGCAGAAAAAAATGTCATAAACTTTTGAATGACAATTTTTTTGCATTACAAAAGAGCAAGTGAGCATGTGGATACAGTGATCAGGAAAAAATTCCATTAAGAGTCGTGTTTCGTGCGTAGAAAAACTGTATATATTAAAATTAAAAACAAGAAAATTAAAATAAATAAAGTAGCCGCCCCACCACTGCCCATGACACGTGTCGCTGCACTCGGGATTCCGCTCCGTGCACTTGCGACACGTTACGTTTCGACGAATCGCATTTCGCATGAAGATGTGGTCGTTGCAGAACTTGCCTGAGAGCGGAGACCAATGTAAGAAAATGACAGAAAGAGGACGAGCTCACTTTCTCCCTCTCTCCCTCTCTCTCTCTCTCTCTCTCTCTCTCTCTCTGCCCAGATAAAAGCGAACCAGCACAGATGCACATGGTGTGGTCGCTGAAGCGGTCAAAGTCGCAGCCAAGCAACGTCCGCGACGGACGTCGAAGACAGCCCTGAAGATACTTCTCTGTTCACTTTTATTTCAATAATTCTCTCAATCAGTTTCCAGAATTTTTTTTTTCAAAAACTCATTGATGAAATATCAAAAGAATTGATCTTGCCTTTGTTATCCGATAAACGTCAGGTTCATCAGTTGGCTTCCGCTCGATGAAACAGTGAGCAGCCGAGCAAGAACCCATCTCAACCAAGTTTCTTACCTACTGTATATCCATGCCTAGTTTAATTAATTTTTTTTATTTATTACCAAGATATTATTTCGTTTTTTCATGCGAACATGTTGTGTTTGTTCTCAATGAACCATCGTTATTTTGCAAGAGAATTAAGAAAAATGGATTTATTTATGAAATAGTAAGATGGACAACAAATGCCTTGACAGAGATCTTCTTACCTGACAGTTGCAATGGTCATTGTGGCAGATGCCGGCGCACGAGTAGCACTGATTCGCAGAGGAGAATGTTACGAGAAGGAAGACAATGGAGAGTGAGACAAGCACGGAGATTCCTCCAGCCATCTTCTCGCTGTCGTTTCTTCATCCCATCTCGTTCCCTCTACCTTCAATCATCACACATCAGTGTAAAAAGTGGTCACATACAAGTACATCTCATTAGCGCCGTTAATTATATCGAGTGGGCGCCCATTATATTGAAAAATGTAAGAAAGGTACGGTACTAAAAGTATTAATTTTAACTAGTGACATTTTCGAATGCAAAGGAAGGTACTGAGCTCGAGAGTCAAGTGGATTCTGTTATTGAAGGGAAAGAAGCCGAGACTGACTCGGAAGAGGTCTCAAGGATGATAAGATTAATGAGTTCAGTGGAGGAAGAGAGAGAGACAAAGGAAGTGAGAGAGAGTTAGAGAAACTAATATCAAGAGAGTGAATGGTGGCCAAGGAGTGGATGAGAAGAAACTGTGAAATGACTGGGTTAAACACCCAATGTTCGGTTGCAATACATTATCATTAAAAACCTTATCATTGAAACATATTTATTTTCTCAAAGAAACTTTCTCGCTTGAGTCCAACCCACAGCGACATTTCAAAGCGTGTTTTATGCGGCCGAAAGGAAAAGGAATGGAGTAATTTGTCGTTTCGAGTTTCTTGCAAAGGAGCGGGAGAAATGCAAGAACGAAATCGAGGATTCGACTGGTGATTAACTGCGAGGAGGACAGGCAAGGCTTGTATCCAGTAATTACTTCTTCGTGGCTCATTGTCAAAGGCGGTTGGCATTCATCCTCCTTCATACAAAATCTCTATCAGACCCTTCTTTCGCTCTCTCTGTATCTCTCTATCCACAATTCTTCCTCTATCTCTTTGTCTCTTCCTTTCTCGTCCTCTAACCATCTACTTCTCTTTTTATTCCCTCGTTCCCTCTCTCTCTACTCATTTTCTCTTGCATTCTCATCTCCCTCCTTCGTTCTTTAAATCTTCATCTTTTTTTTCTGGGCCAAACAATGGCTTTCTTTTGCATAGAAACTGAATCGTAGGCGAACCTTTCGTATACCCTTTTTGCTCTAGGAACAATGTGATACTACATTTAAATATCCATTCTTTGGAGCAACCTTTCTCCATTCTTGAAAGAACCGAACAGAAATATACATTCATTTGCGTCAGAAAGACATTTATAATTTCTAATTTCTTCTTTTTTCGAAGAAATACCTAATCTACTCATAGCAGCTGACAAATGCTGCACTCTTAAACTGATAACTGGCAAGAAAGGCGAGAATTCGACCGGACAAATAGATAGTTTGTGAGAGAGAGAGAGAGCGCAAGAGAGAGAGAGAGTGAGAGAGGGTGAGTGAGAAAGAGAGAGAGAGAGAGAGAGAGAGAGAGAGAGAGCAGAGTGAGTTCAAAGATAGTCGGAGAACACCTGTTCCAGGAAGATAAACGACCTGCCGTAGCTCTGAGCAAAAGTCTGACAATGAGACCTCAGGCGTCCAAGTGTTAAAAACGAATTTTCTTGCCGTTAGAATTGAATAAACAATTTCTCCTCCAAATAGTAAATAACTACCCGACTCGGCGACCTGTCAAAAACGAGCTTTCTCATCAACACACATCAACAATGTCAGGGATAAAGTTACCGCTCCCCGAGAAATAAGTTTGCAAGCCCCGTGACAACCGATCTCTTGAGTAGAGCTGTAAAAAATGAACTCTATATAAGAAAAGATGGAATAAATATGCGAGAAGTAACTCAATTTCTAAAGTAGATTGGTTGCACTTTTCATATATAGAAGTGTATAAATTTTCGAGACTCACCGCTTTCTAAAAGAGCTTACAATCAGCTTTTCTAACTGGTTCTGCCTTTCTCGAGCCTGCGGCGATATTCTATTACCGCTAACACGTCGAAGCAGCAGCGGTGGTGGTGTTTCTTATATTCAGTCACATTATGACTTGCTGTGTTGAGAGAATATTAGAGAGCTTGATAGAAATAGAGAGAGAGAGAGAGCTTCGAATGAATAGGCGAAGACCGGGTGATATGATATAATGCGAGAGCTATAACAAGCTCTAATTACTAGCGATGCAGCCTGAAGAAAGCACCTGTTGATCTATATAAATTGGCTGGTTCTCTTCGCCTGCTTTTCCAAGAGTATCAAGACGCCCTCCTATTACTAGTCTTCCCCAAGGCATACGCTGTTGTCGCATCGATATCATGCTCAGGTGAACACTCAAGAGAAGACGATGGAAACGAAGAGAAGATGATCAGTTGGGGGGGGAGTGAGCGAGATGGTGAAAGAGAGAGAGAGAGAGAGAGAGAGAGAGATAGAGAGGGAAAGAGAGAAAAGGAAGAGGGAGAGAGAGTGAGAGAAAGAGTGAGCGAGAGAGAGCAAGCAAAGGAGAAAGAGATAAAGAGAGAAATATATGTTTGAAAAAAGAAAGGATATAAAGAAAGATGCAGGCATAATTTGTATCAAAGAATGCAAAATAAAATGAAAAAGGTAAGATATCGCCTGGTGTTCAGAACAAGTAAACAGAGGGCAGCGAATGGGGCGGCAGAAGAAAACACAAAGAGGAACAGCGTCAATTCCAAGAAGAGAGAAAGAGATAGAGAGAGAGAGAGAGAGAGAGAGAGAGAGAGAGATAAACAGTGTAAGAGAGAAAAAGAGTGAGAGAGAGAGAGCGAGAAAAGCATTTGCCTGCCAATTCACAAACTCCTCGCCTTCTTGGCTTCTTTGTTCCGCGTGCCGGAGGGCAAAAAGAGGAGACCACCGGAAGAGGGGAGAGGTGAGACGCGCGCGATCTGCGCCTTACAGCGAGAAGGAAGTGACAGGGTCAGCCGAGGCAGGAAGAGAGAGAGAGAGAGAGAGAGAGCGGGAGAGAGAGAGGGAGAGAGCGGGAGAGAGAGAGAGAGATTGACAGTGACAGAATGATTGAAAGTGAGAGAGAAAGCGAGTGAGAGAGAGCGAAAGAAGCAAGTGAGCAGCTAAGAGTTATAGTTGTGGTATGCCGCATCCTTGTAATAAATAGTTTGAGCGGAAATGAGAGCAAGAGAAGGCTAGAGAAAGGGAGAGAGAGAAAGAGAAAGAGAGAGAGAGAGAAAGAAGGAGAGAAAACTGAGACAGAAAGTGAGAGGGGTAAAAGAACGGTAACTTGAAAGGCGATGTGAGGGCTGCTAACAATGAATACTTCTCTGCTCTTTCACGGCAAGAATGATAGAAGATCAAACATTTAAACATACGGTAGTGTAGATTGCAACTTCTTTTTCGTCATGAAATCCAGACAATTACCAGTGAAAAATCTCAAAGGAAGTAACTTGCAAATGTTGACTATAGAAAGCAATTGAATAAAATTGTTATTTATAAAAAAAAAATCAAATCGGATAATCACAGAACGGATACGAAGCAGTAATTGTATATTTTGGGCAAAACTTCAGGCTCATGAGTTGGCGAATAAAGGGAAAAACAAGCTACATCTGGATTTAGTTAGTCGAAGGAAACACTGAAAGCGCCTTTAAACTTATCAAAAAAGCTGTGTAGATGGAAAGGGTATCGAAGCGCATAAGTAAAAACAATACGTAGGCAATAAACGTTGTGAAAAGAAGAAGATATTGAGACAGGACAAGAGAGAAAGATATTGGATAAAGAGAGAGAGAGACAACGAGAGAGGGAGAGAGAAAGAAAGAAGAGAGCAATCAGAACAGGTAAAGGAATGAGCTAAGTGGTCATTATCTACCGGCCAAAAATAATTCTTCCGTTTATTGTGAAATACAAGATTGAGAAGGAGATAAAAGGAGAAGGAGAAGGAGAGACGGGCAGAGAGAAAGATGGAGTGAAAGAGAGATTGAAAAGGATTTAGGCAAGGTATGCGGAGACAGAGTGCCGGCTGTTGTGCATTCAGGTAAGATAGTGAAGAGGCAATGAAGCTTTAGAGTGAATATGCAAGGAGCAAGTTAGAGAGCAGAGAGCGTGAGAGATAAGAAAAGGGAAATGAGAACAAGAGAGAGAGAGAGAGAGAGAGAGAGAGAGAGAGAGAGAATGAGGAGAAGCTGACAATGAGTTAGAAGGAGGTGCGCTTGAAGAGTGAAATCATAGGCCCTTTTGCGCTGACCTTTCTTTCAGTCTCACGCGGCTCATATCTAATACATTTTAGGCCAGTCAAGAAACAACAGAAGGCACGGCACGCCTGAAACCCTTTTTGTGCCAGCGAATGACGAGAAGGATTATTCCAAGGTGGAAGCGCTCAAATGGAGAGAGAGAGCCAGAGACACAGAGAGAGAGAGAGAGAGAGAGAGAGCCAGAAACACAGAGAGAGAGAGAGCGAGAGAGAGAGAGAGAGAGAGCCAGAGACACAGACAGAGAGAGGGCCAGAGCAAGAGATAGAGAGACAGCATGTGTTATAGAGAGAATGGATGAGAGAGAAATGGGAAATAAAGCTGTAAAAGAGAGGGTGAAGCGATTCAAAAAAAGGCAGCGGCTACTCAAAGACATTCCAAAATGTAGAACAAAAAAAAATTGCATTTGTCCAGTGCGTCCAGAAGTACGCTAGATTTTCCAAATGTGGGAAGGCTGCCAAAGATGTGATGAAGAGCCAATTGACTCGAGATGGCTCGTTCCAGGCCACCTCTGGATGACAAAACAAGATGACTGGATTTGTAGCAGAACAATTGACTTCTCGCTATTTCTTAGATTCGCGTTCTCTTTATCTCATGAACTCCATCTCTCTTTCTCCCTCTCTCTCTCCATCTCTCCCGCTCTTTCTCTCTCTCAATCTCTCTCGCTCTATCTCTCTCTCCATCTTTCTCTCTTTCTCTCTCTTTCTCTCTCGCTCTTTCTCTCTCTCCATCTTTCTCTTTTTCTCTCTCCCAATTCGATGAGCCCCAGTCCGTATAACCAATTCTGGCATCATGAGAGCCACTCGGCCTCTCCGCCTAGGTCCCATCACAGCGACATCAGAGCATCAGCACGCAACAATGAACAGCTAACAACTGACTCCGACCGCTCTCACACTCTGCGTCTCCACGATTCTTTTATCTCTGGCTCTTATCTCTCTTCGCTCCCTGTCTCCATCTCTTACTCTCTCTCTCTCTCTCTCTCTCTTTCTTTCCGTATCTCCCTTTCTCAGTTTCTGACTCCACTTTTCTCCCTCTCTCGTTCTCTCTTTCCATCGTTTCTCCACTGTCTTCGCCGGTTCCGCCAAGTTCACAGTTGCCTCTCTTTCAGAGTACTGGAGAAGAGGAAAACGAGACAAGGCAGAGAGGGAGAGAAGGGAGAGAGAGAGAATGATAAAATGGAAGAGATTGAACCAATCCTGAGAGATGAAAGGGTAAGAGAAATAAAGAGGGCTGAATAATGTAGAGTACGTTGTGAGAGAGCGAAATAAACAGAAGGAGAAAGATAGTGGAAGAAATGGAGAGGAAAAAGAGAAAATGATAAAAAGGAGATAGAGAGAAGATAGAGAGTGAAGGGGAATGAGAGCAAGAAATAGATGGCCGAAGCGCACAATCAGCATAATGCCCTGACGGGGCGAGGGTGGGGGGGGGGGACATGCCTCAGGCACTCTTCCTCTTTGGTATGAAGGAGGAGGAGAAGACAAGGACACAATGTCACGCCAGGCATGGCAAAAATGGAGAAGAGGGCAGAGAGGCGGCTGGCTTTCAGAGATATTGCCATGTGTAATAAGGCCGAAAGCATTCTGAGGCATCAGTAAAAAGGATTCGCAAAAATTGTACATGGCTCACAGTTAAAGTATTTTTTACGTATTTTTAGAGAGCTCTTATGGATAGTTCTCGCACACTTATGGATAGTCCGATCTGGCCGGTATTAATATTTTAGGCTTCTAACAGAATTTCTATAGGCCTGCTCCAAATTTCTCTGGCTGGCCAGCAACTCAGCGTAAATCCGGCGGAGTTAATCGCTTATCTTTCGACCCTTCAAAAACTTTCCGTAGGAGGCGGAGAGTAAATGTTATGACGGGGTGGGTGAAGGAGAACGATATGGAAGAGAGAGACAGAGAGACAGAGAGACAGAGAGAGAGAATGAGAATGAGAGAGAGATAAAGAAATGCAAAGGAAGTGGAAAGAAGAGATTTACCCGAGATGATGTGAGCCAGTGAAGCATACAGAAAGTCGCCTCGATTGCTCATGATGGATGACCCGGATTACGAAAAGAGAGAGGAAAAAGGCCCAGTTGCTGCTCCCGGCGGAAATTTTTTCGAGAAGTCTCGAAAGCAAGCACGGCGGCCTTGCTTTTCTTATCCATTTGTATTTAGGGCCAAAGCACTTGAAAACAACCTTTTGACATTAATTTACTTACAACCTATTTGAGATAGACAGTGTCAAGTCAATGTTCAGAGTATTATAGCTTTATGCGGCTGCTGAAACCAGGGTGCGGCCCTATCGAGTAATGGTAAATATACATCGGCAAAACATGATGTTGAGAGAGAAGCGAGCGGTGGAAATGAGCAGCCGCCGTTGCCAGAGGGGCCAAAAGGCACATGCGATTGCCATTAAAGTGTCCTTCGTTTGAGGATTGAGAGAAAACGAGAGAGAGTGAGAAAGAGAGAGAGAGAGAGAGAGAAAGAGAGAGATGGAGAGAGAGAGGTAGGGAAGGGTTTGCCTGGTAGTCAAGAATGGGAGGCATCCTCGGGTGGCTGAAAGAACCAGGAATGGCCTATCTTTGCTTTTCTCTGCTCAATCGGCTTAGTGACACAGGAAGGGTAGAATATGTATTAGAATTTAGAGGCAGACGGCTGCGCTTTTGTATTTTCGCCGTGCAGGTGAGAGAGAGAGGCGTGATGAAGAGAGCAAGAGAAAAAGACAGAAGATAGAGAGAGAGAGATAGAGAGAGAGAGAATGAGAGGGAAACAGCTTGAACAGGCCAACGAGCATTCATGTCCACACCTTAGCTGGCCGGTGTTCACAACTTCCGGAAGTCCAAGCAAGACAGAGTGGAGAGAGATGGAGAGAGAGAGGGAGGGAGAGAGGGATAGAGAGCGAGGGAGAAAGAGAGAGAAAGATAGAGAGAGAGATAGAGAGAGAGAAGGGGAAGTGCAATGGCCAGAAAGTACTAGTCAAAACAATCGGTACATGAAGAAAGCGCCTAATTAGGAGCCATCGTCAGAGTGAAGAGACGAGTGCAAGAAAACGGAAGAAGAAAACTTTATTATAAAGAAGTAGTAAAACTGTAGAAAATTTTTGAAAAAAAGATGGTTACCTGATTGCAGATATGTATAAGTATTATACCAATTGGAGCAAAAAGACAGCTACTGTGATATGTATGTATGTAGTATGTACATGCATATTCTCTCTTCTCCCTCTTCTCGGATTAAGAGAGCGTCTCTGTATGCCTCCAGTAGGGCGTGCCCCAGATCCAGACGTTGGATTTCGAATGTGAAAACATAGTCGGGCATGGCACTGGGCATCAGTAACAATATTAAATGGCAAAAAAGTTTTTTCAAAAAATATTTTTCCGTGAACAGGTAAAAGTATGGATAATTTCTGAATTGATGTATCTTTCTTCAAACTCAATATTTTTCAATTTTCTTTTTTTTAGCGGAATCAACGTTGGATTCTGAACAAAAACAGCATAGGTGTCTCAGTCAACTATTTCATTTTCACATCGAAAAATTACTTTTAATATTTGAATTTGACGGCAAAGTACCTTATACTCATTTGTGTGTGGGTGTTATATCTCAAAATGTAGAGCATTAAAAACTGTATAACATATATTCTTTTCGCTTCGCGTACACTACCCCTAAGGGGTGGAAAATAGGTTCAAATATGGGTGCCTCGGATATGTAGGATTCAAGGAATGCGTGAAAAGAAGTTAAATTCTTGTTGTAACATAAAATGAACCATTTCATTCGATTCAGCACGTGCTTCTTTTCAAAAAAGCTTTACATTAAAGTTTCATAAAATTATCATCTTCCATGAAAAAAACCCATTTTTCGATTTTTCAGCCATTCTCCGAAAATGACCTAAAACTATTCGAATCGCTGTAGTTTCAATTATTTCAGCGAGAACAGAATGCGGATAGTACTATTCAGTACGCGACAAAATTCTATACAACATATATCCATTACATCTGGATATGACGTCCCTACGAATTACAGTATCGATTTTCCAAAGGCCGTCGCGCCCAAACTGACAGAACCGCATTTGGTAACTTTTCTTGAAATTTTAATGTTTCTTACTCATCCAATATATCATTCTGCTCCATTCAGCATACTGAATTCAGAACAGATGTTTATTTTGCAGATTTCCCGAGTTTGATTTCATCAATTCTGAATGTTGCACTTTTTTGGTTCCTTTTCGTATCTTTAAAATGTACGAAAAAGGCAATGAAACAGATCCGCCAGTTTTCGTTAGTAGTTATATGTATGTAAGTTCTGGTACGTTTTTTCATGGTCTGTTTAGCAAGTGTCGGGTGGCTAGACAGACATATCTTAGAGATGAATGAAGTGCGATACCCTAGTCACACTTCAATTAGAGCCATTATGAGCAAGGCATTGCCAAAGAGAATAAATTGTGTCTAGTACAATAATTACTACGAGCAATTGAAGGTGAGGCGGTGCCTAACAACGAGCGAACTAAGTGAGAGACTGAAGTGCTGTGCCGAAGATTAATTGGGCAGTATATATAGCAATTTTGGCATCTTCTTATTCACAGCAATCAAACTTATAATCATGCCTTCAACACTGTTCAGAGAATAGTGAACTGTTCTTTGCCTTCTTTTTTCTTTCACTATAAATACATTTCTCGCATTTTCATACATATGTATGTATGTACATATATTTGTCTCCATTTAGACTGAATGCGCTTACTTCTTCTTTTTCTGCTGTTCCTCTTCGAATTTCACGCATATCCCTTACACCGGAGCAAACGTGGAGGGGATGACGTTCTTCCACCTCATGATGATGTGAAGATTCCGTCGCTGTCAGTCGAAGAAGACGTGCGTTGTTATTTCTCCGTCCTCCGCAAGACAACTGAGGAGACATACGAGCGTCCTGCCGTGTCTCGAGTGAGCACCAACTGCCAAGGCGCAAAGAGAAAGTTAGAGTGGGATTTGTGAAAGGCTTTTCATTTATTATTTTTTTAGAATGCGTGAATTGATTGACCAAGAAGCAACCAACTCTCTTGGAACAACTAATCTTCTTGATATGATATTAGCGAGAGGCGCTGGAGAATTCGACTATAATTACGAAAACGAAGCTGAAGTAAATTTATATAAACGTAATAGCTAATTAATTCGGTTACGTTTTCTTCAGATTGGTTCAGTTGGCGAGAGATACATATGTGACAAACATATAAAGGAACTCGGAACTGATTGGTACGCTAACCAATTCTACCATTTCAAGCGTAAGAAGGGGACGACAAAGAAGTTGTGCTCGCTGCCTCCACCGTATTCACAACATGAATCAGCCGACGGTCGTCCTTCTCCTCCAGTGGTATCGGGAAGCACAGTTGTTGAGAAAAATGAAGCTAGAGCAGCCTTAGCAATGGATCATGTCCTACTTCATATCGGATTGCGTTAGTTCTTTCGTGCCTAAATAGGCGAAGAATAATAGCTATCATTTCAGCTGTATGTCCGTCTCATAAAGAAGAGCTCGAAAGAGACAGGACGCAGAAAAAAGTGCAAGAATCAGGGCACTCATTCGACCCTCCTCTACTCGAGCGTCGTTTCTCTAAAACGCCCGACGTTATCACTGAAAACGTTCAAGAGTATCCCACATGCTCTCAAGAAGACGATACGTCGTACATGCCGCGCCATGAAGGACCACCGATGAAACGCACTGTATCAACAGCCTCGGAATCTGCAAAGCAGACATTCAACGCCTTCCTTAAAGCAATCGGGCAAGGGAAGATAATACGGCGCATGGATTTCCGAGATCTTGCGGAAAGGTCCCAGAGGAGAAAAGCGCAGTACTTGCGGAGTGCTTTCGAAGTGGTATATGAGATAGTAGCTCCCGATTCTCCCGAAATGCTTAAGAAAATGATAGTTTCCCCAGACCTGGAGGAGCTCTACGAGCGAGAGAGAACTGACAAATACGATGCCCTGATGAAGTCCATAAGGTCCCGGTTTCTCAATGCGGATTCCCGAGTTGAAAAGCTTCATCTGCTCTCACTGGTCACACCACTTCTGGGCCTGGCTGAAGTGCAGCGTTATATACCTGGCTTATCAGAGTATTTCTATACAAAATCAAAGCGTCTCGCATATCGCGGAGGAAAGGAAATCTCCAAGGATCTAAAACGAAAGAGGTATACACATGAGCAAGTGAATCGCTTCGTCGAATTTATTACCAGGTTTGTGACCGGGTTTGAAATATATTTTACGAGTTAAACATAATTGGACTTTTCAGCTTCAAAATTTCGACTAGCCTTCCGTTCGGAACACGATCCTCGAAGCTCTCGGATGGAAGTCTGATTGAATATCCAAATGTTCTCCGACAACATAGCGCAACAGAGATAATTGAGCTCTATAAGCGGTAAACGTTATTATTCCTTGCAATAACATCTGCCGTTGAAAATTTTATACTTTATTCAGAGATCTTGAAGAAACTGACGAGGTTTATTTGATGATGTCACCAGCAACTCATTATCGAATTCTGTCTGCTTGTACAGCATCTACCCGAAAGAGTCTCCATGGAGTAGATTTCTTTGTGGCCGAAGCAATGGAAGTCGGTTATTAATTATTTACACACAAAAATTATCAATTTATTCTCAGGCCTTCGATGATGCTCTTGCATTGCTTGAAAGCTTAAAGGCTGATGGCGATATCGACGAATACTGGTTCGGATCGCTCAGGATCAAGATCTTGGAAGTAAAGCAATATCTAAGAACAGACTACAAAGTCCACATCAAGCGAAAATCAAGAATAGGGGACCACTGCATCCAGCACGGATTGAGCGATCCCCAGACTCCTGAGTATGCAAACCCTTGTGATGGAGCAGAGGATGAAGACGAACATATGCACAACCTTATTTGTGACCGATGTGAGCTATTGAAGGTTAGGAGAAAATTTTTTCCAAGACACAGAGTACAAACTTCAGATTACGTTGGGTGATATTCGCGAAACCATCGCGGCTCTGATTTCGGCTGCATCTCCAAGAACAGAACGCCGGAAAAAATTGGATCGGAAACTCGCAGACTGGCATAGAATAGAGGAAGCCATAGAAAATCTCAAAAAGCATCAGCTTCGCGCCATCGCAAGTGAACACGACCGTGATTCCCTAGTCTCAAACTTGGGGAACGGCGAAGCTCTGATTACGCTCGATTGGGCGATGAAACTGCTTCCCCTCTTCGCACGTGAGAAGACTACGGATTATTACGCCAAGCGTGGAATTTCTTGGCATATTAGTCACGTTCTTGCCAGAATTAATGGCGAACTGACTCAGCATACTTTCGTTCACATTATGGAAGGAGATCTTCAGGTACGTTTTTCATATTACTTCTTATGATAGTACAGTCAAGGTGCCTATCTTCAGGACACAACTGCCGTTACTTCAAATATCGCTCATGCCCTCCTTGAACTATCTCGTGTTGGAATTAAGAAAGTTCATCTTAGGTCCGATAATGCCGGTATGTGATAATATATTCTTCATGTACGTAATGATCGTATTATTAGAAATGCTATTATTTTATCACTTTTTCTTTGCCAGGATGTTACAAAAGTAGCGCTACGATCGCCAGTCTGCATGACGTCTCAGCAAGAACTAACGTGGAGATCGCTTCGTACTTCTTCAGTGAGGCTCAGGCAGGGAAGTCGGCTTGCGATCGCTTCGCTGCAGTCGTGAAACGTAAAGTTCACGATTACGTGGACTCTGGACATGACGTCAAAAATGCAGACGAATTTTTTCAAGCTGTTCTTCATGGCAGTAAGCAACTGTCGGGACTATCTGTTTACGTCAGAACCCTGACAAATGCCAAAGCTTCGACAACGAAAATCCCCGGGATTTCAACCCTCAATACGTTTGTGTTTGAAAAAGAAGGAGTACGCGCCTACAGGCACTCTCGCATCGGCTCTGGAAAAGTTGTTCCATATTCCACAATGACTTCGAATGTCGTGTTTTCAAGCACCCGGAGGAGCGGAGGCAAACTCAGCCACATGGTCGATTTCTGGTCGACACCTGGAAAGCGCATGCGCTCAGAAGAAAGCACAACCTGTGACCCACCGCTTGATTCGACTAAAGGCGATTGTGCAGCCGAAGACTCCGACACATGCGCGCTTGAGACATATCTGTTTCGGTGTCCCGAAGAGGCATGCATGTCTGAATTTCTCAGCTCGCACCAACTTGCGAGACACCTTCTCATTGGCAAGCATAACTACATCCCGGAGCGCTTCACTTTACGTGACATTTCCTTACAGTATTATACCTGTGCACTAGAAGGTGTTCAGGAGAAGCGTTTCTACCCTGAGGTGCAGGCCGCAGTTGCATCACTGCAGGTTTGATAACTCAAAGTTTCGCTGATGGTGAGAAGAACACGGAAAACGCTGTTCTCAACACATTTATAATTATATATATATGTATATATTTATATATAATGTATATATATCCTTTGCTTTAGGAAACTACTGAAAGCGGAAAGAAAACTAAGGAAGGATGGGCACTTCGTGACCGCAAGAAAGGGGAGCGACTTCCCGAACGCTCCAAGGAATTTATCAAGAATATCTTCGAAGAAGGGTGGCGTACTAAAGTAAAAACTGACCCTCGCGCCGCAGAGCAACGTATGCGAAACGCAGTGGACAGCCAAGACAAGCTGTTATTCGCACCACATGAGCTTCTAAATTATCGCCAAATAGCTTCCATCTTCTCACGCCTCGCTCAGCAACAAAAGAAAGTTAGGAAGAATAATCGCTGGATGCAGAGAACAAAAATATCTCTTATAGAACCCACCAATTCCGACTGAATCTGAGGAAACAGATGCGGTGCTCCAGGACCTGTTCACGCAAGAAGGAGACGAAGAGGAAGAATTTGAAACTGACCCGCAGTTTGACATCACTGCTGATCACAGGGTAATTGCGCATGCCCAAACCGAATTAGCTGAAGATGTGGAGAACCCATCGGAAACAACCGAAGGAACACATTTTAAAGATGAATTACGATAACAAAGCTTCCGATCTGCAATAATCAAACTTTTTTAGTTCGCAATTTGTCTGCTTAAAATTGTATGGCTAAAAATAACTGATTGCTGTTACTGGATTTCTATTTCAATATTATATGCGTTCGAATTTCTAAAAAATGTATTGGAAAGTGTGGTTAGAACTACTTTTAAGAATAATGATAAATTCATTGAATATATGAGGACTTAACAATATATTCGGCACCACTTTGCAAGATCATATACCTATTTGGCACAGTGTCTGACAAACCGAACACAAAAGTACTGTAAGAGAATACTGTCTGACAATCCGAACACAAAAGTACTGTAATTTATACGTGATGTTTGTCATCATTCAATTGATTTCATTGTAATGAAAGCTATCTTATCTTGGTTATTGTACACGTTCAGAGTTTATTTAGTGTTCACAAAATGTGCGACTGCCCCCCTAACACGACATGTATGGAAGTCACGAGGTTTGAGTTCACCTGCGTGTGCGCGGATGGCTTTTCTGGAGTGATGTGCACACCTGGTAAGCAGAACAGTTTTTTTTACTAATTATACGCATTTGTTAGGCATTACATTCCACTTATTTTTTTCTTTCAGTCGACGACCACGGAGTATCTGCCAGTCTTTGCGTCATTTTCGCCGTTGTCGCCATCATCATTTTTCGTACATTTTACAGATACGAAAAGGAACCAAAAAAGTGCAACATTCAGAATTGATGAAATCAAACTCGGGAAATCTGCAAAATAAACATCTGTTCTGAATTCAGTATGCTGAATGGAGCAGAATGATATATTGGATGAGTAAGAAACATTAAAATTTCAAGAAAAGTTACCAAATGCGGTTCTGTCAGTTTGGGCGCGACGGCCTTTGGAAAATCGATACTGTAATTCGTAGGGACGTCATATCCAGATGTAATGGATATATGTTGTATAGAATTTTGTCGCGTACTGAATAGTACTATCCGCATTCTGTTCTCGCTGAAAGAATTGAAACTACAGCGATTCGAATAGTTTTAGGTCATTTTCGGACAATGGCTGAAAAATCGAAAAATGGGTTTTTTTCATGGAAGATGATAATTTTATGAAACTTTAATGTAAAGCTTTTTTGAAAAGAAGCACGTGCTGAATCGAATGAAATGGTTCATTTTATGTTACAACAAGAATTTAACTTCTTTTCACGCATTCCTTGAATCCTAAATATCCGAGGCACCAATATTTGAACCTATTTTCCACCCCTTAGGGGTAGTGTACGCGAAGCGAAAAGAATATATGTTATACAGTTTTTAATGCTCTACATTTTGAGATATAACACCCACACACAAATGAGTATAAGGTACTTTGCCGTCAAATTCAAATATTAAAAGTAATTTTTCGATGTGAAAATGAAATAGTTGACTGAGACACCTGGGCTGTGTTTGTTCAGAATCCAACGTTGATTCCGCTAAAAAAAAGAAAATTGAAAAATATTGATGTTAAAGAAAGTTATGGGGACTTAAACTTTTTCCATACATTTGCATGCCCAGGCCACAAAAAAATTTTTATAACAAAATTGACCTTCTAATTTTCTTCATAGTGCGCATAGGTACCCCTGATAAAATTTTGGATAGCCAAATCAAAAATTTTTACCCCGGGGCAGGCCCCCATGGAGGGCTGCTTGATCCTTACAGAGAGGCTCTCTTAAAGTATCGTTGCTCATTAGTGAAGACAACTAAGAGTTTGTGCCAATTATCTCAGTTATAACTAATATCGTCATGGAAATCTTTCAGGAAAACGTATAGTTTTAAACATTGACGAGGAAGGAAGAAGATAATGAGACTCGTTACTAATTTTAGTTTTGATGACCAACAATAGGCAGTTTACGAATTCCTCAACACTTAATTGCTAACTCTTACTTCCTACTTCGCTGGGCAAACTGTCTAATTCCACGGCCGCGTGAGCTGAGAAGGACGGGGAGGAGACGTCAACGGTGCAAAGCAATTGTTTCCATGGACGGCGTGGCTTGACGACACTCCTTGAAATGAGAGAGCAAACACGGAATACGCAAAGTGTCGAAGAGAATGGAAACAAGGGAGAGAGGAAGAGAGAGAAAGGCAGAGAGAGAGAGAGAGAGAGAGAGAGAGAGATGAGAGGGAAAGAGGAAAATGAAGAGAACCCGGCTTGGCGTGACTCAACCGAATTGGACGTAGAAAGTGTCAAATTAAGCGGCATGATGAGAGAGGGGCCTTTCTCCCAACCCTTCGCTGACCCCCTCCCCCCTCTCACCCCTAAAGACTGCGCTCGTCGTATTCTGGTCTCGTTTGTGTGCATCGCCGTGCCCGTTTAGTCGAAATGACACTTGATACGTTGACAGGCAGCTGCCATGTGCTATGGCGGCTCCAATGCCCGCCGGCATCAGATGGAGGCCGAAGACTGACGAGAGGTTAGCTTAGTGCTAGTGTGCCTTAGCAGCATGAAAAGTACGCGGGAACGAATCCCGTCAAGAAAGCAAAAAAAAATTTCATTCAACGGCGTCACAAAAAAAAGGTTGGGATACAGTTCGCTTGGTAACACTTTATGCATAGACTAAAAGAAACAGCTGATAAGAGCGAAAGAGAAAACGCGGAAACGAATATCGTGTATCTTTAACCTCAAGACATTTTGTTCTTTTCGAAATCGAAGCGTACGTTCTCGGAATCTCCGATCGTTCCCTTATATCTCTCACTCTTTCTCCCGCACTTCGCTCTATCTCTCTATCTCTATCTCTCATTCAATCTCTTTCTCTATGTTTATCTCTCCCTCCCTCCTGCCTACTCACTCTCTCTCTCACACCCCACTCTGAGAACACTGCAACTTGCCTAGTCAGCACAATCTCGCCGAACAGTTTCACGGGACTACTGGCGGACCACTCGATTTACCCTTCTGTTTTCTTGCAGGTAATGCCCACAAATTGACACTAAGAGTTCATCGATTCTGCCACTTGCTTCTTCCGTTCATCGCTAGCAAATGTGTTCGTCATTGCTAAACATCCTCCTTCTTTTGCTCCTTCAACACCAACTTCTTACCCTTGCAGGTATTCAAATTACTTTTCCTTTTTGAAGACAAGTATGTATGTACCTATCATTATTTTTATTTTATTTTGAGAACGAGTTGGACAAAGCTTTAAAAAAGTTCTATTTGGTTGTAGATGATTATAGTGCAGAGGTGATGGCAGCCGACAGGGCAGCGGCAGCTGCCCGTTCGCCGTCTTCGCCTCGGATTCCACCTCGAACCATGAACAGGCCAATCGAGGTGGACGGACGTCAATTTGTGCCGATCTCGCACGACGACTGGCAGGACTCTGGCGGTGCTGGCGGGCCGGACCGTGAATCAGAACCAACGTCGGCACAAAGAACGGCCCTGGTCCGGCCCAAGACATTTGACTCCTCTGCGATGGCGTCTCAGCATGGCTTGGCGACGCCGTCTTCCGGAGCGTCTCCTCCCATCCACCACCATCTCTGGCAGGAACGAGCGAGAGAGGAGAACGGAGATGAGGACCAAGGGCCGCGCAGCATCTTCAGCCTCCAGCCACAGAGCCAGTTAGGCATGCAGACGCCTCAACAGAGAACCGTCGCGACACGTTTGTTTTCTGTTTTGAATCTTTTTTTACCTTTTTAAATAATATTAAAATATCATTAATACGTTTCTTAACTGTGAGGTTTGCTTGCTTCATGATTTTTTTCTCTTTCAGCGCCCTGCACCGTAATTAGCTGGCTTCTAAATGGTTATTGAATTTTGTTAATTCGAAGTTATATTTTGCATTACAAATTATCCACCTTCAGGGTGCAGCGACCGTAACATCGGAAGTCAGTGTGGCCAAGAGAAATCCATCTTGCTTCTAAATCGGGAATTTTAGACGCCTGCTCCTCTCTCGCTTCCGCTCTCGGCGGTAAGGAAAACCTATTGTGTCATTTGTTACGTATTATTAACAACCATTTACGATTTATTCATATTGTTCTAAAATCAACCTTTTTCGTCAGTATGCAAGGGTCCCGTGAACGATCCGTGGGGCCTTGACAAGCTTGAACAGGGGCCCCTGGGTGGCGGGATGCCGAGACTCGGAGGTCTCCAGGGCGCGCAGGCCTTCCAGAGCCCGATGGGGGCCAACCAATTTGCGACACAGCAAGGACTAGGAATATCTGGCGTGCAGGGTCTTGGCGGGCTTGGGGGCCTCGAAGGATTGGGCGGACTTGGCGGACTGGGCGCAGGGGCGGCGTCTCACAGCAATGCATTCTCGGGGCAGCAGTTAGGCGTCAATACCAACTTTGCCCCCTATGCCATGGAATCTGCAGCCGCTTCCGCCTTCTCCGCCCCTTCTCCATCGCAACTCTCTCGGCCAATCACTTCCTATGGCTAGTGATCATAAAGAAAGAGAGAAGGAGAGAGACGAGACAGCGTGTGAGCTCCTTATATGACTTCGAGCCCTTGTGATATTTATCACTTATAACTTTTTGGGATATAATATTTTCTATTCAGATACTTGTAATGTACTCACGCAACTCGTTGGAGGTTCGCTATGCACTGAATGTTTATTTTAAATTACATATTAAATAAATATATATATATATATATATACATATTTATATTTTTTTAAAAAGTGCTAAACAAATTCGCCTCTTAATAAAAACAGCTTGTCACATGCCTGACTTGTCGAGTAGCCCGAGCGATTACTTCCAGAAGCAGCCGCTTCAGTCGCCTTGCGCGAGTTCGTCGCATTCTATTTTCACCTTATTTTTTCAGCTATAATTAATTCCCGGCAACAGAAAAAGCTTGTAAATTTTTATATTTTGGTTATTTCTTTAAAAATAAATTTCAAAACCTTTTGCAGTTCTCACGATGCTGTACGCGCCGCGTCCTCACCGTCTCTACGAGTGCATCTGTCCCGGATACGGCGTCTTCCAGCAATACGAGAAGTGCACTCCGCCAGGACAATAATAAGAGAACGCCAAGGGTTCATCCAGAGAATTTTCAGATTAATTCTGTATGAATATTTAATGAATCTGATCGATAAAACATCCACATGGTATAAATGAGGATAAGGGTTGAAAGCCGACTCAAGAAGAAATCCAGTTGAGATAATGGGAAGCAAATGTTAATTGTAAGTGATCAGAGGGGCGCCGAAAAATTTGAAATAATGAACCACTTTAAAGGAGCTGTCCATGGAGATTACAATGTTACTGAATTTTTTGTTAATACTATCCGGTCCAACTAGAAACATCATTATCAAAAGTGAGAATGCGTCCTGAAGGGGCCCTGAGGAGAAAAACCACATTTTCCCCACGCCGTACTGTAGAATTTAGGGAGTGACGTCACCACCCCTTGCCTATTTTGTCCGAATGCACTCCCTCATTCTACCAGAAAGAAGGTGAAAACTAGGTGCGAAGCGGCAAGCCACGCTTGAGATTCGAGGGAAGAGAAGAGAGGCAGAGAGAAAAAGGCACACAAAGTCTAGTTTGTAGTGATGGATACTGTGCAAGCATACCGCCAAAACTTTTTACAATATCTTGCGCGAATTCAAACGTTAGTTCTGCACAAGCGGCTTTCAAACTCCATGGATAGTTCCTTTAAAGGACAACGGTTATGGAAAACAATTTAAGACGAAAGTTGACTGAAAAACTGCCTTTCACGAAACACTTTATCATCGCGTGGTGCTATTCTGGTAACATTAATTTTGATATCAGTACATGTGTATTTAACTGAATTCGACATTTTGGGGTGAAATTGGTATTTAAGATACAATGCTTCCACGACCTGTTTTCCGAATCATGTTATTTATAAGCCATACTGTGCCACAACACGAAAGAATCGATGACCACTTCATCGTCTGGCCAACGTGCGTAAGTCTCTTGATCGAATCTGCTGAGTATTTAAAGTAGTAATGGTATCTAATGTATGTTCAATGTGTCATTTCGAAACCAGTATCCAATAATCATGAGTGTGCTCATCGGCCACGACGATTTTTTTCCAGAACTCCCGTTGAAAATTTTCCGCTGAATTTTTCTAAGACTATAATGATCATAGCACAAACTGCAAAATGACATTCTGATAACCACGACCACCACCATCTTCCAATACATTTACCAAAAGTATTTCTCGAATGTCAGCCTACGTCGCACTGCTGCAAATCGCTTGTATCAATCTTCTAAAATTCGAAACACATGCGATTCTTGATGTTGATGACGTTCCTTTGTCGGGACAACTGCGGCGGGCTCGACTGATGCGTTCTGAAAAAAAGTCAAAATCGATAGTGTGCAATCAGTCAGTAATCTTTCGTGGCATCCGGGGTGGACGAATCGAGATGAGATTGCACAGAAGAACCTGCTTCTTTCTTCCATCAAAACATTCCTAACCACTGCCAGAACAACGAAAAGAAGGACGAACACAATAGGATGGAACTTCATGCCGAACGTTCTGAGAAGTTTAGATTCAAATATTTCAGTAATTGAAGAGATAAAAAATCGGAAGCGAAAAAAAAACTGCTTTGTTCCAACGACTATTTCAAGGCATTCTGCTAACACAATACGTTTGTTTTTGTTCGATATTTCTCGCAAGATTGGTTGAAGTCAATCACATTTCCAACGAGAGCTTTTTCTATTCCAAATTGCTGTAAATTGCAATGAAAAAAATGTTTCCTTTGCATTGTTTTTTTTATATCTTCTCACATGGGATATTGTAATAAAGGGCGCATTGAGATTTTTCATTAAATTCAAAAATGTGTTACAGTTCTGACGGTGATGAACGCGTTGCGTTCTCGCCCTTTCTACGAGCGCTTCTGTGAGAGAAATTCACTCCACCAGAAGAATAATCAGAACGCACCAAAGGATGCATTATGAGAATAAATAATGATGGCGAGGCAAGAAGAAAACCAATAGTGAAAAGGGTTTTTTTAAATGATCAGAGCACAAAAGAGAAATCCAGAGAAAGAGGGAGACTCTTAGAGACTGAAATAAATGCGAGTTAGATGAAGTTTAAAATGAATATCCAAAAAAAAACACAAGATGTTCGTAATGCATGCTGGTAATTACGAGTCTGATTTCCGCCTCTTCTTTTCCCTCTCATTGTTAGAGGAACTGGATGTATTCGTCGTCGCCAAAAGGACGTCTATAGAAGATAAGAATTGTAATGAGCAACTTAATTCGACATTGATGAAATAAGGTAATTAGTTACTCGAGACTGAACTATCCGCTCGGACCCTTTCCTCTAACAGGTAATGCGATCCAAAAATTACTTGAAATGTAATTGTCATCATTTTGAAGAAATGTTTGGTTATCATTCAATAATGTATGCAATACGTTGTAAGAAAGGCAAGAGAAATGTCTCTCATTTGTTCTTAGAAGTTTAAAATCCAACAGTAACTATACACTTGTGAATATGAGCTGTTTGTAATTTTTTTATTATTCTCCATCATATGAACAAGTAATGATTTTCCAAAATCTGTCTGGTGCATGATTCTCCGGCAAGATCAATGAATGTCATTATATGTTTTTATTCGATTCAGCAAAAAAAAAACGCGACATACATACATATGCATAATAAGTAGACAACCAGTTTTGTGGCACTCACTCATCGAGACACCGACAATCTACGACAAGCTTTTGGTGTGAAATTAGTTGTCAAAGTACTTTATCCCCATGGCACACTTTTCCTGCATCTTCTTATTCATAATAAGTTGTGACGACTCCGTTATGAACAACAACAACGTCTCGGTGGCCGCCAGGTCCACACGATGATAGTCTGGCTCTTGATCGAATCTATTAATTGAAGGAATAAGAGCAATTTATGCATCTGCAATATGTCGTTTTGAAAACAGTACATTAACCAAACGTATTTTCTCGAATCTTCGCCTAGGTCGCACTACTGCATTTCACTGGTATCAATCATCCAAAATTCGAACCACATGCGATTCTTGATGTCGTTCGTTTGTCACGACAACTGAAGCCGGCTCGTCTGACGCCTTCTGAAGAATTTGAAAGTAAACATCTCTTTGGGCAATTAATCGGATCAGTTTCCTAGAATTCGAGATGCTCGCATCGTTCTAAGCGCCATGAGATTGCACTGAAGACATCTTTGTTTCATGAAAACTTTCCTAACCACTGCTAGTGCAACGTACAGCAGCACGAACACAACGGGAAGGAACTTCATGCCGAACATTCTGAAACTGTTCACATATAATTTCCAGTAATTCGAAGCGATTAAAAATGACAAGCGATTCTTAGGGAAAGACGAGCAATTGTTAACTGCTTTGTCTGACGATGAGCGACTATTTGAAGGCATTCTGTCAACAGAAAAAACTTTTGTTTTACTCGACCAAACTTGACATTTATCACAAAAAGGGTTGAAGTTGACGTGAATCACTTCTTTCAACCCTCGCGGCAAATTGAAAATGACTAATTGCTGTAAACAATAATGAAAAATGTTTTCACGTTATTCAGCTGAATTTTCTCAGGGATTTCCTTCGGGATACACTCTTCAAACGCAATCTGCTTTCATTAAAATATTTTTTATTACAACAAGATAGTCACAGAAAACTGGCCCCTTTTTACCTCTCATTTCCTCGTGGTCGTTCACAGGCCGCGGAAAGTTTTCTACTTCACGAAAGCCTGCTTTAAAAAGAGAAGAGCAAAATGAATTCCTTTATACAATCGCATCTTGCTTAATAACGTTTATCATTTGCCTTGACGTCATCGGTCGGCAACGAATATAAATTTACCAGTGTCATCACATGCAGTATCATGACAGATTCGATAGTGAGTTGACCCTTCTAGTACTCTTCACTGATATCTCTTCTGAAGAGTTGCTAACTTTGAAATAAAACATATATGTATATTCATACATTTCATTCAAAGCAGCTGCTTTGATTGCTACGAAATAAATGATTATTAACAAGCGCTAAACCTATGTATTAATTCCTACATACATAAATACCATGCTTCAACGTTCGAATCGTGTATTTGTAGTGGTCGACATTTACTAAACAATTGCTGTAGATCATGAGAAATTTAACAAAATAGGTTGATCTCAGGCTCCTTTTGTGAAAAACCCTGCTTCACTTGCTATGGTCATCTCATGGAGAAGAAACATGCAGGATTAAAATAAATCAACCACTCCAGAACAATCCCATGCGACAGGACAACCGCTGAGTACGAGATACGGAACATGATCTAACGAGTCGAAGAGCTATCCAATCACGGGATAGAATCGACGGGCGAAGGAGAGAGGGAGGGAAACAAGGATATAGACAGTGAGAGAGACAGAGAGAGAGAGAGAAAGAGAGAGAGAGAGAGAGCACAAAAATCTCCTAGAACGCAGCCGTTCGTGCGCCTTACTACTCGCAAACCCGACCGGGAAGAGAGAACGAAAGCAGCTCTGTCAGGGTGCCAATTGTATTTATAGAATTGTAATATTAATACTATTAGCACAGTTGTGAACTCTTCTCAGTAGACGCCACCAATTTGGAAAGAATACACGGCCTCTAGCGAATCCACCGTTGCTCTGTCGTCGGCTAGCACTACCAGGTGCTATTGCAGGAGCTACAGTACTAGTTATAGGAAGTACACTAGAATGGCATGAGGAGGGAGGAGTGAAACTACTTGGCGAGTGTGACGCAACCGCTGCGCGGCGGAACAATCGGCGGCGGCGGAGCTGACGCCGTCGGCACGTCCATCGAGTCCGCGCCCGAGCTGTTCGCCCTGCAGAGGGAGAACAATAACATTATTCTAGTTAGAAAAATTATTATATTTATTCAGTAAGTAGGTTATTCAGTAAATACCTGGAAATAAAATAAAATAAAAATGTTAAAATAAAATAAATGAACTATACCCATTGATAATGAAGCACATCTTGCGGGTCTCCGCCGATGGCAGCACGGGTGCCACGCCGGGCTTCATTATCTAGAGAAGCATGCACAGTGATGCTCTGACATATGGGATATCGTCAAAACTGCATGAATAATACATCTAGTAATAGCAATGATCTCTCTCCCAAAAACAGACCTTATAGGCGGAGACGTCGTAGCTCTCGTTGTGCACGAACTTGGTGGGGTGCGGCGGCGCGTGCGGCAGCGTGGCCGGGATTCGCGGCGCGGGCAGCGGCGGCGGGCCGGGCGGCTTCGCCAGCGTGAAGTACGGCTCCGCCTCGGAAGAGTGCGTCCGAGACGAGCGATCTCTGTAGAAAATATTATTACATTTAATTTGTTTCAGCTCATGAAGATGCAATTTGCTCACGCAATATTTAAACAATACTAAGGAAAAGAGAAGAAGAGAGGGAAAGAACGGACGCTCTCGGAGCGGGCGGCGCGTCTGTGGGAGACTCTTGCTTCAGTGGCACCTCCATCGACAGCTCCGGCTGCAAGTTTCTTCCGTTCAAGACTACTAATTCATTTCTGCTCAACTACTGTAACGACTCTTGTAATTATTAGATAAATTTAGTTTTTTTTTTAAATAAAATAAATGTAAGCTCCGTACCCGGAGAGGGGCGTGGTGGTGGTGGTGATGATGAGAGAGACCAGCAGCGGCGCCTTCCTCCCAACGAACTCCGCTCTCTCTCGTCTCGGCCGGCAGCAGCACGTACGGGTTCGTGTGAGCTGACAATGAAGATTGTGAGGGAGAGAGGGACGGGAGAGACAGAGAGAGAGAGATTGAAGAGATTTAGAGAAAGGGAAAACATACGAGAGGGAACTTCGTCATCCAATCCAATCTGCGAGCAGGGGGGTGTCGCCGACGAGCTGCCCGTGTGCGGGGGCGTCTCAAGCTAAAAAAAGTATTTATGATTTTACGATTTTGTTAGTATTTGAAGTATATTAACGCATTCTTCGTGAGAACTTAACAAATCGTGATAAATCTTATCAATGCTGACTACAATAGAGATAATATAAATAGTATATTTGCAGCAAAGTGACTATCAATAATGAATAAATAAATGGAATATACATGGTGCGAATATGAAGCGGACGGATGGAGTGGCTGCTGGGAGGCGAGGGTTGCCGGCCTGCCGGGCATGAGAGTGTGATAGGCGGAGAGAGAGGAGGAGGACGTGGAAGTGGGCGTGGCCAGGGGCGCGGACGATGACGACGAAGCGGCAATCGTCGATGAGGACTGAGAGACGGACGGACGCTTGTAGGTTCTAGCCAATCAGAAAGAAAATTAACCATATTTTGTTTTGTTTTATTATTAAAATAAATCTTTTGAAAAAAAAAACAAATTCTACTAATAATCGCTAAAAAAAGTAAAATATTAATCAATAAGAATAATATTTGAAGAAATAAAATATAAATTCCGTACACTGTCTGCGGCGTCGCAGTCGGCCGATGAGCGGCGCCCTTCTCATTCGAATGGTGCCTCGATTTGCTGCTCAAGGAACTATTTTATCCGAAGTACCGAATATCACTTTTTTTTAATTTCGTAAGAATAAAAGGAAATGACATAAGGAAGCGCTGACTGGCTTTCATCGCTGTAGTCCGAGGAGACGCGCGACGAACTCTTGCCATTCCGCGTTGCCTGCAAATCTTTTTCTTCTTCATAGATTTAGAATAATTATTATATTCCTACTAAATGTTTTATTTTATTTAAGTTTTTGTTCCAGCATATGTTTATATTTACATCTTTTCCCCGCTCAACACCGAGAATCGACAAAGTATTTGTAAGGGTGAAAAAAATGTATGCGCTGAAAGAAGAGTAGACCTCAGAGATGTAGCTGATGCCACCGGGTCCGCGAGTCGGGTGGAAGATGGCGGGCGTGCTCCCACGCGAAGACGACGAGCTCACCACCGACACCGAGTGAGATCTGGAAAAGAGAAATACTCATGTTCGCCGTTCCATTATATTTCATCAATATCTCGCGTACTTTTTTCGGTATATGATTGGAGAAAATAATGTTTTTTTTTACAATTTGAATCTTTGAATGTTGTTCATTTGCTTATTTCCAAACTATAAAAACGTCTATTTTGAGGATTGCTCAGAAAATGGATAACTTCCTTAATATACTTACCTCGGCGTATTATGATCTCCTCGTTCTTCAATTCCCCCATCCTCAGAATCGATCGATGTTGACGACCTTTTCTAAAAGACAAAATATGATCTACCTTCACGAGGAACTCCTCCAGAAAGATCAACATCAGAATAAAAACTATGTTGATTTCTTTGCCGGTCAATAATAGGAGCTAAAGAAGAATGAAATAGAATCCGCCGAAAACAGAAAAGAATTCTGACGAAGAAGTTGATAATGCGCGCGATGGTCTTCTTGGGATGGCGCTCGCGGTCAGGCGTTGCGGCTTGCGTCGCGGTCGCGTTGAGTGAAGAGCCAAAGGCCGAGATGGGCGAGAGAGACGCGGAGGCAGAAGGCGTCGCGTGACTCAGTGAACTGGAAAGTTATTCAGTGAAAAAATTGACACTTTAAAAAACCAAAAAAAAACTGAAAACATAGAGAAGTAGGTATAAGGGAGAAAGATAAGATTAGAAGACTTATGGTTAGAGAGAGAGAGAGAGAGAGAAAGCGAGAGAGAGAGGGAGTGACAGGGAGAGAGAGGGGGAGAAAAAGGACCTCCTGGTGGGCGAAGAGGCCATATTGCTGCCAAGCATGGTCGCCGTCTGCGAGTGCGAGAAGCCGAACCGCTCGCCCGGCGATGGCAATTCTAAACAAATAGTTTACCGATTTCAAATCATCTGGCAGGCGAGATCGAAGTAGTATTAAGTTGCCAATATTTATAAATTATCGTCTCTCACTGAATAAAGACTATATATCATAGATATTAAAGCTATTGCATAAGCAGTATCATGGAGGAACAGCTAATGATAAGTACATTGCGTGGTTTCTTTGCTTGTGGTTTACGCACTTCTCAACTAACGAAATTTTTCGCAAACTTTGACAGTTAAACTAAATTAATGACAATGATTTTGATGATAAATCAAATGATAATAATTGGGAATAGAGTTATCTAAGATTCTGAACTGAAGATGATGTTTGTGAGGAAAGCAGAAACTTAGGTCTTGAACAGAGATTGTACAACATTGAGGCTAACGGTACCACTATTGAATAATGATTAATCGGAAATGATATGATCGTGCTCTCCCTTGACTGACCATCCAGACGGATCTCTCCGCCGCTCTCCTTCTTCCGCCTGATGGCGTCCGTCCTCTTCAGTGTTCCACCAGGAGTGGTGGAGGAGGAGAAGGAGGAGATCAGCTGATGAAGATTCGGCTGCGAGATCGACAGCGACGAGTTCAGCTTGGAATGCTGGCCGGTCGAGGGGCCCGCGGCATCCGGAGGACGGAGGCCAGAGCGACGGGGAAGGGTATCCGTGCCCTTGGCTACAACAGACAACCACGGAGAGAGAGAGAGGGTGCGAGAAAGAGAGAGAGAGAACATAGAGAGAGAGCATAGGTATAAGATGCAGAGAGAGAGAGTAACAGAGAGGGAGAGAGAAAGAGATAGAGAGAGAGAGAGAAAGTGAGTGAGTGACCATACCATGCTCGACCTGGAAGCCAGTCTCCTGACCAGTCGTCATTGGTTTCACTGAGACGATCGTGCGGAAGTCTACAATATTTCAACAATATCTTACACTTCTAATCATACAACATTTCCTCGTGAAATGTGGTAAGAAATCATGTAACTTCTTATTGTTAATATGCACCGAGAATTGCAATGAAATAAAATAAAATATAGCAAAACACGTCATGCGATTCGAAGAATTCGATATTATCCAAATCACTAGATTGCCACTGTGCACGCCAATGAATTGTACTGCTGTGCACACCGAGATATTATATTCACGAGTTTACGTGTAGAACATAGTTGTGTACATTTATTTATAATCACAAAGGTGCATTTTAAATAATATGTCATATCCGCTCAGCATAAAAATTTATTTTAATTATTAGGAATAACTATTAATTATCATGGGGGATTTCTTGGCAAAACCAATAATGAATGATTTTGAAGGGATCTTACCGCTGGGAGCGCCAATGTTGTTCTTGTCCACAACTTTTTTCCTCGGCCTCACGGCGGGCGCTTCCGCTTTCGGAAGCATGCCTACGATTATTATTCGTTGAAAGCAATTGATATAGTTGTTTTTGACTTGCAGAAAGAAATTTGAGAAATATACTTAGTATTTCGTGTGTACTTATGAATTTCTTGAACTGCCGGTAGAGCTCGTCGTCCTTGTCTCGGCGAGCTAAGAAGTCACCCCTGAATACTTCTTCTTCATTCGTAGTTTAATACTTTAAAGTACATCATGTAAAGAAACATTTCTTAGAAGTTTTGTTACATGTTTAAAAGTAATCAATAAATGACGATATAAACTGATCTACTAAAAGATAGCGATACCTCAGCTTTTCGAGATCCTCGCTGATCTGCTTCTCCAGTGCCTTTTGCTCCGCCAGAGAAAACTAAAGATTTGCGTACATTATAATAGGAATGTTAGAAGAATTTGGTCTGCTTTATCAGAGCCATAACTGCTTTTCTCTTAATAATAAGAATGCTGACCACGTCATTGACAGAAGATATTTCGTGGTGGTAGGCTGTGAGTTCTTCAGCAATTTGCTGGAAAGTCGGCCGCTGATCCGGCTCCTTCTCCCAACATCTAAAAGAATTAAATGCATAAAGTTATGCTGAAGCTATATTCCGAACAATTTGCTGAAACTACAAGTCTTCTTACCGTTACAAACCATAAGCCAATAAAATTTCCCATAGGATAGGTCACTCCATATATAATTCAACTACCACTGTTGCAACGTAGGCAAATAGGATTGAAAGACCAGAGGTTTACGAGCCTGCGCAAGAGATGAGCAATGGCCTGCGGAAACTCCTTTGAGATGGGCAGGCGGACATTGAAGAATGCCTGCAATTTAGCACTTACTATGCTTCATTTTATATAATCAATGATTTTCGCTCTTATACATGAAATCAATGAGACATAATGCCTTATCTAATCTTCCATTTGTACAGTCTCAAATATCGAGTTTAAAGGAACCAAAAAACACTCTTGAATTCGAACCTTTTGCCTGACCAAAATGCCTGACCAAAAGAAAGGGAACAAACATATGATTTGGAGAGAGACGACTAGAAAGATTAGCAATATTCAGAAAGACATCGGCAAAAAGTGCGAGACTGACCACTTTGAAAGGAATGCTCCGCTCGTCCTCGGTGTCTCCCTCGTACGGCCGCTTCCTTGTCCACAACTCCCACAGAGTGATGCCGAATGCCCAGACGTCCGACTTCTCCGAGAAGGTATGATCTACAAAGCACTCGGGAGCGAGGTACAGCGACGTGCCCGCCGTGTTCTTCCCCGGTCCCTTTGGCTGCGGCTCAAGCGACACGGAGCCTGGCTCAGAGGACCTGAAATTATTACATCGGATAAATAATTTCCTGATGAATTCATTAGCTCCATCTGCCAAAATGTGAGATTTTGAAGATTGATAGGCGATGCCATTGTTGTTTACTTCGTTGAGAGTAAAGAGTAATGCCAAAATAGAATGTAGTAACGGAGGAGAACAAGGAACGAACTCATTGGCATCTCTCGTGAGGCCAAAGTCGGAGAGTTTGAGAGTGAGTCGATCGAATGCCTTGCCTTTGCATTTCCTGCAGACGCCGTCAGCCTTCAAATATACGCTTTATTCTATTTCTCATTATTTTTTTAAATTTCTTTTTAATGCCATAAAATTTGAGGTATAATAAAATGCGACTGAAATAAACGAATAAATAAATACTTATAACAAAATTAAATTATGATGTTGATGTCAGCACATAACAAAGTACGGATCGTACAATGCACATACTTTATACAACTCATCTTGGACTCAAATATTTTTTATGCATAAACATGCGTGATACATTTCAATGTATAAAATCCCACAGAAAAATTTCTATGAGTATGAAAAGCATGAAAGAGTGGATTATTTTTAGATTTCTAAAGCGCAGCTGATTTTCTTTACTCAGCAAGCATATGGCGTCTCGCGATCTTCGAGCATATAAACAATGAGGAGACTCATGTCGCACTGGTAGACAGTACGAGAGAGAGAAGAGAGAGTGTTGGTGCGTCATAGAGGGAGAGAAGATAAACAGGGATAAAGGCGAGTGAGGCAGAGAGATAAAGAGATAAGGAGAAAGAGAGAAAGCAGATGGAAGCAGAGCAAACGCAAAAGAGTAAATGGGAGCGCCCTCGTACACACACTCTTTGCTTACTACATCTGCCAATAGATTGAGGGAGCGAAAGAGGTCTAGAGAGAGAAAACAGAGAGTAGCAGAAGAGAGAGAGAGAGAAAGAGTGGAGAGAGAGGGAGAGTGATAGAGAGAGTGAGAGAGAGTGGAGAGAGAGGGAGAGTGATAGAGAGAGTGAGAGAGAGTGGAGAGAGAGGGAGAGTGATAGAGAGAGTGAGAGAGAGTGGAGAGAGAGGGGAGAGAGAAAGACCATCTAGTAACATTCGAGGTACGAAGCAGCAGCCAAAACGCATCTCCTCCACTCGCCACCACAAAACGTGGAAAAGTCAGAGAAATGCGTCGCGCCGCCGTCGTCGTTGTTATTGCATTTGAATTGCTCACAACTTTGACAAGCTGCGGCGAGTGTTTCCATGCATATTACAAGGTTTGTACATGTGTATCTTTCACTTTTTTATACTTTTTTTTAATGAGAACTCGTTTTCTCTCAGCATAATCAGTGACGATTATGGAGCATGAATAAGAGAGAGAGAGAGAGAGAGCGAGAGAGAGAAAGAGAGAGAGAGAGAGAAAGAGAGGGAGTGTTGAAAGAAGTAGAGGAAGAAAGAAGGATTTCCCCCTAGGCGAATCTGACGTATTCCGGCACGCTGCTCTGCGAAGACGCGAGTATGTCACGGGGGGATGCGACGGTGAAGCTGCTCGAGGAGCACGACGTCGACGGATTCGGACGGGCACTCGACGACCAACTCTCCGATACCATGGCCATCTCGTTCGGAAGGCCTTTCACCATCCACGGGTACAACGTTCTTTTTTTATATTTTAAGTTTCAAAATAATTAGTTTAGTTTGACTTTTGATTCCTATAAGGTAGTCTTGATTTCTGGAGCAACTGGCAATCTGCCAAGTTGAACAAGAGATGTAGTCACGCGAAATTCAGACGCGTCTCCGTGCCGCAGAAGGAGGGCCAGCTGCGTGAGCCGTATCTCTTCGTGCTGCATCGCTGTCCGACGCAGAGTGATGCTGTCATCCTCCGTCGGGCCGGCGGCAAGGGGGCGGGCGGATCTGGCGGCGGCGGCGGCGCCCACCACGACATCCTCGTCGAGCATCGGAGTGTCGCGCGGCCTCGCGTCGCCTTCTTGCTGCTGCCGCGCGTCGACGTGGACCAGCACGAAGTCAGACATGACTTTGGTAACGTCAACGTACAGCGACTGCCCACTCGATTCCATCCACGCGCAGGCAAGGACGGCGATGCTTAGCGATATCATAGAAGACAAAGAGAGTTCATACATCTCCAGAATGGATAAACGGTTAAAGCTTCCTCGCAGAACTCCTCTCACAAGCATCAAAGTGCAGCTCAGAGAATAATGAAGAACACAGAAAAATTAGGTTGCAGAAGATGGGAATGTAACGATAATGTGACAAGAGAAATCGAGACCGAGGGAGAGAGAGAGGGAGAGAGAGAGAGATAGGTGGCGCGAGAGAAAGGCAGAAAGAGAATGAAAGAGAGAAAAGGAGCGAAAGAAAGAGAGGGGCAGAAGAAAAAAGAGAACGAAAGAGAGAGCCTGCGTGAGAATGGAGACAGAGAGAGAGAGAGAGAGAGAGAATTCCAACCCCGATGTCCTCGTGCTGGTAGAGTTCTGCGTCCGGTCGATCGGGCGCGCCTGGCGCTGGCAGAGCACAGAAGCAGACACTCTCCAGGATCAGGACTGCAAGAAAGAGTAACATTCGTTTCGATAAAAGATGGTCTATTATTTACATATATTGAAGAAGCGAGATCTCAAAGGTTAAAGATAAATTTGGAAAAAGAGAGAGAGAAGGGGAGAGAAGGAGACAGAACGACAGAGAGAAAGCAAAATAGAGAGAGTGATGGAGAGAGAAAGAAGAGAGAAAGACGAGAGATAGAGAGCAACAGAGAAACAGAGAGATTACGAGGGGGAACCGACCGTTGTCCATCTTGAGGTCGCGATGAATGAGATTCTTGGCGCAGATGACGCACATGGCCTCAGCGATCTGCACGGCCCAGTCGACGAGGATCCTCTTCGGGACGGCCGCGTGCTCCACTTTCTTGTACACGTGACTCAGGCTGCCGCCTGGCGAACAAGGAACTTCTTCGTCCATTCTTTAAATCTTCTTTTTTCTCTTAAACACTATTTTCTTATTCGTTAGCTTAAAAGGAGCTAGATACTCAATTATTAATTCACGGCCTTTTGCCTTACACAAGTGAGAGTCAGGAAATTCAAATAGACTACGGATGATTTCCGTGTTCCTGTAATATCGAAAAGAAAAACCTTTTTATATTTACCAATGTAAGCAAAAATATATCAGGGCCGGAAATAATATGAATTGTAGTTTATTAATTTTATTAAATTAGTAAGAAGAAAGATGCTCGCCTTGGCAGAGTTCGAGGAGGAGGCCAAAGTTGGGCTCTTCCAGACAAATCGCGTGTAGGCCGACAATGTTGCGGTGCTGGCCGAGATTGGTGACGTAGGCAGCTTCGCGGATGATTTCTGCAAGACATAGAGTGCATTTTATATGTCCTTACGGATATAAAAATCTATAATGATAACGACAACTGATAAAGACACGAGAACTGTTCACACCTGTACGAACTGTCTTAAAGTCCTTGCTCTTTCCCTCACGCAACGTCATCTTTGGCTGCTTGTACGCGACTTTCTAAAGTTAGTTTATGTCATATAACAACTATTCTTTCAATAGGAATCGTGGAAAAACTAATGGTAAGAAAAGAAGTTCCTAGCTACTTTTTCAAGGGATCACACGAAGTCTGCAGCAGATGCTTCAAGAAGTCGTACTCTAACATGTGGGACACGCATGAAATGGAGTGGGAGAGAGAGAGAAAAAGAGAAAGCGAAAAAGGGGAGATACAGTAAGAGTGTGAAAGAGTGAAAGAGAGGAAGAGGGAGGGGGAGGGTGAGAGGGAGAAAGAGAGACGGAATGATAATTGAAAGAGTACGTGGGACTGAGAGAACGAATGCGAGAAGAAAGACTTACCATTTGTTTATACCACGCAGTATAGACCTTAGCGGACATGCCTTCGCCAATTTCGCTCACGCGCTCAAGTATAACCTATTTTATTATTAAGAAAGCTAGAAAATATTTTCTAAGTGAAAAGAAAATAAAATGAAAAATACATAAAAGGAGAAAGACTCAACTAACAGAATATAAACAAGTGGACAATAATGTCTAATTAAAAAAAGAATAATAATCAATATAAAAAGCAAGGAACCGAAATCTCATGTGAATGGCACTGTTGCTGTCGCTGCGGGCCGATGCAGCGGACGTAGTTGGAAGGCAGATAGCCAAGCTTGCCATCCACTTCACCGCGAACCCAGCCGGGCTCTGCGCTTCAAAGCAAGAGTGTAAAAGTGATAGATACTTTTGCAAGTGTGTACAATGTGAACTATAACAGTTTAGCGAAGATAACGGACATCTCATTATCAAAAAAGTAAAAAAAAACCCAACAAAGTGAAATACAGGGTGTTAAACTCGTACGTTTTGGAAAGCTGGCGCACGACGGAGCCCCTGCGGACGTCGAGTTCGTCGGTGTTACTCGCCCGGTAGTCGTAGGCGACCTCGTAGAGATTGTCCTCGTCCGGACGGAAGCGAACTCCAGCAATCGCTGAAAGGGAAAGAGCTTCTTCTTTGCTCTCGCCGTCTCTCTCTCTCCATCTCTCTCTCCCTCTCTCTCTACAATCAGCAAAATAAACTCGTTAGCTATACCACGTGTCAAGTGATCAGTGATCATCCGAATTCGCCTGAGGATTTTGAATGTATAAAGAGAGATAAAAGAAAAGAAGAAGAAGAAGAATGCTATGACCGGGACAGCTTTTCCTATGCGATTGAGGTCAGAAGCACGGAAGAACGCACCTGTTGGAGTGGTGACAGTGGAGCCGGCCGCGAGATCGGAGGACTGAAAGGGGAGAGGCTCGTCGATGGAGGAGAGGCGAGTTGGCCGAGACGGCGGTAGAGACGAGTCTGCAAAGGAGACATTTTTTCCGTTTATTAACTCTCAATAATCAATCGTATGAAAAAAATAAACAGTCAATAGAGTGCTTATTAGCAACAAAAGAAGCATTAAAAGAGGAAAATAAAAGTGACGAAATAAAAAAAAGAAATACGAACCATTAGCGGTGGACGGCGCGGGCGCGAGCGACTGCGGCGGGGCAATCGTTGGCAGCAGATTTACATATTCGACGCGGCCACCCATGCTGCTGCTGCAGAGAAAGATCTATTTCTATATTAAAAAAATTAATCGAAAACCACGGCTTCGTCGCGTAAATTTGTATGCATGATCACAATAATATTTACTTGGTATTTATTCATCAAAATAATCATGTGACAACACCAGATATGTATGTACATATCATGTATGACTGCATCTAAACAATCTTAAAATCAGAATAACAAAAAAGAATCGAACGTTCGCTGATGGCTCGGAGTGTGCATGGCGGCGGCGGCCGGGAAGACGGCGTCCAGCTGGGCGGCCGTCTTGGGAGTCGCGGCGGCCGAGGAAGAGGAGAAGCTGGCCGCCGGCTCGTCCCAGCACAGAATCTCGCAGCTGCGGTTCAGATGGAGAGGCGGCGGAGGCGGAGACGGAAGAGGCGACTCTTCTGTGGTCGTTGAAGAACGGCCGCGCTAAAATTAAACAAGCATCAGGGAAAGCGCGCGAATTCAAAAGTGATTTTTGAACTCCAAAAAAACCTTTAAAAAAAACTTTTTGGATCAAAGAATAATAAAGCTAGGCATGTTCTCGGAAGGAAGATAATAGAACGAACTTTCAGCATAGCCACTAAAAGAAAAGCATCAATATAAGTGCATATATAGTGCGCGAAAATGTAGCCAATTGCAAGTGGGCGTCACATCGTAGGAAACTGCCTAAGGCACAAGATGATAACAAGATATGATGAAATAAGCGCGCCTCGTGAATGATAAGCTTTTTATTGTTTCGAAATGAACGAGAGAGAAGAGAATAAAGAGACGGCGAGGCTGCGAGAGCGACTTCCTTTCATGTTTGCAACAGAATCTATGCGTATGCATGTATACACGTCTAATTCAACGGTTGCGACATGAATAGGATGAAGCACGAGGAGAGAGGAGAGAGAGAGAGCATGGGAGAGGGAGAGACAGAGAGAGAGAGAGGGCCAGAAATAGCCAGCAAAAGAATGACGTGAGAATGGTGTGCGCGTGGCGCGTGAATACCAGCGTCATCAGCAAGGGAAGGGAGAAGCTGCCTCCGGGGGATCGCTGACGAGAGAGAGCGCAGATCGGAAAGGGAGGGAAGCTGGAGGCTAGAATAAGCAGCCGGCGGGCAGAGCGGGCGAGCGAGGAGGTAGAAATGTGTGTGTGCTCTCTCGGTAAGTGTGTCTTTGTGAGCAGAGAGAGAGAGAGAGAGAGAGAGAGAGAGAGAGAGAGAGAGGTGAAGGAGAGAGGGAGAGAGCAAGTGGAAAAGAGTGCAGTCAGTCCGTGAAGTGTGTCTGTGGCATGGGCTACGTGCGCAAGGAGAGAGAGAGAGGGAGAGAGAGAACGAGAGATATAGAGAGAGACTGAGAGAAACAGAGTGAGAAAGGGCGAGGTATAGGGTGAGGGTCAGCCGGAGAGACGGAGCGAGAAAGGGAAGGAGAGCGGCAGCTCTGCTAGCTCTTGCACAACCAGCCGATGGGCTGGCTGCAAGGAGAGAGTGTGGCCAAGCGAGAGAAGCCAGACGATGAGCGGGAGCAGAGAACACATTAGAGAGACAGAGTAAAGAGAGAGCGCGCAGACGGCGAGAGAAGGAAGAGCATGAAGCGGGCGGAGAGAGCGCACCCCTCAGGGAGGGTCCAGACGGCCATACTTAAGCTCTTCTCTCTCTTTAACTCTCTCGCTCTCTCATCCAACCAGCATATCTCTCTTTGCTCACCACAGTCTGCTCGCTTTCGCGCTAGGAGAATTGTCGATTTGAACTCGAACAAATGGCTTCGTAGCGATAAGGTAATGGGTATAAATAACTTACTAAAAATGTCAAACATGCTCCCGGACAATGAGTAATTCATAATAGAAAAATTCGGCGTCCGACCGCGATTTAAAGCTCTCTCTAGACAAGAAGTCCTCTAAAAACCATCAGAACATCAGCTACATACGCGTCACGCTAGTTCGCCCACTTTTGAGGAGGCCTCGCCGTGAAAAGTTGTGGTGTGATTGAATTGTTGCTGAAGTCGGTCCGAGTTTGCCCAATGGGAACGAGAGAGAGAGAGGGGGAGAGAGAAGCGAGAGATAAAGAGAGACAGAGAGAGAGAGAGTGAAACAGGTGAAAGAGCGATTTCGAACGAGATGTATAGTGGGAGAGAAAGATGAGATGAAGGAGAGTGAGGAAGAGTGGAACATGGAGGAGATAAATAGAAATCATATAAAAAAAGGAAAACAAAAACGTCTGGAAAAGTGTTAAAAAAGGAAAGATAAAAGAGACAAACTCGCAGAACGAAGTCAGATCCATTGAGAAGAAGAAGAGGCAAGGGCGAATCGGTCGACATCAGATACCGGCCGAGTTTCCGGTGATCGGAAAAGGAAGCAAAACAGGATAGAATCATTTCCTCTTTACACGCACATCCTTCTCTATTTTTGTTCACACGCTATCATCTTACAATTAACGAACACGGCTATTTTAAGAAATAACAACAATTAGTGGTCGCAGAAAATGAAACGAAGCTGGCAAATCTAATATACTTTGTGAGATGAGTTTATGTACATACATACATATACATATACACAAGGATACAGATGTAAATAACGTGGCTGCTTCTCACAGATCTTAATTATAATAATAACTTTTTTGGCATACAACCATATTGAATTGCATTGAACTGAACGATGGGACCGCAGTCTGATTAGATAGAACTTTAGAGGCTTGCAAATTGAGCACAACACAAATGGAATGAACGGAATGTACAACTAGCGGTCGAATCCAACCAACCGGGAAGGAGGACGGTAACTGGGGGAGAGGGGAAGAGAGGGGGAGAGAGATAGAGAAATAGAGAGGGAGAAAAAGAGAGAAAGGGAGTGGAAAAGAAAGAGAGAGAGAGATAGAGAGAGAGAGAGAACGAGAGAGAGATGAAGGGAAGAATAGAGAGGGGGAGGGGGAGAAGAAGAAGAGGAAGAAATGAAGAGAGAATGGAGGAGTTGAATGCGATCGGCCAAATCGCTTCGGGCGATAGCAACGCACTATTCTGACTAGTGGCCAGATAAGCGAAGAGGAGAGAATGAGAAGAGAATTGTTGGAAGGAAGGGGAGACTGAGAGAGTGAGAGAGAGAGAGAGAGAGTAAGAGAGAGAGGGAGAAGGAGCTAGAAAGAGTGGCATAGAGTATGGTAGTGAGAGAGACATAGACAGTGATACAGAAAGTGAAAGGGATTGTCGAGGGAGGAAAAGAGATAGAGGGACTAAAAGGGAGAGCTCGCAGCAAAGAGAGGAAAAAGTCTCGCGCCACGGACGGTTGATGGAGCGTGATCTAGAATGTGAGGGTTAAAAAAAAGCAAGAATGATTTCGCTCGGCCACTATGCAGAGCGAGAAGAAGGAAGCAACGAATTCTATCTCAGACACGTGATCAATGGCAGAAGAGAAACAACGGGAAGGACGGAGAAGAGGGAGAGAGCGAGAGAGAGAGAAAGAACGAGAGCGAGAGAGAGAGAGAAAGAAACAGAAGGATGGAGAGATGGAAAAAAAAGAAAAAGAGAGAAATATGGAAAGTGAGAGAAAGAGGGAGATTCATTCTTCACTATTATCAACATTGACTACTTTCAAGAACGGGAAGGAACCCGCTGCGAGTTTGGAACTGTCTTGAATTAGAGAGAGGAGAAGGGAGAGAAGGAGAAAGGGAGAAAGAGAGAAAGAGAGATAGAGAGAGAGACGGAGAGAGAAGGAGAAAAAGAGGAAGAGAGAGAGTGAGAGGAAAGTAAAATGGCGTCGGCAAGTAAAAGAAGAAAAGGGCCGAGAGCATTATGACCCGCATATGTGTATGCGGACGAGCCCAAACGAGGGCAGCCGTCGATTTTCGCCTTTCTGATCAGCAGAGAGAAAGGAGAGAGAAAGGGAGTGAGAGTAAGGAAGACGGACAGAAGAGAGAGAGAATTAGGCAAATGAAGAAAGAGAGGGAGAGAAAGAGAGATAGATAGAGAGAGAGAGAAAGAGAGAGAGAGAGTGGCAAACCACCATATGGAGCTGAGGAAAGATGACGAAAGGTGGCGGGAAGGGGGAGAGGGGGGGGGGTGACCCCAAGCACCAGCATAGCGATAGGGAAGCGTGAAGGAGGAAAGGTGAGGGGTGAGAGAGGAGCAATTGGCGACAGTGACAGTCGCGTACAAGTAATGCCAGAAGAGAGGCGAAGGCATTCATACGTAGCCATTTAGGGAGAGAGAGAGAGAGAGAGAGAGAGGGAGAAAAGAGAGGAGAGAGAAAGAGAAAGAGAGAGAGAGAGAATGGTAGAGAGAGGGGAGAGAGAAAGAGAGAGAGAATGGTAGAGAGAGGGGAGAAAGAAAGAGAGAGAGAGAGGGTGGGAGGGAGAGAGAGAGAGGGAGAAAAGAGAGGAGAGAGAAAGAGAAAGAGAGAGAGAGAGAGAGAATGGTAGAGAGAGGGGAGAGAGAAAGAGAGAGAGAGAGAGAGAGAGAGAGAGAGAGAGATTGAGAAAGGGACAATAAGAAAAAGAGAGCAGATGAAAGGTGGAGAAAAAGTGACTGATAGCTGGAAGAGAAGGAAGAGGGAGAGAGAGCAAGATGAAGAGAAATATAATAAGAGTGATAGAGAGGCAGACGGAGAGGTAGAGCAAGATAACAAGAGTGATAGAGAGAGAGAGAGAGAGAGAGAGAAAACAACATCATAAGGGACTACGTAGCAGGAATGCAACTTCTTCCGCCCTCCAGTCGGTCTCTTTTTCTCTTCCTCTCTTGGGTGATGGCTGAGCAGCAGAATCATCATTTTATGAATGGGGTGAGAATAGTGACGAGAGAGAAATAAAGAGAAAATAAAAGATGGAATTAACACTGAGAGGTATTTATAAAAAAAACAATTCGTTCGGAAAAATATAAAGAAAAGAAGGCGGAAATGCCTTGAACATACTTCTTATTTGGACAGTGGAAGTGACGACTTCCGAATGCACATGAGAGAGTGACAGAGACACTAAGGGAAGATGAGAGTGGCAGTTGGAAAGGAAAGGACAGCGAGAGAGAGAGAGAGAGAGAGAGAGAGAGAGAGAGCGAGAGAGTGAGAGAGAGAGCGAGAGGGAGAGAGAGAGAGCGAGAGGGAGAGAGAGAGCGCGCGAGAGAGTGAGAGAGAGAAAGAAAGCAAATTTGAAATCGAGAACCGGATGTTGTTCTCTTTTCCTTAATGATAACACGTATGCACACCACACATTCATGACGTTTTAGAGATTCAAGAGGGAACGCTGCACTTCGACTTTGGCCCTATTCTGTGTTGATCAGTGACAAATGTATGCATCCAGATAAGGACACTATGTCCGAGAATTCTCACGACAGCGCCAAAACGCGTTATATCCATGTACTCGACGATTCTATCCCCACTGCTGTGAATTACCAGTGCACCCCTTCTATGGGAATGATCCTTGATTCTTCTCACGTACCTTAATACTGACTCACTTTCCTCTTCACGTTTCGTGAAACATGATACGGCACTGCGCTTCCTGGAACACTTGATTAGCCCTTTCATTTATTCTTGCCTTCTGATTCACCGCCTTCAGACTAGTCATTTGAGATCAACAGAACTCAATTATGCACAGCATGTACAGACTATTCAAGCATATCAGAGACATAATATATATAATATATAATACATTCTACAAGTCAGACTATCATTACCCACTTGAATATGGATATATCACAAAGCAAGTCTATGTTATGGGCGGCGATACAAGCTAAAGAAAATGATAAAACGCTGCAATTCGTTGGCGAAAGTTAGCAGAAGGAAGATACACAAGTCTATTTTACAGTGTGATAATACTTTAGTATAGCTGAACAGATCACGAGTGAGAAGGAACGAGTAGACAACTGCAATGCCGGGGAAAGGTAAGAAGAATGCGGCTTAGCTAGAGTGGAATTGAGATTATAGAGAATAAATGAGTGAGAGAGAGAGAGAAATAGTGATGGAGTGAGTGAGTGAGAGAGAGAGAGGGAGAAAGAGAGTGACGGAAGGGGAGAAGAAATATGGTGATAGAGGAAGAGAGCGGCAGGGAATGCGATAGTTATTTTCAAATAATGACATATTTCAGGCGAATTCATGGTGGCGTGCTGCATTAATTACAGAGGCTCCTATCTGGGCTAAGGCGGCAGGGAACGTGGAATACCGTAATACTTGCAGAAAAGCCTACATGTCAGCAAGAAGAGCAGCAAACTCGTCGTCGTTCCCTTCGATTCGCGGCTTCGGAATCCGATTGACAGCCAGTGCTTTGTCAGTCCGCAGCACGCACACCAATTCGCCTACAATGAGAAAAAAATATTTCGTGAGAATGTGAAAGGTGCGTGCAAATAAAAAAAACTGGAAGAAAGAGAGACAGTGACAGTGACAGTGACAGAGAGAGAGAGAGAGAGAGAGAGACCGCTAAAGTAGTTAGAGAGTGAGTGAGAGAGAAGAGAGGCAACAGAAAGCTGTTTAAACTAGGGACTGTTCCGAATTTTTGTAAGAATTAGGGCAAAACAACGCACACTTCTTGAATCCAATGCGTCTAAAAAAGCAAAGACAAGCATCTGCATAAAAGCAAAATAAAATAAATTGCATTAAACATTACTTTAAATATGCATAAATAAAAACTCGTAAACCTTTATCAGCCGGCTCGACTTGCACGTTGACCTGGTAGCGCTTGCTCGGCTCCACTCGACTGGACACGAAGAGATCCGCGTTGTCGCCCGTGCGATGGAGTCGCAGCACCGTCAATTCGTCGTTTGAACCGTCTGGCGAAAACAGTTGAATGGAATATAGAGCTTATCTAATTTATTCTATTAAAAACATATTAACACTTCATCTAAAGAAAAATCATGACGAATCACAGCTTTTTTTATACATTTATTTTGCTGGTATACTCAAACGAGCAATTTAAATTACATATTACGACTAACAGTTTAATTTATAAATGCATTTTCAGAACCATAGTGAACACGGAGATCCTTGTGCGGGACGAATGGCGTAGTCGGCACGTCCGTCCACGCAGAAGCAGTCGATGCGGACGTCGCTTCTCCCATCAGGTCCGACACCGTCTTTTAAAAGTAAAAAAAGTAAACAACTTCCTTCTTACTAGCAAAAGAAAAAATCACTAAATTATAATTTTAAAAAACCTCCGGCGATAGCTGCAATGGCCCTTCGTCATGCGTGCGAAATTCGACATCATCTGCAAATACTGATTGATGGAATGAGAATTGTAATGTGAGCAATCCACTATTCTTTTTGAAGGATCAAGGAATCACCTCGATTATATTAAAATATAGTTTCGTCCAAACCGAAACGAAAATGCCTATAAAATCTCGTTGTGTCGTAAAAATGTCAAAATGTTCTAATATCCTCACCCAAATGCCGCTTGAATGCAGTTTTAGTTGAAGGAAAATGGCCGACCGCAGGCTCTCCACTTCCTTGCACCGTGCTAAAGAGATTTTTTTTAAATATAATATAATTATTATTAAAAATACTTTTTGACCATATAAACACGATGGTACCTAAAAAGAGGGAAAAATTAGTGATGACAAAATAATAATCTGGTGAAATGAATGAACCTATGCTTTACATCGTCGTTCTCAGTGGAGAAGTCTTCTGATGAAGTCTCCTCATCGTAATTGTCAAAAAGTGAAGAATCGGTTGGCGACTGCGTTGAATTCGAATTCGTCATGTCATCAATGGTGTGATTCGCAATTCCGCTGCCCTCAGAGTCTAAATTAGATTTCTTTTAAAATAAATCTCAAATTGAGATAAGTAAACAAATGCCAATCTTTTTTTCCATTTTTAGAAGGTTAACTAAAACTTATATAGGAGCAAGTTGCAATAAAATGTTTATGTAATTTGAGAAGAAGAAAAAAAACATGCAATCTCCAGAAGCTTCGCCATCGAACTCTTTCTTCTCCTCCTCCATTCTCCTTCTCCACTCTCTACGCTCCTCTTCTCGCAGAAAACGCTCCCGTTTACGTGCTTCCGCTGCTGACTTTGCACTGAAGAAAGAAGCAATTGTTGTATTTCTTCGATGAACAAACTATGTAAGTTAGAAATGACGAAAAGCAGAGGTTGGGTGTGAAGAGGGAGTGAGGGGGGGAGAGGAGGGGGAGGGGGGGGGGGGGGGGGGGGGGCGGATAAAACGACCTCCAATATTCGCCCGAGCCTTCCTCCCCCTCACGGAAAGATGAGTGGCTTGCAGCATATTGGGAGTCAATTGGCGACGCTCCTTTGGCCAGTCTAGAAAAAAAAAACGATATATAACATATATATAAAAAAGTAAACAAAATGTTCCGTAATTTAAACTCTATTTTGAGGCTAAAATAACTTGATTAAAAAAGTCGCGCTCACTTCGGCGGAGTCTGACGGAATGGATCAAGAACGGCTGGCTCTTCTGGTTGATTAAAAATTGACTCGACCAAGATCTGCTCTGGCGATGGTGGGGTCTGCAAAAAACAGCAGGGTATAATTTAGTCATCTTTGAAATTACAATAGTAAAACATTTAACACTAAATAAAAACAAAATAAAAAATAATGAGACCTTCTTGGATGTGTAGAGTCGCTTGAGGTCGTGGTCAATTTGGGGATCAATGCGAAGTTCGCTAATCTCCTACATATCGATATTAAGCAGAGTAGTTGAAATATCGATTGATTAAGAAGAGATCTAACAGAAGGAGATGCAAAGAGGAGAGAGAAGGAACCTTGGGATCGATGACGAAGGAGCACTGGGCAGGGAGGAGAGCGCGGAAGAGACCACCAAATGTCGTGTCAAGCGCGGAGTCTGCAACGAGTGGACGGGCGATGGCTTCCTGTGCAAACAATTGTTATTATTAACTCTTTCTTTTACATTACTGAATAAATTCTTTTCACAAATCAATTGATAGACTAGTCTTTATTATTATCCGGTATTAATGTATATAGATACACAAAAACAGTTGTTTTACTATTCAACTAAAGGGAATCCCTGGACAAAAGAGATGGCATTTTTAAAAGCATTGAAAAAAAACATGTCTCGCATTCAAAAAAAAAATAACAGAGTTATTGGAGAGGTCAACATTCATTTAAACTCTTCCTTTTATTCAACGGGCTAAAAGTGATCGTAAATAGAGAGAGAGATAGAGTAAGAGAGCGACTGAGTGAGAGTGAGTGAGAGAGAAACAGTATAACAGCCCGAATTACCGATATAACTTTTTCTAATTGTAAGATCTACACCAATTGGTTCGAACCCAGAGCAAAATGTCAAGGCCAATAAAAGATATCTTTGAAACACAAAACCACATAGCTCTCAAAAATTCCATTTAGCAAACTCACTCTAATTGTAAGATGAGCGATAAGATTTGACTAATTTATATGCTGCTCAATTAGTTATAGAACTTTCATGTCATAAAGTCGTTTAGTGCCTTAGACTGCTTAAAAAATATGGTAGAAAATGTTTTACCGCTAGCAGAGAGCCCGCGCTTCCGTCACAACGCGCGTTCAGCTTGGTCCGGAAGCATTTGAGGAGGCAGTGGCCGATTCTCAAGAAAGATATTAAAGATAAGGTACACTTAGTAGTAAAGTAACAAGTTGCAGTAAACAGACTATTCTGTAAATAAATTCAAAGGCAAAAACAATGCATTCTCTGACCGGCAACTTTCGCTCATGACGATCTCTGCCATGTGAGGAGTGAGAATGCGGTCGACGGCGTCGAATCCCTAAAAATTACCAATTAGAAAGATATTGAGATATTATTAAAATAATAAATGAAACAACCATACCAACGTTCAGAAAAATTCTGTAAAAACAAAGTGAATAATCGCAAAAAACAGTATGACCTTGACAAAGAGGTCCTTGACTGCGAGGCCAGTCATGATGGACTCTGGATGGCACTCCGCGTTGCATTCTAGAAGAGGAAACGAGAAATATACAAATCAAATACTAGAATTACTAAATACTCTTTAACTTTTCAATTCCTTGAATTACTTAATACTACTTTACTTTTTTATACCAGGTAGAAATAATGCCTTGTTACATTTAATAGTTGTTTAAATAAAACATTAAATTAGAAACAAATAAAAGACACTTACCAGTGTGAACATAGGACGCAACTCTGTCCACGCAGCCAATCACGGACTCGAAAGCTGAACAAATCCAATCAATTTCATAGACTAACCAAGGCATTTCTATTTTCCCCCACAAAATTAGTTATACAACTAAAACTACATTTAAAAAGGATATGAAACTTAACAAGTGGTAAAAACAACACTAAAGTACTCCATATCTCACCATTTCGCTGCTCAATGCACATGTACTTCAGGCCGCTGGTGATCTTGTCGAAGAAGTCGTGGGGACCACACTCGGGATGACCCTCGATGCAATCCACCGCGCCCATGTATTCCCTGCCAAACTTTTCATTCCAATCTTAATATTCACTTTTGTTCTGCTTCGATATATATCTTTTCAGACAATGTACAAATAATAGGCAGAATCTAGCAGTGAAAACCACCCAGTTCAAAAATCTCCAAAACATATCAGCAATTAACAGTCGTGAAAACCACCGATGTGTCTGATTACCCACTTTCTATTTCTATGGAAGCTGCGTTAGTTATACACTTTTTTGGCAATTGTAAGAAGAAGAAAAACAAAAGTAACATTTCCAAGGAATACTTTTTTTTTAATGTAAAAAGTGGCTAACTTGCATGCGAGGTGCATAATCTCCGAGTTGTTTCCCCGGCGAAAGAACATGTTGAGAGTCTGGAGAACGGGAGAGGCGCAGACGGTGGAACATTCTTGAAGAGTCGGCTGCGCGCCCAGCGACGGAATCAAGGAATCAGCGGCAGCAGTCAACTCTCAAGGGAACATGAGGATTAACAAAACCACTTCATGCATACAATAAGGATAGTTACAAGAGGCCTGCGATCAAAATTGCTTGTTTTTAATGTTCAGACTCATAAACAAACAACATGGCTTAAGGGGATTAACAATATCGCTTTAAAAAAGTAAAAACAGAAGTCGAACCTCCAACGTCCGACCACGGTCCAATCTCGCCATCTTTCGAGTCCAACGGTGATGGCCGGCCCATCAATGGCAAGCCACCTAAGAAATGACAAAACTCATTCCACCAACTCGGCCATTTAAAGGCACTTAAGATGGTTGAGTCTACGGTGCTAAAAAGAGCAAGAAAGAAAGAAAGAAGCCATTTCCAACTCTGAGATGGACGGGCGTAGACTTCCTCCTTCTTGGCAATGAGAACTACGAAGCAAGCGAGTAGCCCTAACCGAGCACTCATCTTCTCTCTCTCTCTCTCTCTCTCTGAAACACTTCTTCTATTCTTGCTTCCCTCCTAGACAAGAGTTCAGATATCAAAAGTGTTTTAAACACAGGAGAACTCTGTCCATTTGTAATATCATAGCTCATTTTATCAGCATATGTTCTAACACTCGTTATTTAAAAGGATCATATTCAAATTAGCAAAAATAAAAGAAATTGTGCTTGGGAACGGCAAAGATTGACTGGGGACAGCTAAAAAAATTACCTATGATGACAGCACAAAAGTGAAAGGGTTGAAAATGCCTGTTCTCTTTCTCTTCCCTTGACACAATGGAGAGAGAGGAAGAGAGAAGGGAGGGGGAGTGCACTGAAGAGCCTGCCAAGAGAAGAAGTCAGTGGGGGCCAGTGTCAAGATATGTATGAGAAATGAGGAGAGAAGGCAAGGGTGGGCGGGTTGGTCAAGATAGAGAAGAGAGAGAGAGAGAGAGAGAGAGAGAGAGAGAGAGATGGAGAACGAGAGAGATGGAGAGCGAGAGAGAGAGAGAGAGAGAGCGGCCAAGAAAGGGGAGATGATACAAAGTGAGGAGAGTCTTCAATGACTATGATGTATGATACAAGCGAGATAAGGGGGGGGGGGCGCGCATTGAAAGCGCGATTCGCCTTGGATTTCAGACATGTGAAATGGCTGGCTACTTCTGGGAGGGAGAAAAGGGGCATTGGGAAGGGCATAGAAGACACACAGAGCAATGTTGAAAAGTGGACAGTTGAAGAGAGAGAAGATAAAGCATAAGAAGACACATGTCAAAGAGAGGAAAGTATGAAACCTGAGAAGAGACAACAACATATCACCACAAATCAGAGAGCAGGTTAAAAGGTCAAAGTGGAGGGAGGGAGGGAGCAGGATTGAGGAGAGAGGGGACAGAGAGGGACAGGTACACTACGCGTTGTCTGGCAATCTGATTTGGCAGAGGAATTCTTCTCTGCCTAGTGGAAGAGTCCGCGGCGGAGTTGCTCGAGGCTTTCCATGTCCACGAGGAACGTGCAATCGGATGATAGCTTCTGGCGAACCATCTGAACGAGACATCTTACAACGTTATAACCCTCTCAAGTTCTTGGTCAGCAATTAATTCAGTTTTGTTTGTTGTTGGGAAATGGGGTTCAGGGAAATAGAATAGTCTGAAAGGTAACAAAACGAACCTTCTGGACGAATGAACTGGCATTCGACAGGAGGCGCGCTGCCCGGTCGAAAGGCTGCACCATCGAGTCCTGCAAGGAATATGACATCTTGTTACCGTAACCAAACGCTATTCACTAAAAGAAATGCAACACTTGGCATAGTTGTTATTGGAAAACAGGAGGAAGCTTTCACTGATGGTGACTAATAAAGAAATAATATTCCAACAACAAAGAGCGATCCGGAGAGCGGGCACGCAGCGTTGGCACGACGAGTCACGCACGGCAACATGCAGCGAGTGGCGCTAGAAGAGGAAGGAGGACGGAGGGCGAGAGAGTTAGATGAAATACTAGAGAGAAGAGAGGGAGAGAGGTTAGAGATAAGTTAGAGATAAAGAATGTGCATGCCAGATAGATAGAGAAATCAGAGAATGGAGACGAGTGAAAAGCATGGATTAGATACTTGCAGAAGGGTGGGAGTCCATCTGCGACGAGCACGAGGTTGCCGCCCATGTTCGCTGCGATCTGAGTGGTGTCTGCCGTAGAGAGAGAAGCGAGGGCAGCGCGAATCGAGCACTCCTTGTCGCAATCTGTCAATGCAATCTATTATTTAACACTATTATTACTATTACTGCTTTTACTTCTGTTCTATTCTGGATAGACTTTATTTAATATAGAGGAAAAAGGGAGGCTCTACTCCTTTGCAACCTATGAGTAGTTGATCGATTTTGCCCGCAAGACACGGTGCCGCCTTCTCAAACGAATCCCGCTTTGTGACACACGCGTACTCGATTCCCGAAGTCACCTGTAATGATAAAAGGGATAGATATTTTTTTTTATCCCACACCATATATTGATGTGAAATCATAGTTATGATAATACAAATTGTAATACGTAAATTAAACTAAACAAAGAAATAATACTACCTAGGAACTTGGAGTGTTGTGCAAACATCTTTATTTCAGATGTACACCTAATAGTGCTACTAATACCAGAGGAGGATATCTGTACCTCGAGGAACACTATATTTAGGTGCGCTTCCCTAATATCTGCATCTGCGAAAGAACAAACCGCATCGAAGACATCAGTTGGGCCGCAAGCCTTGCGGCGATGGATGCACTTCTTCGACTTCTCGAAGATGTTGCAGAGCGAGTCGAGCTTATTCATCGTGCCGTTGAAGCTCAGCATCTTTAAATAGTTTTAATCTTCTTTTAAGCTTTGATCAACTAATCATTCGGTTTGATAAGTAAGCAAAGAGTAAGAAAGAGATAACAAAAGAAGGAGATTTCATTTGTGATTATGACATGGACATTTTGACCAAATAATTAACTTTAAAGGTTTTTTTTAATGGAAAAAAACCTGCTTAACAGCATCCGTGAGCCGATGCGAGCAGCGACGCATGCAAAGCGGCGCGCCAACCGCATTCAGGACTGTCGACACATTCACATCTTGGTAGAGGGCGCGAGCTGAAGGGTAGGGTAGAGCAGTCTTGGGGAACTCGCGAACTACGTATCAATCACAATATAATAAGCATTGTAAGCATTGTAGACTATGAGAACCTGAAGCATCGGTTGTTAGCTGAGGACTGGTGGAGAAGGCTGAAGCAGCGAGCAGGAGAGCGAGAAGAGCACGCGACATCTACTCGGCAGGAATAACTCTGCTCTGACTGGTGTGAACTGGGAGCAACACAGTGGACGAGAGATTAGCGCGAGTGGTTGAAAAAGGAGGCACGAAAAGATCTACCCGGCCGGGCCATATCGAACATTGAACAAGGTCAAACGCTTAGCACAAACGCATCAATGCGGGCGCCTCTTTACAACTTAGAAAAAAAGTATCAAACAGTAAAAGAAAACGCGCGCTGCCGTTCGGTTACAAGCTTTGAACGAATTGGATCGATGAACACAAAGCAATAAACAACGAAAAGAGTTCGTGAGTAGGGAAACCGATTGGAAGCCACAACACATTCTGCACGTCTCAAAGTATTTTTAGTGTGTGATTCAGATTGCTAAATTGCTAGAACAAATTCCTAATTAACTAAATTTTTCAGCATAAAAGCCGATAGTTCTACTAGTTCTACAAAACAGCATAAAAAATTAGGAGAATAGTTTAATAAAGTAGTGCTAAATCCTGCCTACGCTAAGGAAAATTAACGCAATATGTCGAATGTGTTGCAAACGTGTATCCTTTTAAGTGTAATATTTGAAATAGTTTTTAACAGTATGATCGTAATCCGTTCGAGAGTTTTGAGCGTATAAACTGAAATGTTATTCATATGAGAATACGTCTCGAACGGAATGCAATCATGCTGTTAAATTCAATTCTGATATAACACTTAAAAGGATACACGTTTGCAACACCGTTGATAAATTGCTTTATTGTTATTTATCGGAGGCAGAATTTCACACCCATTTATTAAATAATTTTACTTATTTTTTATTTGCTTTTAAAGAAATAGGAAAAGGAGCTGCTTTTATGCTGAAAATTTTCGATAATTAGTAATTTGTTCTAGTAATTTAGTTATGAATCACACACTAAAAAGCTGTTTAAATGTGTGGAGAATGTTGTTCTGGGTTTAATATTCTAGAAAAGTAAAAAAAATTGTTAGGCTCCGAACTAGGATTGCACCTCATTTGTTTAGGAAGTGTTAATTCCTTATTTCAGCTCCCTAATCTCGTGCCCTCTTCCCCAATTCAAAGTCCTTGACCGCCGTTGTCCTCTCATGACCATTTCAGGGGCCCGGTTATCGAATGTCATTTTAAGCTGCTTGTTGACTGATTCCTTGCTTCTTTGTTGTCTTGAAATCGTTTGTTGAATTCCGTCCTCCCGCATCCTCGTTCCGAATTCTACCGTGCTTTTAAGGGTTAAAGACAGATTCCCAAATGTTGTCAAGTGGTCGCGGAATCTCATTTTGTTACCTTTGCATACTTGTATCTCACGTCTCATCCCCTCTCTATTACTCGGGTTTCCTTCTTTCCTCCTTTCCATATCTACCCTTTCAGTTACGTGCGATATTCGAAGTGCGCACGGCTAGGGAGATGAGTAATCTGGAAGATGAATTCGCGGCTAAAAAGCAACACGAGATTGTCAATGCCTTGTGGTTTTTTTTAAACATTTTTAATGGAATTTTTTTTTGACTGAGAATTGTAGTTGCTTAAAAAAATCCCCGAAATAGTATAACTGAAAAGAGTAACTCCGAAAAAGAGGGCAGGAGTAACCGGTATGATAGAATGAAATACGACAATATTAACCTTCGTGATTTTGCTGAAATTATGGAGCCATATTCTGCTTTCAGCTCCACGAGCTGCGTGAGCATTCAATGGCTGAAGAGCGACAGAGGCTGTCAGAGAAGCACGAGGCGGCGCTGGCCACGCTTATCGTTAGACAGGATCTCAAGACAGCGAAGGAGCAGGTAATGTAATCATTTCGAATTTCATATGATATTTTGAATATTTAATTCCGGAGCTAAATGATGAGCAATGATGAGCTTTGGTATGAATTGTTAATATGGAACGGAGTTTCTTTTTAGGTAGATACCCTGACCACGCAGTTGGACGAGAAGAGAAAGGAAAACGACAAACTGCTAGAACAGTCGCGGATTCGAGAGGTTTTCTTTTCCCTTTTTTAAAACTGATTTTAATGCACAATATAGGTGTTATTACACTAACTGTGCCTTTTTCCAGTATGAATTGTTTAAAAAAAAATTTTATAATACTTTTTTACCTTGCAATTTAAGTTGGCCATTGATGAAGCCGACAAGAAGCTAGCGAGGATCAAGGCGGTTCTTGAAAGTCACCAGGTATTAAATTTCAACTTTTTTATCATCATTGTAAGCATACGACTTGTCATAGCAGCAGCGACATTGAGCCAATTGGTTTTCAGTTCTAATGTGCGATTTTCGTACGTTTGCTATATCTACTAGACATTTCGTGTTGTTAGACAATATTATTTCGTAGCAAAAACTTTTAACTTTTATAATTTGAAGAAGCAACAGCAAACAAGTCAGACAGGCACATATTTTCGTATATTTTATTTGTAATAAAGGTAATGTGCTGTTCGTTCGGTCCGCCTTTAATCAGGTGAACAACTGTATGATTTGATTTGACCAGATTGATGGAAACGAGCCGCCCACAAAGAAGATCCGCTTCGCAGATTCTCTGAAGAATCGGCATACTGGAAGCGTCGCCGTTACGGTCAGTGCGAGTGGCTATTTTTCATCCTATTTTCTTCGTCATTTATTTTCTAACCTGACAAGCTATGTATATCAAAGGCGAGTCCATAGATCCACCCTGGTTTTGGGCCACCTAAAGAACTACTCCGCAATATTTTTGAACATTTTAACAGAAGCTTCGTTTTCAGCCAACTCCACACAAGTTTTAGAACCCAATACATCCTTCCCCAGCTCGAGAAAGGCTCTATGTGCTTTGTATATTCTTAACCTATATGTACAAAAAACATTATGTATAGTTACTGATAGCCATATTTGTGACGGGAGAACTGTTTTTTTTATTCCACAACGTTTTCCGAATAGTTCTGGCCTGATGGCTTCCTATCCCGTAGACGACTGTTACACTTTCTTTGATATGTAGTTTGCAGGGTTCACCATGAGGAGCGCCTGAGGAAGAGGAGCACGAACAGGACAGAGGTACGGTAGTGTTATTTCTTTCCTTGCATATTCCGTTTCCATCTGTACATGGTGTTGAGGTGCAAATTCTGTTTCTACTGTCCCCACCGGGCTTTCCGGGCCCCAAGCCCCCGCTCCGCCCTGCTTTTCCAAGCAGTTGACATGTATTCCCTGCATCTGTATTTGCATACTTATAATGCATAAAAGGGCTAGGAATACAAGCCACAATTGATTGTTTGAGAAAAAGGGTAGAATATTGGGGTTTGAGCCCAGAACAGGGAATAACAACCTTGTCGGATGGTATTCCAAAACAGGGTAGGCTAGGCCAAAAATGAAGTCGAAAAACAGGGTAGGGTAGTAAAAATATAATTTTGTTTAAATATGTTTGGATCGAAACGCGGCAGCGATCAGTTATGAGTTTTATGTAATATACGACAGCATTCCTGCATAACGTGTAAAGAGGCGAAGGATAGACAGCAAAAAAAGAAAGAGCTCGTCGGCGTTTACCCTAGTCTGTGAGTATACTTCCAGGGGGTTGTTCTGTCAACCAATATATCAAATTGTAGAAAAAATTCGGGGAGTCAGATTGCACAATTTTGATTCCCGAAATAACCACTTTTTCATTGCCTACAAATTCAAACAGGATTCGAATTACGCGGCGAAATAGTTTCATACTTTCAACGCAAAATTAATATGTTTATGTTGATTTTTCCGGATGTCAAAATGGTGGAATCTGCCTCTACAATTTGATGTACAGGATGATTGAAACAACCCGTAATGAGTATGCTCACAGACTAGGGTAAACGACGACGTGCTAAATATTGGATTTAAAAACGCCGAGCTGCATTTTATGGTATTTGACCATTGGATGGATGAAATATGGATGAAAAAAAAACAAAATAATTTGATAAAAATAATTGCAGAGACAATCCATGGTGAGATGATGGGGCAGAGACAGGAAAGTGTGGCTGCTGCATCTGCCGGCCAGCCAAGAGATGATCGTTAGTCTTCTTTGTTGCTCTCTCTCTCTCCCTTTCTCTCTCTCGTTGTCTCTCTCTCTCATTCTCTCTCGCTGTCATTCATTCTTTCTCTCTCCTACTATCCCTCTCTCTCTCTCTCATTCTCTCTCGCTGTCATTCATTCTTTCTCTCTCCTACTATCCCTCTCTCTCTCTCTCTCTCTCTCTCTCTCTCTCTCTCTCTCTTCCTTCCTCTCTTTCGGTCTCTGAAAGGAACGTAAACACTTTTTTTTGTTGATCAAAAAAAAGATAAAATACCTTTTTATCGGAAAAGCAAACCTAAAATAAAAAAAATATATTAAATATTTAATGAAATATTTTTAGGAGAAAACCAAAATCGTTCGAACGGCGGATCGCAGAGTTTCAACGGATCAAGACGGGGAGCGATTTATATACGCGGCGGGGGGATGGGAATACAGCCCCAGGATTCGAGAGATGAGATTTAGTCCTTTCCACGTTCGATCTCTCTCTCTCCTCTCTCCTCTCTCTCTCTATCTCTCTCTTTCTCTCACTCTTGCAGAGAAAAAAAAGAGAAGAAAAAACTGATACTCTGATACTATCAAGCCAAAAATTTATGCTTCTTGGAAATAATAGGTTGCGTATGTATAGATGCAGTTCTGTTCCTTAAAAATGATTCGGAAGCGATAAAAATGCTTTATTTAATTAAATGCTATATGTTTTTACAACCCGATTTATGTTTATAACCGTTACAGTAGGATCAAGCCAGAATCGTGGCTTCGGTTCCCAATCCCAGAACTTGGACGGGTTCGGAGGACACGAAGCAGGAGGCATTGGACGCGGCGGTGGAACGATGAGACCACCCCAGCAGCTCCGCTCACTCCTCTCCCACCCTGCCCCCCTCCCACTCCTCGACCTGCAGTACTGCATGGAGCCCCAGCCCACTCTTCGTAAGACTGCGACCCCCGAGGGTGAGCGAAGTATCGAGAGGGTCTAAGGCTATAGGGGGTCTATGGTTTGTAGGGTTACTAAGCACCTGTTCATTACAGAGAAGGACGGTCTGTTGCCTCGCACCGGAGCTGCCGAATCCGGAGGAGCAGCTGCAGGAAATTGGCGTCCGTCCATCATGCGCAACGAGGACGCAGTGGGTGCTGGAAGTGCACCCCCAGCAGCCGGGGGCCATCCTCGCACCACTCCCACCAAGAACACCACTACGGGAGGAGGACGTTGTGGAGGAGCGGACTCCGCTAGCCGGCGCTAGGATTACAGACCGCCACTGGTCTGCCCAAACGACAACTGGTATGCCCATCCTCCTCTGCTATCTTGGACCCCTTTGAGAACACCCATCGCACCTTATTTCCCTCATTTTGCTCAATATTAAGTCTCCATTCTATTTTATTTGCATAATAGTGGCATTTAGCTTTCTCTGTTCTGTTTTCTTTCGTTTCTTTGGCCTTGTATGATTAAGCAGTCGAAACGTAATTAAAGTTTCTTACTGTAGCATTGACAATACAAAAAGCTAAACGTCTTTCAAAGACGGATTATACTGATGACATATAGCATATGATACTTGGAGAAGAAATGTCTCGAGTGGATTCCAGCATGAGAGAGAGAGAGGAGAGAGAGAGAGAGAGGTCATTTCTGATTAGCCAGAAGTGAGCAACTCTTCTTGTCTGCAAGCAACTCTTCTTACTCAGAGATACTATTCATATTGACAAAGTCTACGACGCTTTTGCTACCTTCTCATCATAGTCTTTTTTTTTCGTAAACGTGTAGTCTAGCGTAAGGGTTGGAGAGATGTGATTTATGAGATCACTAACTTTTCCTGGCTGCTCAAAGACTAGAAGCCGATCTCCGCCGACCTTCCTGTTCGGGCCAACGATCGTGATCGGGTGGAACTCTTCGATTACCTGGCCGAGTGTATTTGTTATACATGTTTTATTTATTTGAAATAAATATAATGAATATATATGTACATTTTGTACATGGCGGGCGTTCAAAATGGTCATACTATACTACTGTAGCATCATTCAGTGCATGGTTCCTTTAAACTTATGTTTTCGTCTATAGCCAATTATTTATGCCTGCTTGCCAAAGAATCCTCGCTAGCACCCATCTATTTTGTTAGTATTCTATACTGCTAATGATAAGGAGGCAGTAAGAAGACGATGATCCCGGGCAGCGCTGCAGCCCGGCCTTGTCTTCATCGAGTCGTCTCTCCCTCCGATACTTGAGATGCTTCCTGAGGATGTCGATGGTCTTGTCCGCGTCGTAGTCGTGGTCTTGCAGCCAGCGGAGAATGTTCCACTTCGTGTTCCATCGAGGATGCAGCCACTTCTTGACACTTTAACAATAGAATGTATACCACAAACATATGCAAGTCAGTTTATGCTGTCTCTCACCTGCTTGACGGTCGACTCCTTCACTCCCTCTGGCCCATCTCTGATAGGCGGCATTCTCCTGCGCCTCCAGGAGTGAGAATCAGAAGAGGGCGGAGTGGACGAGTTCGCTCCTTCCAATCCTGCCAACTCTATCACCCGTTTGCTATTCGTTTTCCACAAAAATATGCCTTCTCTCTCTCTCTCTATCTCTCTCTCTCTTTCTTTCTCTCCCTGTCTGTATGTTTCTATATCACTCACTCTCACCTCACTCTCGTTCTCTTTTTCGCATTGACTCTCTGGTCTCGAATTTTTATCTCTCCCTCTTCCTACTCTCTCTCTCTCTCTCTCTCTCTCTCTCTCTCTCTCTCTTCCCTTCATTCTATCATTTCCTGCCGTTCAACGTCTTTCTTCCATCACCGTGCATAAGTTGTTCAGCTTCAATCGTACTCTTTAGACCATTCCATATTAAATTGTGTGGGTAAAACTGCAATGCAGGAAGGAGAAGAGGAAGAGAAAGCAAGTTGTCATTAGACCACAGACTGGCCACATCAAACACAGCCGCCCTCCAACCAGGAACACTACTAGCAAGAGACAAGAGAACGGCCACAAACAACCAGTTCAGAATTGGCAATCAGACAACTTCCACCATTTGATGCGTCTTAACAACTACAGACACTTCGTTACCAGTTCTCAAAGGCCGAGAACAGTGCTCTTTGTCCATGATGCAAACGAAAAATTGAAATGCGAAAGACTTTACAGCGAAAAGCATTTGAGATGTTATGCGGTTACGGTATACTTTGAGCAGATGACAATTAAATTCGCTATAAAATGTCGGGGTTTTGATGATAATTCAGGTGCCTTTATTGAGGAATCCCTGCAATTTGTTGTGAAATTGGGCATGCTTAAATATTATTATGGCATGTGTGTAATATCCAAGCATTCCAAGTTTGCCAACGATGGTAAATGGAGGTTTGATATATGTTATTTTAGGTTGAAGAGTCTCGCAACTGCGTCTAGCAGCTGCGAGTCAAATTGCGCTTCCACCGTGGTCCGTTCGTTTGCATGTTTTAAGGATATTTAAGAGGGAACCATTCTTTAGCGAGCCCAAGGGACAACCGGGGCAGTTCAAAAAAGTAAGAATGTTGTCAAGTTGTCCGTCTTGTTATGTCGACTAAGTTTTTTTTTGTAAACTGGGTGAAGCTACGTACTGTTATTGTTTCTAAGTAAAACAAAATATGGTTGCCGCTGCAAGAAACATATGGGCACTTAGATTCTGTATGATTTTCCTGCATCTGATAAAATGACGTTGATTTCCGAAGTGTTAAGGCTTCTCCGGACGACGACGACTACCTCTCCGAAGACGAGGAGTCGTACTACAGTGACGAGGAGGACGAGGAAGAGGACGGCGACGAGGACATGGCTTCCGATGGCGCCGACGATGTTAACACTAGCGACGTCGAGAATGAAGGCTAGTCTCTTCCTCTCTTTTCTCTGTGCTACTTTTATCTCCGGAAAAAAGCAAAGAAAAAGCTACCTTTAATTTGTTCCTCAACTTTTATTCGTCATAGAAATGCGAGTAGTTTTATGATGACTCAATATTAGTTCCCTTCGCTTTATTAGCTTACCATAATTCGAGTGATTTTGAAGAAAACAGTGATTGATTATTCTTTTATATCGCAAATAATTTATGTGATACTTTTGGTTCTTATCTATATTCCCATTTATCCCCTTCCGCGAATTATATATTTCCTGTTACCCGTTTCAAAGTAAAAACTGTTAAGGCAATTAAAGTGCTGTTGTGGTAATATTAGTCATTCTGTCCAGATGACATGGACGAGACTATTGGCGCGGGCGGCGGTGGCCATCGTTTCCAGAACATCCAGTGGACGGCTTCGAAGCTACCGTATGCCAAGGAACTTGAAGAGGCCGCAGATGCTCACTTCGCGTCCATCAAGACATTCATGGCCAAAGCAGTGCTGCTGGGCGACCTCCGGAAGGGACTCTCGCATTACGTCATCGAGCTGGATAGGTGATTCATTTGTTTCTTCCCTTTTGGAAAAGAATTTTTAATTATTTCTAAGAGTGTTTTATTCTCTGTATCATTGCAAAATTAACATAGATAGCCTCTTGACTGCTGTCGATCACCTCCAGATACATCAACCTGTACTCGTATCGCTTCTCGAAGGAAGACCACGTCGCCCTGCTCAGCCTGCTCGCCAAGTTCATCAGAAAGGGCCAGATCTTCCGTGACACGCGCATCGTCATCCGTGGCATGCGCGCCCTTCTTCGGTTGGGGCTTTTGGCCTGTTTAATGAAAACATTAATTTATAAGTGCAATTGGCGAGTAACGCAAACTTTTTAAAAATTATTATTTAATTATTGACTGGTAGGATTTGAATAATATACGAATATAAAATGAAGACGTCGTGACTGCCTGAGCCGCGATGACTTCACATGCGACTGGCGGCCCTTCTACGAACTCTACGACGAAGTGGCTTACGGTAATCTTGAAGAAGACGGCGTATTCCTGATGCCCGAGGACTTCAAGAGCGAGCTGGCCAAGCTGATCCGCGCCGTCAGAGAGTTCTGGCCACTTGGCGCGTCACAGGAAATTCTTGACGAGGTTTGTTATCTCCTCTTAAATGTAATGAAACAGACGTAGACAAAAATTAACATATTTTTGTTCGAGTCCCAGTTTTTTCGAATGAAAGACCACTATGAAACTATACAATGTTATTTCTAACGACTTTAGGTGCTCTACTATTTACGAGGTCCTAAAATAATGATTCATTATCGAGGATGCTTGATTATGAAACCTTTTGCAGCTGCGCCCCCTCTTCTGTCCGTGGGATGAGACGATCTTGAAGGGAATGAAGTTGGCGCAGATGTTCTTGCCGACCACTCTTTCCGTCGAAGAGCATCGCCAATTCGGAGCGGGACTCTGGTTTGAGGAGGTTTCCTTTTCATTTTATTATTATTTTATGGCTAAAAATCATTACTTTACAAGAAAATATATATTTATGTGAAATATAAGAAGAAGAAAAATTGTCATTTTCAGATGTGGCACTTCTACATAACAATCGAGAACAACTCGCACATTGATCCATACCTTGTTCATCTTTTCACCAGGTCAAAAATCATAAGCTTCTGTTTTTTTTTAATTATTTTATTTTGCACTCCTTGTATCAAGCACCAGTTTCTTTGCTAACTGTAACTGAATTTTGTCCCCAGAATGAAGTTACAGTAACTCTTAGATAATACGTTATCCATTCCTAGACTCGCACGTGACTGCCCAGGCCTGATTGACTGGGAGGAGAAGATGGATCTGATCTTCACGAGGATGGTTCGATCGATGAGAATGTCGCAGGGCATCGGAATGTACGAGGCATTCCCAGTCAAGAATGGCGCCATCTGGCTTGTTTATGTCATCGGAGTAGAGAAGAGGTGGTTCTTTATTTTTATTTTTTATATTATTCATTTTCCGCTCCTTGTTTCTTTCTTTTTCTCTTATTTTTAGTATTGTGATTTATCATTAAGTATTATTATTTATGGCTTTAGTAGAAGTAATTTCGTCATGTATTTTTGACACGGCGAAATGCATATCATCGAGGTTCTTGAAAGCCATATCACAGATTTATTCGTGTTAAGGCTGCTATGCAGGCACACCAAGCTCTTTAGCTAGATACGCTTAAATTCTATGAGAAAATAAGTGGGAAGGCGGTGTTCGTTGAGGGCTCAGGAGATGCTCTCCCGAATGCTGGCCATGATGGAGTCCTTCCTGCACCCCTCCAACCACGGAGAACACTCTGGACCACTGCTCAACTTCCTCTACCGTCTGGTCAACGAGATGGTACTTCGTGTCAGACGAGAACGCACTGGCCATCCGCATCCGGTATGGCTCTCTCTCTCTCTCTCTCTCTCTCTCTCTCTCTCTTTCTCTGTTTTTCTCTCTCTTCTCTCTAGCCCTCTCTTATCCTTCCTCTCTCGTCTAAAATGTTGAACATCTTTTTATTTCTTGATCCTTTCTTTTAAATTCTCCATTCAGATCATTCCGGACGCGCTGAAATTGACTCAAGAAGCCATCGACACCTTTGTGCTTTCTCTCCTCCCATGCTTTAAGTGGGTTTTCATCTTAATTTTATTTATTTTAAAATTGTTTTCTAGTTTTCTAAAATACACTTATTGTAGCCGTAATTCGTGGATATACAGAAAATAAATATAAATTTCTCAGAATTCTGAAAATTTTTAATGCGTAAGACCACAAATGTAAAGGCAAGCTCATTATTTAAGATAATGTTACTTTGGATCGGAATTTGCGTTATGGAAAAGGAGAACAGTTTAATCTCGAGTTTTCACTATGTAAGCCTGCCTTTTTAGACTGGCCATCTTTACGAAAGTAAAGCAAGAGCTGATCTCCTACATTGTCAAGAACATCGCACTTCTCGCTCCCCGCATTCTCATCCCGGCTATTCTCGACATGTTACTTATCTTTTGTTGTTGTAATTTTCAGGTTTAGATCACATTAAAAAGTAAAAGTTCCATGAATTAAATAGGAATAGGAAGACGGTGAGAAGTTGCGTAGTAGCAACTTCTTACACTACAGAATTCTTAAAGGCTACCAGCTTGATGTAATGGTGTAGATAATGAATTCAGAGTCTACCCTGCACTGGACACCGTGACTGAACCACACCGTCTGACGCAGACTCTTCGATGTCTCTTTGTCGCTCTCATTCCAATGCTCCGTGATAGGCCGCCACCCGGTTAGTGCATAGGTGCACTAAAAACATTTATAAATAAATGTGAACTTCTGATACATTATTGCAAATATTTTCAAGTTTCTACTCAACTTATACAAGGCTTTTTTTTAAGGTTAAGTAGATTTCATATAAAAAAATTCCAGGTGAGCGAAGCCGCCGTGCAGAAGTCGTTTATCTGCTCGAAGCACTGATTCCTGCTATCGATCCAAACGACATCAACAAAGCTCTGCTTTGCTTCCAGGTACTTTATACGTCTTTGTTTTATATGAACATATTGTTTTAAAAAATTTAGAATACAAATGTTTATAATAAAATAAAGCAGATGCATAAATAATTTCTTTCCTTTAAGACCTTCGGTATCCTTGTGAACACGGTGCCGATCGTGGACTGTTCGGACGCAGTTCACATCCGCTCCGATCTGAGCGAGGATGAGAAGGAGATCTGCTCGGCCACCGCCAACTTTGAGGGCATCGTTGCGGCTCTCATGGATAAGTTCGTATTCTCATTTCAATTCTGTGATTTGATAAGAGATTACTGTTAATGGAATGTGTCAAAGAGATTTAACAAATGAATAGTCACCGGGAAGATTTAAAAAAGTTAAGGAGAAGGTGATTTAAATGCGCTGTGACTGCGTTAAAAAATAGCTTATTATTGAGTACAGCTTTTGGAGTTTGTCTTATGATAAAACAACTAATAATAATGATAATAATAAATAATAATAACAGTGATCACATTGAGGATGATGTCATTCCTGGAGTGGGGCGCCGGAGTAGTTGGCTCGGGAGCGGGCGCCGGCTCAGCAGGACACGGATCACTACTCAAAGTGGACGCCAGATACAACACGGAAGAGACCATTGTGCATGACGGAGTGCGCTCCGTCTTCAAGGGACTTGTTGTCAACAGCTCGAGTCAGATCTATCAGGTTTGTATCGCTTCTCCCTCTCTCTATATCTCTTTCTCTCTCTCTCTCTCTCACTCACTCACTGTCGCTCTTTTTTTTAGCATGGTCTCTCACCACGGAACTATTATCTGTGTTTGTCTTTGTTATTTATTTTCATGAAAAAAAAACATGCACAAATCATATGATTAATCAAAATAGTTTAAGAAATTTCATTCCGAATTTAATGCATTAGATGTGTTCTTGTAGAAGTGAGAAAAATATCGAAAAATTGATATTTACTCTTTTGCAGCTCGTGGTTGATCGCCTGTACAACTACGCAGTGGAGACTCTCCACGACAGCCACGTTGTGGCATCGACTCTCTCGGAGATGATCTCTCTTGCTGTCAGGGTACGGTATTCTTCCGCTATGGTTTACGGTAGAATGTGTGAATACTGTATCTCATATTCCTTGTCGTTCCAGGCACGCCCAGAAGTCTCATTTAATCGCTTCTTCACGTTGATTTTCCGCAAGCTCTCCGAAGTTGTTTCAGGTGCCTATTTTTCGCTGCTAATAATTAAGTTTCATAAGCGAATATGTAAAGTCAGCTTTTACAATTAGTCAAAATTCCAGTTTGAATATAAAAATAAAACTTTATATGATGCTACAATGCAAATTTGTAGTTTTTTTCTGTTCACAATAAAGCTTAAAAATTACGGATAATGTTGCAGAGGAGACATATAAGGAGGAGAAGACGAACTTTGCTGTGTCGTGGTGGCTTCTGCTGGCTTCTGGCCTCTTCCGCTCGGATGCCGATGTCGTGTTGCAGCACAAGGCTGAAGCTCTCCAGCTTCTGCGACTCGTGCTTCCCATTCAGTGCAAGCACGCATCTGTGGTCAGGAAGACGGAGTAAAAGCCATTTTCGAGTACCTTGCAAAATAGCGTTGCGAATGATGTACTGGGCCCGGAAGCAAGGGTAGGGTATGCAGAAAACGGATTTTCTATCAAAATGTTCATGAAAATGGTGCCTTTGGGGTGTCCCAAAATACAATACCCTAAGCTGATCTGACTGGCTTTCAGTTGTCGTGCCACCTCCTGAAGCGAATTCTAAAGTGTCTCACCCTGTCGTATCTACAACAAGATCGCCGTGCGCTTGCACTCATCGATTCTCCGCTTGATGAATATCTGCCAATTCGTGTGCGTCTTGTCTTTTAATAAAACGAAAATTGATATCTTGATTATTTATTGAGGATTATTTTTAAATGTTTATATTAATTTTAAAATACTTCAATAAAACATATCGCAAGTGATCCTAAAGAACACGAAGCTCAAGCGTGATCTATTAGTATTTTCCTGACCATGAAAAATGTAGTCTATCTAAATCAAATTTTCTCTGGCGCTCGTGTCAGACAAAAAGGTGTGAATTCAAGTGTTGATTTTTTTTGCTTCCTTTTAGGAGTGGGCAGCACCCCTGGATCGCAAGGCCTTTGACATCGCAGGACGATGGTTCATTCCAACGGAGGCCTCAATCGCAATGGCCAAAGAGATTCTCGATGAATTTGCCGTCCCTCTGCTCCACTCTCTGCAGGCATCAGCAAAAGACATCCCGAAGTATGCTGTTTTCCCATTTTCTGTTTATAATGTTTCTTTTTGACAATTGTCTTAGAATATGTTATATTTTAATTTCTGTCTGTTTCATGACAACGAGTACAATTACCAGGCAAGGTGATTCGGCGGCATTTATGGTGTAATCTTCACATGACATTTTGTTAATTGTGAAGGATCATATGGAAGAAACCGGAGCAGGAATTTGAATTTGAGGTCTTAAAAAATATATATAAATAAAAAAAGAGGTTCGGGTTAAAATAATAATAAAATAGATATTCAAATTCGCAGTTCCCGCCACTCTTAGATCCGAACTGCTGCGGCAGCTGCGCGTGATCCACGCGGCTGTAGTGGGGAGCGCCTTCTCGCTGCCCCTCCTGGACTCGCCCGATGTCATTGTCTACGTCACTCCCACACCGATAGAGGCCAAGCCACCCCCGGTCAAGCCTGCGGGCACGCCTGGTAAGGCTATTATCCTCGTTCTATCACTGTAATTGAAAGAATACGTTCTAGTCGTTACACTAGTACAAGTTACTATTTGATATTTCCCATAGAACTCGCGCGAATGGTGGGTACCTCTCCCTTTCAATATTTCCTTTTAACCTTTATTTGATCCTTCCTTTATGATTTTGCCAACATGATTGTGTGGAAGTGACAAAAGAGAGGAAATAAATCTACAATCTATTTGAGACCTCTCGCTGCCTGCCGGCTCTGGCACCCTGCGCGGGCTCGTGCTCCGTACCTTGGAAGCGGTGGTGGAGAGTCTGCTGACGTCACGAGAATCAGAAGTCAGTGCCATGAACACTCTCATCGACACACTCAACGCACTCGTCTTCAATCGCGGATTCGACCGGGTTTGAGCTTTCAATTTTTGAGGAAGAAAAATATGTAGGGGCTCTTACGGTATGTTTAATATTATTATATGCTTTATTATTATTATTATTATTAAAATACTCATTTCTCTCGCACTCGGTGTGTCGCTCTTCATGTCTCTCGTATTTCTTTCTCTCTCGCTCTCTCTTTCGCTTTCTCTCTCTCTCTCTCTCTCTCTCTCTTTCTCTCTCTCTCTCTCTTTCTCTCTCCCTCCTTCTCTGTTCAGAAGAAGCAGCAAGTGACGGTGCGCGTGCACCAAATGGGCCGTCTGATCATGGGCGACCGTCTCCACGGCACGCAGTCGTACATCAAGCCACTCGGGGAGGATGCGATCAGCATTGCTCACCAGGTTGGAATACTGAGACTGCTCTCTAGGGGGGGGGGCACTACCGGGTCTAAAGGGGGGGGGGCAGCCAATAACTCGGCCCCGTCCTGGCCCCCCTCTGGATAATTGAAAACTTATTTCCTGAACTGATGTGCCATTGAACAATTGAATTCTTTAAGATTGACCGAGGAATGTTCAATTTGAGCTAGTGTTCAGAGTATTTTCAAAATCACCACTTTAAAAAATTTTTAGAGCCGCGTGGTCGCGAAGTGTGTTCACCACCTGAACGAGGAGTATCTACGTATTGTTAAGCTGCTTTTCCGTATCGGAATGTGCAGTTATGCGGCAGTGAGTCTTTTATAATTACTCATAAGTGATACCTCATTGTGAGGAGAGTTTAGCAAGAATAGTGCAAAAATGCAAACAGTCAGATATAAAATTATCTATCCGAGGCTGATGAGGTTGTAACCTATCATTTTATATTTGCTTTACATCGAATATTTATTTTATCTATTCGCTTACGGCCTTTCACTTATAATAAACAGCCAATATGAATGGTCTCGTTTACTTTCCGTCTGCTCTCTCTCTCACAATCTTTCTGTGTTTGTTGCTCCTTATCGTTCTCGCTCTTCCTCTTTTTATCTATCGGTTTTTCTCTCTATCGTTCTCTCTCCCTTTCTATCTGTCTTTGTTTCTCTCTATCGTTCTCTCTCTCTCTCTGTCTCTCTCTCTCTCTCTTTCTTTCTATCTATCTTTGTTTCTCTCTATCGTTCTCTCTCTCGCTCCTTTCAGAATCGTCGTACAGCCCAAGCAGAGTTGAATCGTATGCTGCGCGAGTTTCCCAACTCCTTCACAGTGATCATTGACCCTCTGCTCGAGGCCCTTGATCCTGCAAATGACACTCAACACGGGGCGCTCAAGGCTAGTTTATTTTATTTTTTAAAGCGGGTAGTTGTGGCTTAATTTTTAAAGAATTTGCAAGATTTATAATTTTATTTCGATTCTAGCTCTAGAATTGGACAACTTGGCACGTGGGCTTATCGAAAAGTTGTGCTCGGAGAAAGTCTTTATAAAAAATGTCGAGCCATATGATTTGCCGTTTCAAAACGTAGCCTAGTAAAATATTTTATGGTTAGTTGAATCATGTGGTTTTGGAGACGCTTCATACTTATAGTTGTTGATTTTCAGGGTGCACTGCACATGCTTTGCGAGGGTGGCCTCACCAGTATTCTACTACGACAGGTGAGTGGATAGGCTTAGGGCAGCGGAAGGGAAAGGGCACAAGTGGTAGTAGGGAGTAGGGAAGGAAGCAGTGAAAGTGGCAAGTGACAGAGAGAGAGAGAAGAGAGAGAGAATATTTGCAGGTGTGGACTGTGACTGCGCGTACCTGGCCAGCTTTGATCCGCCTCCGCCCCACGGAGCGGCCTTCCATCATTCGTCTTCTCGACAACGCCCAAAACAATGTCGTCGAGCACTTTGAGAGCTTCCGCATCGAGGAGCAGCCAGTGAGTTGTTGAGTTCTGTCATTTACTGTGATCCTTTTTTTCTCTGCTTTTCTCTCTCGCTCTCTGTCTCCTTTTTTTCTCTGCTTTTCTCTCTCGCTCTCTGTCTCCTTTTTTTCTCTGCTTTTCTCTCTCGCTCTCTGTCTCCTTTTTTCTCTGCTTTTCTCTCTCGCTCTCTGTCTCCTTTTTTCTCTGCTTTTCTCTCTCGCTCTCTGTCTCCTTTTTTCTCTGCTTTTCTCTCTCGCTCTCTGTCTCCTTTTTTTCTCTGCTTTTCTCTCTCGCTCTCTGTCTCCTTTTTTCTCTGCTTTTCTCTCTCGCTCTCTGTCTCCTTTTTTCTCTGCTTTTCTCTCTCGCTCTCTGTCTCCTTTTTTCTCTGCTTTTCTCTCTCGCTCTCTGTCTCCTTTTTTCTCTGCTTTTCTCTCTCGCTCTCTGTCTCCTTTTTTCTCTGATTTTCTCTCTCGCTCTCTGTCTCCTTTTTTCTCTGCTTTTCTCTCTCGCTCTCTGTCTCCTTTTTTCTCTGCTTTTCTCTCTCGCTCTCTGTCTCCTTTTTTCTCTGCTTTTCTCTTTTTCTCTCTCGCTCTCTGTCTCCTTTTTTCTCTGCTTTTCTCTCTCGCTCTCTGTCTCCTTTTTTTCTCTGCTTTTCTCTCTCGCTCTCTGTCTCCTTTTTTCTCTGCTTTTCTCTCTCGCTCTCTGTCTCCTTTTTTCTCTGCTTTTCTCTCTCGCTCTCTGTCTCCTTTTTTCTCTGCTTTTCTCTCTCGCTCTCTGTCTCCTTTTTTCTCTGCTTTTCTCTCTCGCTCTCTGTCTCCTTTTTTCTCTGCTTTTCCGCTCTCGCTCTCTGTCTCCTTTTTTCTCTGCTTTTCTCTCTCGCTCTCTGTCTCCTTTTTTCTCTGCTTTCCTCTCTCGCTCTCTGTCTCCTTTTTTCTCTGCTTTTCTCTCTCGCTCTCTGTCTCCTTTTTTTCTCTGCTTTTCTCTCTCGCTCTCTGTCTCCTTTTTTCTCTGCTTTTCTCTCTCGCTCTCTGTCTCCTTTTTTCTCTGCTTTTCTCTCTCGCTCTCTGTCTCCTTTTTTCTCTGCTTTTCTCTCTCGCTCTCTGTCTCCTTTTTTCTCTGCTTTTCTCTCTCGCTCTCTGTCTCCTTTTTTCTCTGCTTTTCTCTCTCGCTCTCTGTCTCCTTTTTTCTCTGCTTTTCTCTCTCGCTCTCTGTCTCCTTTTTTCTCTGATTTTCTCTCTCGCTCTCTGTCTCCTTTTTTCTCTGCTTTTCTCTCTCGCTCTCTGTCTCCTTTTTTCTCTGCTTTTCTCTCTCGCTCTCTGTCTCCTTTTTTCTCTGCTTTTCTCTTTTTCTCTCTCGCTCTCTGTCTCCTTTTTTCTCTGCTTTTCTCTCTCGCTCTCTGTCTCCTTTTTTTCTCTGCTTTTCTCTCTCGCTCTCTGTCTCCTTTTTTCTCTGCTTTTCTCTCTCGCTCTCTGTCTCCTTTTTTCTCTGCTTTTCTCTCTCGCTCTCTGTCTCCTTTTTTCTCTGCTTTTCTCTCTCGCTCTCTGTCTCCTTTTTTCTCTGCTTTTCTCTCTCGCTCTCTGTCTCCTTTTTTCTCTGCTTTTCCGCTCTCGCTCTCTGTCTCCTTTTTTCTCTGCTTTTCTCTCTCGCTCTCTGTCTCCTTTTTTCTCTGCTTTCCTCTCTCGCTCTCTGTCTCCTTTTTTCTCTGCTTTTCTCTCTCGCTCTCTGTCTCCTTTTTTTCTCTGCTTTTCTCTCTCGCTCTCTGTCTCCTTTTTTCTCTGCTTTTCTCTCTCGCTCTCTGTCTCCTTTTTTCTCTGCTTTTCTCTCTCGCTCTCTGTCTCCTTTTTTCTCTGCTTTTCTCTCTCGCTCTCTGTCTCCTTTTTTCTCTGCTTTTCTCTCTCGCTCTCTGTCTCCTTTTTTCTCTGCTTTTCTCTCTCTCTCTCTGTCTCCTATCATTCCTTTCTCTGCTTTTCTCTCTCTCTCTCTCTGTCTCCTATCATTCCTTTCTCTGCTTTTCTCTCTCTCTCTCTCTGTCTCCTATCATTCCTTTCTCTGATTTTCTCTCTCTCTCTCTCTCTGTCTCCTATCATTCCTTTCTCTGCTTTTCTCTCTCTCTCTCTCTGTCTCCTATCATTCCTTTCTCTGCTTTTCTCTCTCTCTCTCTCTCTGTCTCCTATCATTCCTTTCTCTGCTTTTCTCTCTCTCTCTCTTTCTCCTATCATTCCTTTCTCTGCTTTTCTCTCTCTCTCTCTCTCTCTCTCTCTCTCTCTCTCTCTCTGTCTCTGTCTCCTATCATTCCTTTCTCTGCTTTTCTCTCTCTCTCTCTCTGTCTCCTATCATTCCTTTCTCTGCTTTTCTCTCTCTCTCTCTGTCTCCTATCATTCCTTTCTCTGCTTTTCTCTCTCTCTCTCTCTCTATCTCCTATCATTCCTTTCTCTGCTTTTCTCTCTCTCTCTCTGTCTCCTATCATTCCTTTCTCTGCTTTTCTCTCTCTCTCTCTCTCTGTCTCCTATCATTCCTTTCTCTGCTTTTCTCTCTCTCTCTCTCTCTGTCTCCTATCATTCCTTTCTCTGCTTTTCTCTCTCTCTCTCTGTCTCCTATCATTCCTTTCTCTGCTTTTCTCTCTCTCTCTCTCTATCTCCTATCATTCCTTTCTCTGCTTTTCTCTCTCTCTCTCTGTCTCCTATCATTCCTTTCTCTGCTTTTCTCTCTCTCTCTGTCTCCTATCATTCCTTTCTCTGCTTTTCTCTCTCTCTCTCTCTGTCTCCTATCATTCCTTTCTCTGCTTTTCTCTCTCTCTCTCTCTGTCTCCTATCATTCCTTTCTCTGCTTTTCTCTCTCTCTCTCTCTGTCTCCTATCATTCCTTTCTCTGCTTTTCTCTCTCTCTCTCTCTCTCTGTCTCCTATCATTCCTTTCTCTGCTTTTCTCTCTCTCTCTCTCTCTGTCTCTCTCTCTCTCTCTCTGTCTCCTATCATTCCTTTCTCTGCTTTTCTCTCTCTCTCTCTCTCTGTCTCCTATCATTCCTTTCTCTGCTTTTCTCTCTCTCTCTGTCTCCTATCATTCCTTTCTCTGCTTTTCTCTCTCTCTCTCTGTCTCCTATCATTCCTTTCTCTGCTTTTCTCTCTCTCTCTCTCTCTGTCTCCTATCATTCCTTTCTCTGCTTTTCTCTCTCTCTCTCTCTCTCTCTCTCTCTCTCTCTCTGTCTCCTATCATTCCTTTCTCTGCTTTTCTCTCTCTCTCTCTCTCTCTGTCTCCTATCATTCCTTTCTCTGCTTTTCTCTCTCTCTCTCTCTGTCTCCTATCATTCCTTTCTCTGCTTTTCTCTCTCTCTCTCTCTCTGTCTCCTATCATTCCTTTCTCTGCTTTTCTCTCTCTCTCTCTCTGTCTCCTATCATTCCTTTCTCTGCTTTTCTCTCTCTCTCTCTCTGTCTCCTATCATTCCTTTCTCTGCTTTTCTCTCTCTCTCTCTCTCTGTCTCCTATCATTCCTTTCTCTGCTTTTTCTCTCTCTCTCTCTCTCTCTCTCTCTCTCTCTCTCTCTGTCTCCTATCATTCCTTTCTCTGCTTTTCTCTCTCTCTCTCTCTGTCTCCTATCATTCCTTTCTCTGCTTTTCTCTCTCTCTCTCTCTCTGTCTCCTATCATTCCTTTCTCTGCTTTTCTCTCTCTCTCTCTCTGTCTCCTATCATTCCTTTCTCTGCTTTTCTCTCTCGCTCTCTCTGTCTCCTATCATTCCTTTCTCTGCTTTTCTCTTTCTCTCTCTCTGTCTCCTATCATTCCTTTCTCTGCTTTTCTCTCTCTCTCTCTGTCTCCTATCATTCCTTTCTCTGCTTTTCTCTCTCTCTCTCTCTGTCTCCTATCATTCCTTTCTCTGCTTTTCTCTCTCTCTCTCTCTCTGTCTCCTATCATTCCTTTCTCTGCTTTTCTCTCTCTCTCTCTCTCTGTCTCCTATCATTCCTTTCTCTGCTTTTCTCTCTCTCTCTCTCTCTGTCTCCTATCATTCCTTTCTCTGCTTTTCTCTCTCTCTCTCTCTCTCTCTCTCTCTCTCTCTCTGTCTCCTATCATTCCTTTCTCTGCTTTTCTCTCTCTCTCTCTGTCTCCTATCATTCCTTTCTCTGCTTTTCTCTCTCTCTCTCTGTCTCCTATCATTCCTTTCTCTGCTTTTCTCTCTCTCTCTCTGTCTCCTATCATTCCTTTCTCTGCTTTTCTCTCTCTCTCTCTGTCTCCTATCATTCCTTTCTCTGCTTTTCTCTCTCTCTCTCTCTGTCTCCTATCATTCCTTTCTCTGCTTTTCTCTCTCTCTCTCTCTCTCTGTCTCCTATCATTCCTTTCTCTGCTTTTCTCTCTCTCTCTCTCTGTCTCCTATCATTCCTTTCTCTGCTTTTCTCTCTCTCTCTCTCTGTCTCCTATCATTCCTTTCTCTGCTTTTCTCTCTCTCTCTCTCTCTCTCTCTCTGTCTCCTATCATTCCTTTCTCTGCTTTTCTCTCTCTCTCTCTCTCTGTCTCCTATCATTCCTTTCTCTGCTTTTCTCTCTCTCTCTCTCTCTGTCTCCTATCATTCCTTTCTCTGCTTTTCTCTCTCTCTCTCTCTCTCTCTCTCTCTCTCTCTCTGTCTCCTATCATTCCTTTCTCTGCTTTTCTCTCTCTCTCTCTGTCTCCTATCATTCCTTTCTCTGCTTTTCTCTCTCTCTCTCTGTCTCCTATCATTCCTTTCTCTGCTTTTCTCTCTCTCTCTCTGTCTCCTATCATTCCTTTCTCTGCTTTTCTCTCTCTCTCTCTCTGTCTCCTATCATTCCTTTCTCTGCTTTTCTCTCTCTCTCTCTCTGTCTCCTATCATTCCTTTCTCTGCTTTTCTCTCTCTCTCTCTCTCTGTCTCCTATCATTCCTTTCTCTGCTTTTCTCTCTCTCTCTCTCTCTCTCTCTCTCTCTCTCTCTCTGTCTCCTATCATTCCTTTCTCTGCTTTTCTCTCTCTCTCTCTGTCTCCTATCATTCCTTTCTCTGCTTTTCTCTCTCTCTCTCTGTCTCCTATCATTCCTTTCTCTGCTTTTCTCTCTCTCTCTCTGTCTCCTATCATTCCTTTCTCTGCTTTTCTCTCTCTCTCTCTGTCTCCTATCATTCCTTTCTCTGCTTTTCTCTCTCTCTCTCTGTCTCCTATCATTCCTTTCTCTGCTTTTCTCTCTCTCTCTCTCTGTCTCCTATCATTCCTTTCTCTGCTTTTCTCTCTCTCTCTCTCTGTCTCCTATCATTCCTTTCTCTGCTTTTCTCTCTCTCTCTCTCTGTCTCCTATCATTCCTTTCTCTGCTTTCCAAATTCGCCATCAGCTAATGCTATTCATTGGTACCTTGAAATTCTCTGAAATCTCCTTCGCCAAGGTGGTGGAAGGGATGCCCGAACTGGCGCGTGCTCTGTTAGAGAGTGGCAAAGAAAGCAGGCAGTCGGCCCTAGCCGGGCCTCCATCCGAAGAGGAGCTCGTTTCTGCCAAGGCACAGCTGGAGCAAGTGCAACAGTCGAATCGAGAGTCAGTGGGAATTTGTTGAAGCGGGAATATGGAGGTGTCAGGGGAAATGTATACTTGTTTCTTGTTGTAGAAGTTGTAGGAAAAATAAGAAAAATGTATGTATAAAAAAATTAAGAGTCTAGCTTGAAGATTATATTGAAGAGCTTGAAGATTACATAGCATTACAATGTTAGTTTAAAAAAATTTTACGTGAGTCAAAAAATGATGTTAAGGGCCTACGCAGAGCTGGTGAAGACGCTCGTTACCAATGCATCAGATTCTTCTCTTCATTGGCTACACACCGACATGGCACATGTTTGTTGAGTTTATCATTTTGAACAAGATTAATTTGATGGGAAACAGGCAGGTATTTTAGATACCTAAATCATTGAAAGTTTCAAACGAGATATTGAACAAATATAAAAAAAATTTTACCAAATTGTTAGGATGTATTTACTTACATTAGTTAACTATAACATGTAAAGTGTTCTCGATTTAAAAGAGAAATGAGCATGTCCCGTAAAGCGGAGAGAAAAAAAACAATTAATTAATCTTTCTGTTTGTCCTTGAGTAAACAATGAACTGCAGTAGTTGTCCTTCCTTCTCTGCAGGCTCTGCTGTCGATTCTGATCCGCCGAGATGTCCGTCCGGATGACGACGCGGCTCGTCTTTTCCTCCGTCTGCTCGTCCACGATTCTCTCAAGTCTCGCAAGATGGCCTCAGCTTACATCTCCGCCTGGCTCAAGATCACTAAGCCTAAGGCCATCAAGAGACCCTTTACCATTCCAAACACGGTCAGGAGGACTACTGTAATTGTGTTCATTAATTATATTTAATTATACATGTATATGGTATTTAGAATGCCTTATTTTTAAGATTTCCGCCCCCTTTTTCCAGGAGCCAAACCGCGGTCCGGGCGCGCGCTGGCCGATCCGCTACGGAATCTTGTCGGATAACGCGACGATGATCTACGACCCGGAGAAGCTGCCGGCGTCGTCGGCAGAGTGGGACTCCTTCCCCTTCTGCGCCAAGATCCACTGGGGCTTCTACACCTGGCCCCGCGAGCTCAGGACGTACGCTCCTGTCAAGGAACAAGTACACATCAACAGAAAGGAAGAGGAACTCGGCGATGTCGACAAGGTAAGCTTGCAGGCATCTGGTGAGAAGAAAGGATGAAAAGAGTTAGGGAACACTAACATTAAGAATTAAATTAAGCATCTCCAAGCCCAACAATCATGTGATTTTCTGCCGTCAAATTTTCTTTTATTAATCCTCCAGGCTTACTCTTTTGCTTATTGAGCTCCATACTCTCACCATCAGTTCTGCTTTTGTCATGCAGGGAATAAAAGCCACTGTTAAGGACCCAGAAAATTAGGATGGGGAAGGAGGTATTAGGCCCGGAAACCAGGGTGGGTTTGCTGTTTCTGCCTTAATCTTACTCAAAAACATGGTGGGGTAGGGCTTTGGGGAGGCCCAAAATCGGTGTGGGTCTGTCAAATCGACAGTACCTTTTCCCCTGATGTCATGAGTTCAGAAGTCATCTTCCTCGAATTCAGTAGAATACTACCTGTTTCACCTCCCATAGTAACTCTTAAAAATAGGTTTTAGACCACAGCTTAAGAGACGACTGCCTAGATAAATCTTCAGTCATCCTTTCTGGTTAAACAAAATCGAGATTTCGCGCCTAATCAACATGTCATAGAATATATAACATATTTTGAAGCATTAACTATAAGTATAACGCACGAAAAAAGCTCTCCCTCACTCATCCTTCCTCAGGCTTTTGGGCGCCCCATTTTAAACTATGTTTTAGACAGCTGCTAACATGTTCTCACTTTGTCCCAGCTCCATTTTTTCCTTGTTTCAGTTTGTGCTGGGGACCTTCCGTGATCCTGCGTTCATGGAGCGCTTCATGCAACTCTATTCGATTGAAGAAAAGAAGGGAGAAGACAAGTTCGACACCGTCATCTTCGCCCTCTTTCATGTCAGCAATTTGAAATAAATGGCTAACCGTACTCTGGTCTTTGTTTAGACTGTAGAAGGAAAATCAAATTTTAATTTAATCTTTGATGTTGTATGACAAAAAATTGAATTAAATTGTAGGGACTCTGCCGCTCATACAACGACATGCTATTACCCGTCTTCAAAGGGGCCCTTGAACAACTTGCCACCAGCAGTGATGTAAGTGCCGGATTTTTTTCTGCTTTATTTTCTTTTTTGGTTGTTTGCTTTTTTATGGAGAACATGTAATGCTGTTAAAAATTTAAATGATTTTTTTAACCACATGCATTTATTGAACGATTGCGTTCAATTAAACTACTTTCATTTTTTCTAGGATGGCAAGCACAAGCTAGCAGCCGAACTGTTTGCGGGCATTGTCAACGGTAGCAAGATGTGGAAGTTTGAGAAGGTTACTTTTTCATTTTGAGAATTCAAAGGTTTTGTTTCCATATCACCCTGTTATCCCTTCCATTGTCAATTACTCCTTGGCCCTCTCCAGGTGGAAACCCTCTGGTCGTGGCTGCGCGACCTTCTCTCCCGTGTCCTTCCCTGCCTGAGGGATGCGCCGATCCGTCACTGGTCAGTGGCCATGGCTGCCATCTGTGGCAGCAACGAGGCACGCCAGCTACAGCCTCTTCTTGACACTCTCTTCGAGCAGATGGAGCAGCCATGCGATAACTGCTTCTTCACTGCGTCGTTAGTCTCTTTCTATCTCTCTCACTCTCTCTCTCTCTCTCTCTCTGTCTCTGTCTCTCTCTCACTCACTCTCTCCTTTGCAGTCGTCACCTGATGCTGCAATCTGCCCTGTGCCAGTTTGAGTGGCGCGTCCTCCCCATCTGGCAGCGATACGCTCCCTTCCTCCTTGACATGATCACTCAGCCGTACCAGAACGTCCGCGAAAGAATTGCATCGTAAGTTTTTTTTTTGGAAGATTTTTTTTAAATTTATTTTCATAACCTTATTTTTATTTTGAGTGAATAAAATAGTTAAATCAGGAAATGCATTTTAATTAAGAGCCCTGATTTCACTGGTCTTCTTTGATCTCAAAGGCGTCTCTTTCGATCCAAAACTTCCCGAGAAGTTCAGGCCGTTCACTTTTGATAAAGTGCTCGCAAAGTTTGAAGAACTGGTTAGTCATTTGGCGCTTTTTGTCAACAATTTTAAAGAAAATATTCTTCATATTTCTTGTACTGAATGTATTTAAAAAAAATGATAGTGTTTAAAGGCAAATTAATTATTACTCTTATTAATATTGAACCCTAGACCTTTCAGGTTTGTTAAGGACTGAAAAGATGAATTTAGAAGTGAAATGATGTCTGTTTTGATGTTTGCAGTTGGCAGATACGTGGGAGGAAGTGACCCTGGCCGAGTCGACGGATCCTTCTTCATCTAGCGTTTCTCTCTCGCTTCTCTCTAATGGAGGAAATGGTTATCTTTTTTCGGCATTTAGTCAACTGACGAGTTTCCGAATTTTTTTTTTGCCATTTTGTATGGCATTTTATGGTTAGTTCTAATGAAAACTTCAAAAAATTTGTTTGAATATTATGCAAGGTGGTTTTGTGCTACGACTTGTGCATAAATCTATAATAGCTTTCGACAATACGATATTTTGTCTTTGAGTTCCTTATAGTCATATTGATTTGGGTAGCCATAACAATATCAAACAACAATTATCATGGCCTCGACAGGCGACGACCCTAAGAAGAGAGCCTCCCGCTTGGCCCTCAAGACCTTTATCCACTTCGTGCTCAACTACTGCCTGCAAATGATGAATGCCATTCCGATTCGGGTCTTTGAACTCGCGCCCATGTTTGCTCACTTCTCCAATGATATTGGGTTAGTGGCTATTATTCATTGAGGAAGTGATCAGTCGAAAGCGCCCTGAACCTCATACAGAGAAAGGGATTAGTCGCGTGAGAGAGCGAGAGAAAGAGAGGGAGGGAGAGAGAGGGAAGGAAAGAGAGAGAGAGAAAGTTAGAGAGAGATTGATAGAATGAACGAGGTAGACGTATTCACTGTCACTTCTTGCAGAGATGGAGAGTTGCATGTCGTCGTGAACAATCTGAACGTCCACGTCTTGTCGACTCTTCTAATAACGGGCGACAGGGCCGATAATTTGGTCGAGCTCTTCGAAAAGGTAGAATTTGTTAGAAAATTGTTTTTACCACTTTTTTTCTTTTGTTAAAATTTTTTAATATCGAGGAAATGCTCCCCTTGCAGCACCTCTCGGGCCGTTACTGGTGGAAGACGAAGGTGGCGCTGCTGAACCAGCTGCGCTCGCTGGTCTTCGCGAACCCCTTCACATTCGCAGCCTACAATGAGCGGGTTGCCCGCCTCGTGTGCCGTCTCATGGCAGACACTCGGCTCGAGGTGCGCGAGGCCGCCGCCACCGCCCTTTCGCTCCTCGTTCACTCCGCTTACTTGCCTGTCACGCAGGCCTTCATTGTCAGCATTACTTTTCTTCTTACTAGTTGTAACTTACATGGGTTAGACAATTGGAGCACAGTTCCAGAGCATTTATGCTCTGTTTTTGTTTCGCCTTGTTTTTCTAGCCTTTTTAAAGGAAGTTTTCAGCTGAAACACCGACTTGTGCAGTAGGAGTTTTCTAGGATTTTCACGTTAACTTGTTTATTTTTTTTGCCTTTTATGAATAAAAATGTCAGCATCTACTTTTCCAGTAGGAATTGATCTAGGAATATTTGAAGGTTATTACAGTATCTTCCTTGCTTATAGTATCTCCACTGATTCAGGATGAGCTGGAGGGCGCGGCGCGGTCAATGGATGCGATCCTGCGGCACTCGGGCGTGCTCGGCCTCTCTGCCATCGTCCTTGCCTTCCCCTACTCCATCCCAGACTTCCTCCCGGCAGTCCTTGCTTCTCTCTGTAGACACGGACATGAGAGAGAGCCGATTAAGGTAAGGTATTTAGAGATGAGAGAGAGGGGGAAAGGGCTTTCGTGTTTCGTGAGCGAGAGAGAGAGAGAGAGAGTCGCACGTATGCTTCATCGTTGTGGAACATTGCAGGAGACGGTGAAGAAGGCGCTGTCGGAATTCAAGCGTACCCACCAGGACTGCTGGCACGAGCACAAGATGGCCTTCACTGAGGACCAACTCGCTCAGCTCACCGACTTCCTCGTCTCTCCCAACTACTACGTCTAGGGGGTAATATTGCATAGCACCACACGAGTTAAGTCTCATAGGGCTAATGGTAAGCACCAAGGGTTAAGTCTATGGCTAGATTTATCGGTCGAGATTCGCTGCTTGCTAGATACAGTGACTTGCATAGCAGAAATAGATTCTTGCATATTCCTTCTTGGCTCCTTCTCTCTGGATTATGCTAAAGAAAAAGGTCAAAATGTGTCAAATGTTCCTTTTCCCCATTTCCTCCTCGGTCTTTGCCTTCTGTAATTCGGGGCCTATGGCTTCTCTCTCCTCATCCGCGCTCGTGCAGTTTGACGTCGCCTTTCGAAATTGTGATTTCAGCTTTCTCTCTCTCTGTCTGTCTCTCTCACTCTCTCTGTTTCTTTCTGTCTCTGTCTACTCCCTCTCACACTCTGCCTCCCTCTGCTTTCTCCTATTGTCTGCTAAAAAATTGACTGGCCCGAACTGGTTAACACCCATGTAATATCAAAGTGTGATCGAGGCCCTCGTTGAAATTTACTCGTATTTCTTCAGCTCTGTTTTCCCTGATCACTTACGTATCAGCCACGCATTCTGTTTCAGTTCAGGCAGGATAATAGATGGTCCTCCTGAGTACCGTAGACAAGACAACTGAAATGTTAGCCAAGAAGATCAGGTAGAGTACCAATTTCTGTATTCCCACTGATGATTGCTTGCCCCGATTCTCTTGTCGTGTTTGGTGTTCAATTTGACTCGTTTGTGGCCTTGTCATTGTTCGGTATTTTAGCCTTTTTTAAAGATAATATTCTTCTTTTCTTTATTTCAGTATCCCTTTGGCTTTATAATTAATGTATTCTCACCCCAGAGTAAAGACGGCTGTTTCGTAGGCTAGAGATAACCACCTTTATAAGGTATATATGCGATGTTTGAAGCTCACGTTAAACCAGGCTCTTGTTTTGTTAAATATTGTGTATTTTGCGTTTTGAAGAGATAAAGCGATACATATGTCCCGGTGGTTCACTACAAGATCTTGCAATCATTGTCTGGTTCTCCGTCCAAAGGGTACTCCTCTCCAGTGAGAAATTTAATTATTATTTCTTGAACTTTAGTGATTTGATTTTTTTTTCGCTTGTTATAAGCTGTGCGAGATAAGCATATTCCTATAGGCACGTTACAGTAGTCAAAATCGCCTTATTACCAGGACAGACTTTTGTAAATATATGTTTTCTAATGTGTATTAGAGAGAAGAAAGGTTTGTTATGTAGGTATACGAACAAATGCCCTCTCTCTCTAGCCTAGCATGACGGTAGGGGGGAGGGCGAGAGCAGAAGGCGTCGGCTGGTCAGCCGCCCGCTTCCTGCGTGGCTGGCTCTCCGTCTGCACCCTTCAACTCCTCGGCATGGTCGTCCTCGCCTACCGCGACCCACGCACACTCGCTAGTTAGAGAACTGACTAGACAGTGTTTTATGAATATTTATTATGCAGACATAAGATTTACGGTTTTTTTTATTAATAAGAAAACACACATTTTCGCGGCAATACTGCTCTCTCATTTTTGAAATTATCTTATTTCTCTATCGCATTCGCTCTTCTCTCTCTCGCACTCTCTCTCTTTCTCTCACACTCAGTTCTCTCGCTCTCTCGCTCGCTTTCTCTCTCTTTCTGGCCCATATATCTCTGTCTCTCGCTCTCTCTTCCTCCCTCCCTCTCTCTCTCTCTCTCTCTCTCTCTCTCTCTCCTTTATCTCCTCTCTCTCAGGTCACATTGCTCCCTCGGCGACGCCATCAACTGTTCGCGCCTACGCAGCTGCAGCTCTTCTACAGATACTAATACGGTCAGAACCGTATTCAAGCCTGATTTGCGCTATTTCCTTCACTCGATGTCAGAGTACGGTATGTCTTTCAATATTTTTACGGTTATAATGGTGAAGAGTGTCTGCGAATTCCCAAATGTATACATTTTAATCAATTGTGAATTCCTACTCTGTGATGGCCTCTAATAAGTCTCCATGACATCTTGTTCCTTCAGTCTGGCTGTGCTAATCGACTTTGACAATGTCTCCCTTCACTTTCTACTCTTGTTGGCAAGCTTGGCAGGCCTTCTCTCCTGCACCTCTGAACTCTGCTTCTTCCGGACAATGCCAGTCACTACGGCAAATCTAGCTTCACTCGCACTTTACAGTACGCTCATTTTATAATTGGCTTATATTTTTTTATGTACATCAATATTCGGCAAAGAAAAAAGATACAAATTTTATTTTCAAAGATGAACAAAACATTAAATTCCGGCTACTCCAGTCGCTTGTATAAGAGTAGGTGCAATAAATAATTAGATGTCTATCAGGAAAATTCTATATATAAAAAGGAGAGCTTACAGCCCTAACTCTTCTACTCTGGCTGGCCTGCTGGAGAAGCTGGCGAGGCGAGAAGAAGGGAAAGGAAGAGGAGAAGAGACCGCCACGGAGACTCTTTGCCAAGCACTACATGGAAGGCAATCTACTCGGAGTGGGCGAACTGGAGAAGAGGAAGAAGGTCCTTTGAGGTACTTCCCCGCCCCCTTCTAGGAACATCTACGCACCAGTCGCATTGATTGACTTTTGTTTCCTTTCCCAGATTGTTTATATTTTTTCAAGTACGATCGCGATAGCCCTTTCAATGTGGATGTCACTTTCAATGTATGTATGTACTTATCTTTCTTCCTTGCGTATATGGCTTTAACGCTTATTCGATCTCTCAATTCTGTTCACAATCAATTGTTCTGTATTTCTTACCTGGTCTCACAGCAAGCTTTAATTTTTATGTCATCATTTGTAAGAACAAATAAATGACTTATGTGGACAAGAATAATTCCTTGGAATTGGTGCAGAATAGGGGAGATCAACTTTTCTTCACAATAACAACATGACATGGATCGTAGAGTAACTGAAAAGTGAGAAGAAGAACAAGGAATGAGAAGATTATGCCTCTGGCGCCGAGAAACTTCTGGCGGCGGACGCGCGGCCGGCGGAGGGAACCTTGCGAATGACTCTCCGTTTGATGATGACCGCCAAGCCAGAACGGGCACCGACTGCTTCAGCGAGACTTCTATCAAGGGGCTGGATGCGCACCTTCAAAGTTTTATATCAACTACTAAAATATCATCTTAATGACATGGAAGTTAATGACACATTTCATCGTGGAAAAAATATAAGAATTTTTTTTTCCAGAAGCTTTTAGAGAATCTCAAGAGCAACATTTCATTTTGAAAAAATGGGCAATATAAACAATATAATGATCGGGCGTAGTAAATATTTCTCTGACTTTTCGGCCGACGGTCGTAGAAGGGCGAGAGAGGAGCGAAGAGCGCGTTTGCTGCAATCACCAAAGACTTTTAAACTGCCTCCTTTCTGCTTAAACAGTAAGTTATCCCGACTTGTATCGGATACTTTGCAATGGACACAAAAATATCATTACTCTTCCGTCTTGCCTAATATGAAAAAGACAAAACAAGAATATGCTACGGTCTTTGTCAAGAAGATTATACGGTAAACTAGGAGAACAAAAACCGAGCAGCTACGGTAGTTCGAAAATGTAGGTTAAAAAGGCATTTAAAATAATTTCTTTACTGACATCTGGATGACGTTGCTCGATCGGCTCTGTCTCGTGCTGATCTCTCGGATGTCTCTGAACACCGGGAGGGGTTGGAGAGGTTCTTCTCCGTTGTTGTTGCTGATGGGGAGAGAAGGAATCAGCCGAGGAGTCGAATCGAGTGGCGTAAGAGGGCGGCAAGTCAATCTCCATCCCTGGCATGAAGACTTCGCGGCGGCGTCCGCCTGTGGATTCCGAAGGCGGAGAACTTTCCGCCGGCGCCAAGAAGGAGGACCCCCTCGCGCCGCCAGATCCCTGCAATCGGCAGATTGCTTTCTCTTCATTTCATCTATCTTAAACTTTGCAACTTTATCTTCTTTTCGCTCCCCGTCATTTCATTCTTTTTATTAATTAAAAAAAATTACGTATACAAACCTTACTAAACAAAACACGTGGGAAAGTGAATATTTTGTGAATGACGAAGAACTATTTGAAGCTGTTGCTAAAGATAGAAATATATTTTTTAAAAATATATGACGAAACAAGAAACTTACAGGCTGAGATGGTCGTTTCCTGAGTATGGACGGCCGTGAGACGCGGCTAACCTACAATTTGTATTTCTTAACAGATGGCAAGGAAATAAATGGGAAGTAATTCAACTCGTAGTACTTGTATTATTAGATGACACTAGCGAGCCAATGAATAGAGATAAGGAAAAGTGAGGGAGAGAGAGAGAGAGAAAGAGAGAGAGAGAGAGAGAGAGAGAGAGAGAAAGAGAGAGAGAGAGAAAGAGAAAGGGAGAGAGAATGAAAACCTCTAGTCTGGTCGGGTCGGATGGGTTGAACTGGGTCTGGAAGGAGGCGCCCCCCTGATGCGGCCGCTCCTCCTTCACTACGTGCTTCTGCTCGGCCATCATCTCCATCCGCAGGATTACCTCGAATAGAACAAAACTATAAACATTATAGATATAAAGCAATCAAATAATTCTTTAAATACTTAAAATGATATTAGACATACTATTAAATTGCCAATAGGTGCTTTTGGTTGAGTTGGTGATAGGAAGAATAATGAAGGAAATAGTAACAGTTTGATATTTTTTCACGTTGTAACCATGGATAAAAATAAAAGAAATTCTCACTTCTGGCGGCGGCTCACTGTTGAGATAGAGATGCGGCACGAAGTCCTCGTGGGTCGGATCACTCGACGGCTTCGCCTGGCGGAAATGAACGCTGCAGACGCGGTCACGGAGTGTGACATCCTGATATGAGCAATGCAGACTGATCAAGAAGAACTCGAAGGAAATACAACCGTAAAAATTAAGCGCATAGCAACTATACTTATTTACTTTTCTTTTGAGTTTCGATACAAACTACTCTTGATAGAAAAAAGTGTTCGACGACGTTAAGAGTCATATTAAGCTACCAATCGTTTTCAGCAGCTTCCGGAGCGGTAAAAGTGCGTGAAAAACTTAAACAATTGAATCTTTTTATCCATTCGCGCGACAAAAGCCACTAACCTTCTTGGCAATGGCGTGCATCCACATAATCTGCTTCATCCCCGGTTCACGTGGGATCTGGAAGAATCGCACGGACGGAAACGCCGTCCGCCGTGTCCAGCCGCAGAAGATGCACCGTTCCATGTCTCACTAAAACAAGAATGCATGCTACATTTCGAAAAGGTTTACAAGACGGCAGAGACATGACAAATGGCAAATGAAGAAGCAACTTGAGCATTACATAATAAAGCAAATTAAATAACAGCGTAGAAGTAATAAACGAAATGATGAGGATATTTTCTTATTCCGCACTCACCAAATTCCTCATTGCTTTGCTGTGTCAAGGGGAGCACAAGAATGATTACGTCGAGTATACTGCAAAAGCCAACAATTTCGCACTAGTTCTAGCACTAGCACTCTCTCTTTCTTTCTCGCTCCTTCTCTCTCTCTCTCTCTCTCTCTGACTCTGTCCCAATTGCTCTGTCTGTCTCTCTCTCTCTCTCACTGTCCAAACACATACACAAATGGCAAAATATCCCTTAACCTTTTTTGAATTCATCATTAGTCTATTCTGCTTTTTTTCAATTCACCGTACTCGTTCCACTTCCCTAACTGCTTCCTTCTTCCCTTTCCTCTCCCTAGCTGATCTCGCTAGCATCCTCCTTGCCCTACTCAATTGTTACCGAAAATTTCAGACGCTGGTAAACGAATGGAGGCATTTATCAAATGTACAAATTCAACAAAACTTCGAAAAAGAAAGCAACTCACAAAGTATGGATTAAATGGTTAAAAAATGAAGGCGAACAAAATTCCAAGGGAATACATGAATGTTATAATACTTCAATAGCCATAGAACAGTTGAATGCGCATAGTCACATTCTGTTCAGGAAAAGCAGGAATCTCTTAGGCCTTCTTTGTAGCCACCACATGCGTTCGACCATGAGAAGGCTTCCTCCGTCGGCTTGGCCTTTGTGAGGCCGTCGAGGATTTCCTGGAGCTTGAGTGAATTGGTTGGGTTGTCTTCCGGAGAGAGAACGGCATCGAAGGAGAGTGAGAAGAGACGAGAGAAGCGGCCGATGCACGAGGCGGCAGTGCCCTTGGCAAGCTCGGGAAGATTCCTACGGATCATCCAACAGACCTCTTCGTCCTTCTTCGGATAGGCGCCGCGCTTGTAGGCGTGATAGTACGCGGCAAGCTCACAGTAGTAACCAGCCAGGCGAGGAGCGAATTTTTGAAAAGGGAGAAACTGCTCGATTTCCTCGATCATGTTCAGATGAGTTTGTCCAAAGAACTCAAAGTCCTCTGCAAACTGAGCGTAAAGCTCAGCATAGATGTCAGGCTTGTAGAGGAAGTGGTAAACAGTCGCCCAGAGGATGACGGCCTTGAGTTGTTTGAAGCCGTAGCCGAACATGTTGAGCGTGTCGCGGCTAGGACCGTCGTCGGAGGAGGGCGAAGAGAAGAGGCTGGCGAAGTCTGGCTCCTTGACCATGAGCCGGAGCAGCGACATCAGCGTAGGAATACGCGCCTCGGCGTTGCCGATGCAGAAGAGTTTCTTAGCAATCTCGTCCGTTACGCCAATCAGAATCTTTCCGAGAGCCTCTTTCATGCCCGCGGCATTTTTCTGGGCAGAGACAGAATCAAGATTCAAAAGCAAGTTCTTATCGAGTGTAATTCGTACAGGATCGCAGGAGAGTCCGAGCTTGTCTGTCATGTCCTGAGGATCCAGGACGAATGGGTAGACATCGCCAATCTTGTAAGCTGCCAAAAGTACGGCGCAGAAGTCGCCGGGGGCAATGCAGCTGTTCAGCTTGAGGCCATGCTTGAGCATCGCCGTTGAAATGATCGCAATCGCTGAGCAGCAACGAGGAGAGAATAGATGATAGGGGAAATATTTGGGCGGAACAGCTGCTTCGGCCTTGCGGACGGTGAACACGCCGAGGCCCGGACGGCTAGCCATTCCTGCTGTGCAGGAATGTGTATTTCCCATTGAGGTGACGAAACCTACAGCGAGAACAGTGTTAACGGTCAAATGAAAACGGATAAGATGAAATGATATGTCTTAAACGGGTAATTGACTCAGCTATTCATAACGAAGCACTTTTAGAGTAAGAACCGGCAAGTTACGATTACTCAATTATAAGTCTAACGAACTGTGAAAGGGGAAAACAGAGAAATTAGGCTTAAATTACTTCAATAAATGAACCTAAAATAGAGTGCGTGAGAGAGAGAGAGAGATAAAAGGGCAAGGTTTAAAGTGTGACCTGGGCCGATTGATACGCGCGCGAAGAAAAGAAGAAAAAGAGAACGGAAGGAGCGCTCGTCGGAGGAAGAGGTAGAATCCCTCCTCACAACTGGCACTCTCGGTGAGACTCTGAACGACATTCTGGGATGAAGGCCAGAGAATGCATAGTCTACGAGTCACGGCAGAGGAGGAGGGCATAAATGTCGAGGTAGCACGAGAAAGAGAGGAACGAAATGGCAACAGGAAAAGAAACAGAATTAATGGATAAAAAGGCATTCCAAAGCAAAAAAAAATGACATGACGACGAATTTGAGCTAGAATGAGAAATGATTGGAGAAGAGAGAAATGATATGGGGAGAAAACAAGCAAGACATAACATTAAAACTGCGCGGAAAAAAGTCAGGCAGAGTGAATCCTCGGCGAGGGCTAATAAATAAACAAGACGGCGCGTGCAGCGACCGCACGCTGATGACTGTGCCGCATTTCAATTACTGTGCAAATTTGTTCAATATTTTCACAACGGAGTGAATAAGTAAAACGTTTCTAGTTACCGTAACAACAGTTGTAGAATAGATGAAACAAACATTTCTGAGGACAGTAACAACATTTGTAAAATAGAATAAACGAAGTGACTTACCCTTGTTTTCACGCTTTCCGGGTTATCAGAAGGAATCTTTTAATATTTTCTTCGCACAACTAAAAAAAAACAACACAACGAACGTATAAAAATGTCGTGTATTTTGCTTCAGCCCTGGCTCGAATAAAATAAGTAATTTATATCCTGTTCGTTCTGTGTTCCAATCAGTCAGAAAATCAAGACACGTGAGTGAGGTTTTATTGTCGTAATCAGGCAAAAGTCAGTGTGTGAGAGACATCAGATTCAGTATGTGCGCTGCTTACAAGGGAGAAAAGCCATCGTGGGAAAGGGGAGGAGCCAGGTAGAGGGCGTGGCCAAGCAGTGGGTGGGGCCAGGAAGAGGGCGGGGCATGGAAGTTCCCAAAGATATTAGGGCCTTCGGATAAAGTCGGGGAGAGCGCGGCCGCACTCGCGAACTGGCGGAGGAGAGGAGAAGAGCGGGTCGAAGTAGCGGTCGGATTTCACCTGAAGATGACTTTTTAGTTCCTAAGAAAGCAACGAAAGAGGCAGATAGAGTGAGCGAGATAGACAGTGAGAGAAATACAGTGTGAGAGAGAGACAGTGAGAGAGCGAGACAGTGAGAGAGAGACAGTGAGAGAGAGACAGTGAGAGAGAGACAGTGAGAGATAGTGAGAGAGAGAGAAGCAATCAGACGGATATGTGCCTGCGAAGGTGGCGGCCGTGCTGCGGGATCGTAGACGAGGCCGCGGGCAGTGAGATCAGCGAGAGGAGCAGCGACGTGGTCGAGGAGCTGGAGAAGGAGAGGGAGAGAGAGGGATGAAGAGAGAGGAGAGAAATAGAGAAAACTAGAAGGGATAGAGAGGGAGTGAGAGATAGAGCGAGATGATATAGTTTCCTACAAAGCGGACTCCTCCGGCGAGTCCGGAACGGCGGGCGAAGCGAGGGCGGGCGGCTTTCATGGCACGCAGCTGCTCGGCTGAAGGATAGCCGAGCACGTGGGCGACAAGGCGAGACTGTAAAAGAGAGAGAGAGAGAGAGAGAGAGAGAGAGAGAGAAAGAGAGAGAGAATGAGAGAGAGAGAGAGACATAGAGAGAGAGGGAGAAGAGAGAGAGAGAGAGAGGTGAGAGAGATGAGCTTGTCCAGACCTGCTTGTCTGCCGTTTCCTCCTTGAGCAGTGGCCGGCCAGTTGCAAGTTCCACCGTCACGCACGAAGCCGCCCACCAATCTCAATCATCAAGTGTTTTTTATTATTCTTTTTATTCAATCACTTGAGAATTATTGATTGCAAATTACAATGCGTCGGGCTTACCAACAGCGACCGTGACTTCGGTCGCACCGAAGAGCAGCTCGGGCGCACGGTAGAAACGAGTGACCTGGAGAGAGAGAGAGAGAGAGAGAGAGAGAGAGAGAGAAAGAGAGAGAGAGAGGGAGAGAGAGGAGAGCTAGAGAGATGAGAGAGAGAGAAGAGAGAGGAGAGAGAAGAGCGACGGAGAGCAAGTCAGAGATAGAGCGAATGAGACAGCGAATGCAAGCACTTGATAAGGATTCAGCTGACGACACTCCGACTCGCGACGCGCGTTGCCAAAGTCGCAGAGCTGCATGACACCTGAAGCACTCTGTTGGTTGTTTTCATCTTTCCCTTTTCTCTCTCACTCTCATTGTATCTCTATCGTTGTCTCTCTCTCTCTCTCCTTCTCTTCTCTCTCTCATAAATCTCCAACCGGTCTCGTCATTGATCAGCATGTTTGACGGCTTGATGTCGAGGTGGATGTAGCCCTGAATGAATATGTACATATATCTATATGAAGCAAGACAGAAACAGATGGTTACTTGCAAATCCATTAATGAGAAGATGCCGTGGACAGGCGATGGCTACCTTGTCGTTGACGTACTCGATGGCGTTCCACAGCTGGAAGGCGTAGAGACATGCGTCAATGGCGTCGAAACGCGGCCGGATGCGCGTGCGGAGCGACGCGACGCTGTGCGGCATGAAGGACAGCACGAGCCACGAGCAGCGCTATTATTTTACACTTTATTTTCAACATATTATTAATTAATTTGGAAATAATTTTTAAAAACCTTAATTATGTATGCACCCGTTTTTGGGGGTAAATAAGAAACATCGCAAAATAGATATGTAGGTGCATGAACAGTGGACGCGGCACGCCGTGAATGTTCTACGAGAATCTTGGCTTTTTGCCTTTTGGCCCAAGTATTCATAAAATTCAGTTTATTATAATTAGGCCCATTTTCAGGAGTTTTTTTTAATGTACAGATTTACCTTTGAATCGGTGACGACTTCGAAGTGGTACAAGAGACGAGCGACGTTGACGTGGTCGAGCTTAGAGAGGATGTCGATTTCAGACTCGGACGGCCTCGAGGGGGCATCGCTTGGCCTGAAGGAGGGAGAGATGAGAGAAGATAGAGAAGAGACAGCGAGACAGGGTGGATGAGAGAGTTCAGTAAAGAAGAGAATGGGGAAAGAGTGAGAGAGAAGAGAAGAAATCGAACCAAGCGATCTTCACGGCGACCCTCTGCTTGTTCGGCCGGAGGAGCACTGCATCGTAGACGTTGGAGAACTGGCCGGAAGCCATGGGCCGCCCGCTGTCCAGCTGGATCTCCTCCTCGGGCCCTAATGCCATTGTTTTTATACTTCAAAATTACATTTAAGAGAAAACTACTTTTTTTTTATTACATTTAAGACTAATTTTCTTACATTTTTTATATTTTAAAATTAACTGCATAAAAAGTTTCCATTTCAGCATGCAGTAATATTTTTGCAATAGATTTAGATGGTTCTTTTTCTTTTATATGCATATATTTACAGTTTGTACTCGAATAAAATATATAATAGAAATAACACGGAGGCAGCCAACCATTGCCGTCGGCCCAAACACGCCGAGCCAACTGCATCCTTCGGGGTGGAGAGGGGAAAATGTCATCATCGGAGGTTGTTTTTTTTCTCTTTCTGAGCTCTTGAGGTTGCTTGTACTTTATCTCTATTATAATAAAATATGAAAAACGCAATTTTAATACATCTGCATATATTTGAAAATCTCAGTAATACATTCCTCGCTCAGCTGCCAACGGTCTACGCTATAGCATTTATAGCGGGAAAGAGGCCGGGCGAAATTAAGCCATGTAAAAGCTTTATTTTCAAAAATTCGTTGTTATTTTTGTGTTCTGGGGATACTTTCTGCATTGATAATGATGAAAAAGTTTTCAGCTTATTCGCCAATATGGAAAATCCTGCAAAATTCCTGCTTGCATCAGATGTACATATATGCAAGTTGTAGTAGGAATTGGCCTGATTTATTGTCGTGAAAATGCAAGCATTCCAATTGATTAAATCTTAGAAAATTTCGTAATTAAAAAAAAAATGACAACGGAATTCGGTATAACTGTCAATTCCCCTTTCCGGCTAATATATATATATATATATATATATATATATATATATATATATATATATATTAGCCGGAAATATATATATATATGCGTATGAACGGTGTGTTTATTCGTCGCTCGTCTCTCTGACGGTCAAACAATATGAACAAGAAGAAAAACGACATTCTAGCAAGGAATTCTAAAATTATCAAGTGTCCTTCTAAATAGTCGTTATGACCGTGACGGTCGCGGAAGAGGTAGAGAATTCTATGGATCCTGTTGTCGTCGTGTCGGTGCCGGTCGTTGTTAAATTTTTCTAAGATTTCATATTTTGAACGAGCATGCATTAATTTGAAAGTGTTTAAGTTTCATCGATGCAGAAAATTACCCTGAACACGAAAACAAAAAAAAAGGAATTCTGAAAATAAAGCTTTTAAAGGCTTAATTTATCGCTTTTGCAACAATAGCGGAGAACCCCGGCCGTAATGAACCGTGAAAGATGAATGGAGTAGTTCCTAACAATAAGGGGAAGCCACTGACCTACACGAAAAGATCCGCTTCCCCCATGAATATCAGCATCCGTTTATTATCATAGAAGACTCGCTTTATCAATTGCAATATCAGAAATCATTGTAGATTTGCATTTCTCTACGTTCGTATTTGCACTTTATATAACACAATCTTTTTAGAAAACAAACTCAAGCAAAACACACAAGGTCTATTATGTGAATTATATTAATTTGTTAAATTTGTTCTCTTTTAGTCTAAAACTAATTGGACTTTCGGTCTATTCGGACAGTAGAAAAATGAGTTAACAGTATGTATTAACAGAAGGATCAAGTAACTGTTACTACATGTTGGACACTGTGATGATTGCTCGTACGTTCGTGTTGAGCGCTGGACACTGTGAATGTTGAGCTGCAAGGCAATCAATATAATCTTGTATTCAATCAACAATTTTGCTATTTTTAGGCGGAACCAATTGATTGACTAATGGAAGATCTGAATGATTGTTTTATTGATTGACGAACCCGCGTTGCCCATTGTGATTCTGTGATAGGCGATTTCGAGTGTGAGAGTGGATACGAGACTCGTGAAAAAAAAAGGAATCTCTAATCCTCATTATCATCTGTCTAGTCAGACCTTGAGTTCGTCGTTCTTGGTGGAGTAGAGGAAGATGTTGACGAGTCCCTTCGAGAGTACGATAAGATACCAGAACATCTCGTAGCGCTTGAGGCCGAGGAACGAAAAGTTGAGGAAAGAGTCCGGAATCGTCAGGAAGGTGAACTCGGCCAGCAGAGTCAGTCCTGACAAATGAATTATTTAGGGAAACAATTATTTGACTTCCACATCACCATTCGAAAAAATTTTATTATTAATTTTTTCCGTCATCGATTTTTTTATCAATTTACAATAGTTTTGTAATTCGATAAATTAAATACATAGGCAGATCAAAAAAGCTTGCCAATGAGTTTGGTCGTCTTGACCAGCTTGGAAGAATGATGACTACCAATCGATGCCGTTAGTGCCTGCAACAAAGATTTTTTTTTTTACTTTTTCCTGTTATTATTTTTCTCTTCTCTATTTCCCCACCGATCGATTTTTGAAATCTTATAATTCATTCACACCATGCTTTTTCTAAGTCATGCGAGTGAGTGAATTCCTATTGGCATTCCGCTATCTCTCTCTCTCTCTCTCTCTCTCTCTCTCTCTCTCTTCTTTACCATATTTCGACGTATTTGTATAATACGCGCGACAATGGGCACGTATGCCACAATGCAGATAATGGTAGAATATTGGCGGAAGTTGAGCATGTAATCCCATATCTGAAAAACTCTAAGTTTTGTTCATAAAGAATGCATTTATATTACATAACGGAAAAAGGAATTGGTTTCCAGGAGAACTGTCTATTTTTTCTCATACTCTTTAGAACATTAAAGACAGCTGATTTTCTCACAATGAAACAATAAGTCTTTATCTTTTTGTTAACCGACTTATTGTTGTTGAAACGCTGTGCTCTGAACTTTAGCCTTTTGTGGAATAAAAGAGGGCACAATAGGGACTCGGATATTTTTCATGAAAGAGAAATGACGCCGTAACTTATGCTGGTTAAAATAGGTTTTGATTTAAGTAGAATAGTGCTGAAAAAAGGTATTATGGGAAGAAAGTATTTCAAGGCAAGTTAGACTATGTAATCAACACAAAGAATCATTCTCGTAATAGACTTCAACCAGGAAGACAACTTTGAGCACATTATCCACCTTTAAAGATCTTATTGAAAAAAGTTTGAAAGCAACAATATCTTTCTATTTCGGCAAAGAATAAATTGACGAAATTAAAGGAAAACAAATGACAGGCGAACCTGATTCCGATACGCTGTTGACGTGAAACAATAGGGATTTACGAGCATGACAGGAGAGACGAACCAGAAGATCAAACAGACGATGAAGCCAAACAGAACATATGACAGGCTAACTATAAGAAATATTTTTTTATATCTTAAAAAAATTTCATTCAACTACATAAATATATTTATTAGCAAATTTAGCAATTTATATTTATTAGCAATGATAAAAAATGTGATTTATTTATGGAGAAAAATAATTACATAAATCGTACTAGACAGGTTTGGTGCCGATTGTTTATGCAATCATGTACATGTATGAATTTGAAATAAAATCTAAGCAAAAATAATTTTAAAAGTATTTAAAAACTAAACATAAAAACAAACTGACTCGCGAGTACGCCATAGGCATAGCGATGCGTGAGAGAGCGATAGAGAAGGGGAGCCGTGACAGCGAGGACTCGATCGGCAGTGATTGAGAGGGAAGAGACGCCTATCAACTGGTAGCTCAGAATGAAGATGTACGGGAAGATCTTCCGCGCGCAGTCGTAGTTTGTGATTTGAATGGCCGCTGAACCAGCCGCACTTTTCAGCGGGTCTATTAGTAACGACGAAAGGTGCCGTGTTTCCCATAGTTTTGGAATGAAATAACTTAAAGGAGGTCCGAGGCGAATAAAAAAGTGTCATGTTTTTTTTTGCCTTATTTGATCAGGTTGAGCTAGAAACTTCGATTGCAAGTGTTTCGAAGTCGCAAAAATCTCGCTACCTTGAGGAAATTAACAGTATTCTCTACTTTGAATTCGCGAATATTTTTATCCCACCATTTAGAAAAAAATTTTGGCAGAGCAACACTGTGTGGTCGTTAAACTCTTGAGAAACGCATGCATATGGTGTGCACAAACAACCTTCGCCCTGTAACACATAGATTCACGTGCAGTTGTGCAAACTATAAGTTTCTGTAGAGAGAAGCGAGGGGCAGTAGCACCATTTCTGTGGATTCTTTACACCGTACTTTTTACCAATCTGTCCAAATCCGTCAGGGACTTCTTGGTAGGAGTTTTTCCCTTATGGTCTCCTTTAAGTAAATTCATATTCTTTTTGTCAACTGTTGGAAATCGAGAAAGAAAAATGAAACAGGGAGGAGAGAGCGATGGAGATAAAAATACATATCTAAAACTGAGTGAGTGAAATGACCAGCCTCGTCCACTCAGAAGAGTCAAGCGGCGGTCTGCGCCAGCGAAGGTGAATGCAATTGCATTCGAGGCGTCTGAGATACAGACCAGGCCGAGGAGGATGATCTTTGCAGTCATTATTATATTTTTATGTTTTCAACATTATATTTTTAATTTATGCCACAAAAATTTACAGAAAACTTGCCATTCCATTTTAATTAAAATATGTTGGAAAGTGTATGCTCCAAAATTGAGTGCGCACAGTCATTTTCCCATTCTTATTTTTTTTTCTACTTATCAAACTGATGTTGAGATAGAACCCGAAAGTGAATTATGTAGTTACCTCGCGCTGCTTGCTGAGTTGCTTGTGTAAGTAGATTATCAGTAATATTGGTATGTTGACAAGTGTAATCGTTGCTCCTGATAAGAAAGTTACATATACATACGTGTGTGCATGTAGGTAGTAGTAGAAGTAGAAGAAAAATTTATAAATCATATGCTAACAGAAGAAAATAGATGTAAAAGAAGCATATAAATTGAATTTTCATACCGAATGCAATGTATAAGGTGAAAGTGAATTCCGCTGAAAAGAGGGCGGTGGCTGTGCTGGAATTCGAAGACATCAGCGATTCGAATGCCTAAGTCAAAAAATCGCGGTTAATATTTCATAATCGATATGTTCTTCATTGCTGATAAGCAGGGAATTTCCGGCGGGAAAATTGCAAATTGACATCGCACGCTTAACAAAACATCTTTAAAAAAAAGATGGACAAACTCGTGGCCAGAACTATTATTGATGCATTGTACTATTTTATCTTTTAATTAAATATTTAAAATTCTTTATGCTTTCTCTCTTTCTCCCTCTCTAACTCTCTCTCTCCTTCTCTCTTCATGTCTACAAGGATGCAGGCTCTACCGACTCAAGTTGGTCAACAGCTATCCTCTCGTTCATTATCCAATAAGCACTTCCTATCCTATTCGTTTTGTGTTCCAACCTTCAGAAAAGCAATGAAAACACGAGTGAGATTTTATTCGCGTAATCAGGCAAAGGACACTGTATGTGAGAGAAATCTCAGTCAGTATGTGACATGCGTAGAGACCCATCGTGAGAAAGGGGCGGAGCCAGGTAGGGGCGGGGCCAAGAAGGGGGGCGGGGCATGAAGGTTCATAAAAGGCCGTCGGAAAATTCGGGGATCGGGCGGTGGAGAAGAGAAGAGCATTCGGCTTTCACCTGAAGAAGACATTTTAGTTCAAGAGAAAAGAGCTAGAGAGAGAAAGAGAGGCAGAGGGAAGAGAAAAAGAGATGTAACAAGAGAGACGGATAAGTGAAGAGAATCCACAGCCTCAGTGCCACACGATGGGAACGGAGGCGAGCAGTGAGGTCAGCGAGAGGAGCTGCGACATAGTCGATGAGCTGGGGAGAGAGAGATAAAGAAAGAGGAGAGAGGGAGAGAAAGAGAAGGAAAAAGGAGAGAGAAAGAGAGTGAGATAGGGAGAGAAAGAGAAAGAAAAAGGAGAGAGAGAGAGAGGGAGAGAGAGATAAGCCAAATAAGTGAAATTTGAAGGGTAATAACGGCCTCCAGGGGTCCTACTGAATAGCTCATTCGACTCAGCTCGACGCCCCACGAGCTTGCTGCTCCAGAAAGCAACGGATTAAAACGCTACGGTTCTCTGTGGACGCCGCAGCGGGTCCTTTGGAGAATTATAGAGCTGGCACGTGACTTCGCATACTCTTAAACTTTATAGATATTAATTCCTATATATATGCTATTAAGTAACGAGTCAATATCAAATGAAATATAACAAAAGTGCAGATTCAAATAGGGCAAATAAAATGAAAAGAGATTAATAATTTAATACTTCTTTTCTTGCGTGCCACTTTCCTCGTATGCTCGCGATGCGCGCGGCTTCCTCGCTGCTTCTTCTGCTTTTCGCGCTTCTTCTGCTGGCAGGATGCTTGGACTCTTTTCACCTTTCGAGCTCTAAAAATATTTTAGATATATACTTATATATATATATATATATATATATATATATATATATATATACAAGATGTCATTTTGAAGTACAACATTAATAATAGGCTATAGGGATAAAATTTTATATTAAGAAAAGCCCATTTTCAGGCAAGGAATGTTGTTTCGGACAAGAATGACACTGAAATAACGTCGATAGAGAAGTCGTCTCCTTCTTCTTCTTCCACGACAACGACAACAGTTAAAATTGGCTCGTTTGAAATTTCAATCCACAAATGTCGTCCTTTACTTTTCTTAGAATGAAAGTGCTAAAGAAATAGCTATATAAAATGACTGATCATCAGCTATCAGCATCATGGCCATGGAGAACCCTCTCCTTTCCAGTCTCGACGAAGCGTGTCCCTACGAGCCACGATCACTCCCTTCCAGCCACGATGGCAACTTCTGCTGCCATTGCCACTGAGCAGTCGACTTCGTCGGATGCCGACTCGTCTTCTCCGATTCCTCCGTCTTCGTCATCGACCAAGAAACCGAAGGCGTCGTGGCACTTCAAAGTCGGCGTCTTCCTCGTGATCGCTGGTGGAATTGGCATGGTCCTCACGTGCATCGCTTTCATCTTTGCCATGAAATAAATTGACCTCTCCTTCCTAAGAGATATCGATTGCTTCGCGTTGCAAAATGTTACTGCAACTATTTTGATGTTGTTACCTTGCTAAATTTATTTGCAATTCGGAAGTGAGAAAATAATACGACAATTATTTGATCAAATCGTTTCGTGAAACGGAGGAGAAGAGATTAAGGAAACGAGACTAAAAATGGATCGTTAGTACGATTAGCGGAAAAAGGTTTAGCCATTTTGAAGAAAGTGCACAGCTCATTGAGGAAGTCGCTTTGTCCAGTTTTTTTTTTGTTTGCTAATGGAAGTGCACTTCTCGGCCGGCAAAATATACTATATTTATGCATCACTCGCAGCGAGGGCGGGGAATAAATACAACGATTACATATAAGATTATAGAATGGAATGGTTGGTTGTATGAGAATGCTATACGAATCATTTGGTGCTTTATTTCTTTAGAGGGTCAATGGAGAGTGAGCAGAGACATGCTGTTTCTAATTCTACCTAAAAGAACAAGAAACAAATATTTTAATAAATTTTTCTCATTTTATTATATACGTACATTTAATTATATGCATTAAAAAACCAAACTAGCCTTATACGTTATTGTAATAACTGCAAAAATTGGGAAGTGACAGCAACAAAACCACGCTTTATCACGAAAACTAAAGGAAGTCTCCAAGAATACTCTTCTAAAAACGATAGATCACTTGTCATAAACTTCCGCATTCTGGCTATTTTATCCCTCTACTAAATCACACACTTTTCTTATTTTTCTTCTGCACTTTATGTATTGGTTTCCAGGTGTATTATGTGAAGTAAAATACAGCGGGTATATTTCATTTAGACTATTCTTGAATATATCATAATTTATATCAACAAATCACAGAAATATATCATTGATAAAACTAAGCTTATCACATCTCAAATTAGCTGCAAATTATATAAAAATTCTCGCACATACATACATATGCCATCTAAATCTCACAATAACTTGAAAGCACTTGCCGTAATAAAATTACTTTAATAAAAATATTCAGATTTGCGACTAAACAAATCAAGACATTCAAGGTTACATTAACAAATGACATATCCGTCAAGACGCCGTTACATGTTGGACACTGTGATGATTGCTTGCACGTTCGTGTTGAGCACTGGGCAATGTGAATGTTGTGCTGCAAAGCAATCAATCTAATATGTGTGAGTATCCAATCTTCTTTATATCACTACCAATTTAAATATATACTTTTTATCCAGAACCACTCGACAGATGATTTGACAATACAGATCTAAATGATTGTTTAATAGTTTGACGAACCCACTATGCGCAATGCGATGCTGTGAGAGATGATTGCGAGTGTGAGAGTGGATGCGAGACTCGCGGATCGCACGAATCATGTGGGGAGGACGGCGGAGGACGTACTTGTGGAAGAGACCGACAAGAACAGTCTACAAGGAGAGAGAGAGGGAGGGAGAGAGAGAGAAGAGGAGAGAAAAGAGAGAGAGAGAGAGAGAGAGAGAAAGAGCAAAAAAGGAGAGGGAAGAGAGAGAATGAGAAATGGAGTTTCTAGAGCTGCAGCAGTTTTTGTGCTTCAGCCATTGACAAAATATGTGCATCCATAGAGCTAACTCAAAAGTGAAATATTTAAACATAACACAACATGAGATATGTTCTTCGATGCTAACGAGAGGAAAGGGAAAGAGAAAAGGAATCTCTAATCCTCATTATCATCTTTCTAGTCAGACCTTGAGTTCGTCGTTCTTGGTCGAGTAGAGGAAGATGTTGACGAGTCCCTTCGAGAGTACGATAAGATACCAAAACATCTCGTAGCGCTTGAGACCGAGGAACGAAAAGTTGAGGAAAGAGTCCGGAATCGTTAGAAAGATGAACTCGGTCAGCAGGGTCAGTCCTGGCAAATGCACACCTACATTTATAAAGAAATAATCTTGTTCATATAATTTAGACAAAGTTTACAATTTTAAAATCTTATATAATTCGATCGATTAAATAGGCAGATCAGGAAAGCTTGCCAATGATTTTAGTCGTTTTGACCAGCTTGGATGAATGATGACCACCAATCCAAGCGGTCAGCGCCTGCAGCAGGGAAGAGATAGAGAGTGGAAAATTCTTTTTCTTTTTCAGTCTGTAATTTTTTATTTTTTTTAAATATTTTTCCCTGTGCATCGACCGGTCTTGAAATAATGTTTATATCATATTAGTCACACAAAAGATTTTTTTAATGGCATGCGGTCTGAAATGAAATTTTTTGTCATTCTATTGGGAATTATCAAAAAGGGGGGCATTCCTATTTATGCATTTGCATACAGGAAGTTTCTAATATCTATCTCTTCCTCTGTCACTCTCTTTGACATCCTCTCTCTTCTTCCTTCTCTTTCTCAAACTCTCTCTCTCTCTCTCTCTTCTTTACCATATTTCGACGTATTTGAATGATGCGCGCAACAATTGGAACGTAGGCCACAATGCAGATAATGGTAGAAATCTGACGAAAATAAAGCATGTAGTTCCATATCTGCAAAAAACATTGTTTCGTTCAGAAGGGATCCTTTCTGATTGTGAGTACATAGTGCAAAAAGGATTTTTTAAGTTAAAATACGCACATTCCATTCAATTTCACAAACCTTTAGAATGTTCTCATAAAATAACTTTAGTGCACGAAAGAAAGTTGAACTTTTAGCAATGTAACAATTAGTATTTGTCTTCTACATAATTATTGTTGATAAAACTCAGTGATGCGAGTTCAAACGTTTTTTTGTTAAATAAAAGGCTGCAAAATGGGCGCGTACTTGGATATTTTTCCTGCTAAACTAGTGATGTTATCAATTGAACCAGTTAATATAAATATAGATATATTTAGAAATAGGTGTTAAAGAAATCAAAAGAATTATAGGAATCAAAGTATTTTAAACTACGAAATTGTTCGAACAAAGAGATTATTCTCGTGATTGACTTCAACCCGGAACTGCATTTACGTTTATTGTTTTCCTTCAAAGATTAAAGCGATATCGAACAAAGAATCAAAGCAAAAATGTCTTTCTCTGTCTGTGAAAAATGAATTTACGAAATTCAAGGAGAGAAACATGTGAGGATAACCTCAGGCCGATACGCTGTTGAAGTGAAATAATAGGGATTTACGAGCGTGACCGGAGAGACGAACCAGAAGATCAAGCAGACGATGAAGCCAAACAGGACCCATGCCAGGCTAACTATAATAAAAAATTTTAAAAGCAATTTACTTTTTGCTCAAATTGTTTAAATAATGATTTGTAATGAAAGTTAAGTTAAAATAATGTATCAACAAAAGTAAATTAAGGAACAACAAAAAAACAAACTGACTTGCGAGTACGCCATAGGCATAGCGATGCGTGAGAGAGCGATAGAGAAGGGGAGCCGTGACAGCGAGGACTCGATCGGCAGTGATTGAGAGGTAAGAGACGCCTATCAACTGGTAGCTCAGAATGAAGATGTACGGGAAGATCTTCCGTGCGCAGTCGTAATTTGTGATTTGAATGGCTGCTAAACCAGCCTTACTTTTTAGCATTAGAACAGATGAAAAGTACAATGTTTGCCTATGTTTTGGAAAGAATACTTTTAAAAAATTCAAAGTAAAATATTTTGAACATATTTAAAGTGAAACACTTTGAATTTATTTAAAGTGAAACAGAGAAAAAAGAGAGTGTTCATAAAAAAGAAAATTGGATGCATAAATGAATGAGATGACCAGCCTCGTCCACTGAGAAGAGTCGCGCGGCGATCGGAGCCAGCAAAGGTAAATGCAATTGCATTCGAGACGTCTGAGATGCAGACCAGGCCGAGGAGAACAATCTTTATTATCATTGTTATTATTTTATAGAGCAATCTTTAAATTATACTATTTACATTTGTAACACACAAATTTAGGGAAAAATTGTCATTACATTTCGATAGTAATATGGAGAAAATTATAAATACCTGAATACTATAAATTGAGAGTTCAAGCACTTAATGATCTTGTCTCTCATTATCATATCTCTTTTTTCTTCTTCTAAACAGAGATATTTTTTAAATAAAGTGCAAGTCATAATGATGATTATGAAAACTATATGTATATGTGTTCATGTATGTATGTACGTATGTACATACATCCATACATATGTACCTCGCGCTGCTTGCTGAGTTGCTTGTGCAAGTAGATTATCAGTAATATTGGTATGTTAACAAGTGTTATCGCTGCGCCTGATAAGAAAGTTACATATACATATGTATGTGTGTGCATATGTAGTAGAAGAAAAATTTATAAATCATATATTTACAGAAGAAAATAGATGTAAGAAGCATGTAAATTGAATTTGCAAACCGAATGCAATGTATAAGGTGAAAGTGAATTAAAAAAAAAGAGGGCGGTGGCTGTGGTGGAATTCGAAGACATCGAACGATTCGAATGCCTCAAATACTCTTACTATTTAAATAATTTGAAAATATTACAAGTTAATATGTTGTAATCGAAATTTTGTCAATTTGCTGAAAAGCCGGAAGAGTAAGAAACATTCTTTCAATTAAGAAGCCATAGACAGACACAAAATGAGCAAGGTCGCATGATAGTTGAACATGTCTCGTTGACATCGCAAACCATCTTAACAAAGATGAACGAACACGCCACAGGAACTGTGTTTGATGTGTGTCTCTTTAAAATTAAGGGAATACTTGCAAAAATGAGCATTGTTCGGATGAGAAGACGAAGATTACCATGTTGAATTGGCGAGATTCTGTCATGGACGGACAAAAGAGGTGAATTTCTTTTATCTCACAATGACAGGAGTAGACAAAAAAAGAAGACAGAACAACCTTTGACCTTGACTTGTTAAAAGTAGAAGTGCTAAATTTTCGTTTTAACATTTGAGGAAAAGTTCAGCTGTATTCTTTTGTTCTCTATTTGTGCATGAATATGTGCTATTTCTATCTCGAGACATGGCGGAAAAAATAAATCTTGCATTTTTTTGTTCGAAGAATAAAATGGAAGGCCGCTACTTCCTTCTCAAATGTTTAACGTACTCCTTAATCAACCCATGATAAATGTCTCTACCAACAGTTCTTTTCCACATTACCGCCGCAGAAAATGGCAATGATATGTAATGGAAGAGAGTACTATTCCTATGTTGTCGTTCTATGAATGCTTAATTACGCTGTATGTTTTTCCTCTATTTATGTATGTATGTGAGTGAATGCATGTAGTGAGGAATTTTTGATATGATTTGCCCTTCTGTTTTGTGAGGTGTAGTAAGTAATGTAATGCGCGGAAGTATACATTCCATTTTAAAGCTGACATTCCATTTTAAAACAGACATTCCATTTTAAAGCAGACATCCCATTTTAAAGCGGACATTCCATTTCAAACTGATTCTTATGGTTAGCCTCACGTTGCTATGCTAATGGCAAGCTCGCAATGTCAGAAAAATATACAGTTCCGCTGACGAGCCAAGGGATAGGCCGAGGTGTCCTTCAGTTTTTTTAAAGTGATCCTATCAAGTAAAAAAATTAAACCAATATTTTAATTTACTTGAATATAATAATAATTTGATTGTTAAAAAGAGAGCTATCTGTAACAAGGAAAGTCTCTTGCCGCTTCGGGTGCCGTGTTCGCTCATTCCCAATGTTCTCTTCGCCCCGTCTTCCGCCAATAAAACGCCCGGCCCATCTAATAAGCTCTTCTTTCCGTCCTTCTGGCCATTCAAAAGCCGACATAAAGAAGAGAAGAAATCGAAGTCGTCATTTATTTCTGCATATTTCATAAAAAAAATATACATTGTGTAGAACTATTGGTATATGTATGAAATGTAGGAGAGATCTACAATTATTTTAAAATGAGTCGTGCATTTCAAACATGAAGTTCTATTAGTCACGTTTCTATAGCGCAGGTTTGAAGAACACGTGCAGGCAGGCAGAATAAAAAAACACAAGGAGCCTTCAAGGAGTTCTTTGCATGAGTGGAATACATGTGAATATACATATTTTTGAAATGTAAAATTCAAAGCAAACATTTTGCTAGAAAGAAATGTGTTGAAGGCTGTCGATATCTTTCTCTTCCATGCATTTGGTAATAAATGCTATCATTATCATCTACGAATCCAGGAAGCCAACGCTCCTACTCCGTAGTCAACATTGTATTATTGCTTTTGGTGAAAGCTGAAAATGCGTGTAGACATAAAAATGTGTTGTCCTATCCTCTTTTCATTCATTTCTAACAACAGAACATTGAACACGTTTACGTTCCAACCAATGGCTGCGATCAAGAAATCGTCATTGTGCACACTTCCTACATCAAAAGGGCAAGTGTCTAGGAGCTCGTCAATGAAGCGAGAGAGAGAGGGAGAGAGAGGGAGAGAGAGAAGGACACGGAGAGAGAGAGGGGGAGTGAGAATGAGTGAGAGAGAGTGTGTGAAAAAGAGAGAGAGTGGTGTTTATTCGATTATATACGGCTGAGAGTGACGACAAATCATGATTGAGGAAGATACAGAAAGAGAGAGAGAGAGAGAGAGAGAGAGAGAGAGAGAAAGAGAGAGAAACGGAGAGACCGAGAGACACAAAAGACAGAGAGAGGGAGAGAAAATGAGGATGAGAGTGAACACTCCCACCAAGAGTGAGAGTGAAAAAAATGTCACTGATGAACAATTAGTGATGACTCATACATATGAAACCGGGCTTCGCTGAATGTGTGCAATTTTTTTAACACCTTTCTCCCTCTCTCTCTCTCTACCTATTTCTCTGCGTCTCTATCCACTGACATCTCTCCCCAAAAATAAATATCTTTGATCTCGTGATTCTCTTTCTCTCTAGCTCCTATCCCACTATTTATTCGTTCACTTTCTCCCGGCCTTTCGGTCTCTAACATTGTTTACGTTTTCTGGTCACCCGAAAATCTGTTCTTTTGATATTGTGCAGAGAGTTACATAGCTCGTGTACTTGCTAACTTTTCTATTGCAAGAAAATGTTTACTTACATATAACACATTACACATCCTCCCCCCCCCACACTCCCGAATCTGAAAAAAGAGGCGATTCCTGGCTGGCCTCAAACTTCGTTCGTCATGGACCGGTCATCCTCCATTTGTACAGCACCTCATATATAAATATGCTTAAACCGCACCATTCCGTGCTCTCGCTCGCTAATCCCATCGTTTCCTCCGCAAAACCCCTCCTTTTTGGTGGTCATAGCGGGCAGCAAATCCGCTATCTTTCCACAGGAAAGATCAGAAGAACAATGCTTCAGTGGCTTCACCGTTCATCGTATTGAATTGTTGTTTTCCTAACCAAACGAGTCAATTATTAGTTTTTTCTTTAGCATACATCACTTTGTCTTTTGTTTATCAGAAATTTTACCAATTTTTTTCTCCCGGATAAATCGCGACTGCAAACAATGCTCTTATCTACAAGGCGCATCTCTTGTAAGGATAGATATCGGATAAATGAGAGAAAAGGAGAATAAGGAGTTTGAGATATTGAATTAAGAAAGAGAGAAAGCGAGAGAGATAGAGAAAGAATGAGGAGAGAGAGAAATAGAGAAAGAGAGAGAGAGAGAGAGAGAGAAAGAGAGAGAGAGAGTGTGAGGGTGAGAGAGAGTGAAATTCGGATTGAGAGAGTGAGATAAAGGCAATACAGCCATTTATTTCATTCGGCGGACGGAGGCGTGGAGAATGATCTCTATTTTTCTCTTCCACTCGGTCTATCTCTTTATCTCTTTCTCTCTCTTTCTCTCTCTCTCTTTCTCTCTCTCTCTCTCTGCTCTAACTGTGTTCTCGGAGCATGACCTCCTGGCCGCTTGGTTATGACTCCTCCTTTGTGCTGGCCGTATAAAGGGAGCAACACAGGGAGCCACCGGTAGTCGGAACATACGTGCCTCCATTGAAAAGAGACAATTCGCTCGGTTGATGTTTCAACTTCTCATTCTCTCTCTCTCTTTCTATCTCTCACACTCTCTTGTACAAAGTGGATGTCTCATATCGCATCACTTCTCTCTCAGTCTATCCCACTCTCATGCATCATACGCTATTCTTCACGCACTGGCGCGTATAACAGACCGCGAGACTTTTTTCTTTGAACATTTCAGAGTTCAAATGGCCGCGTTCCCGCTGCTCTGCTTACTCGCTGTTGTTGCGCAAGGTACATACAATTTGCTTATTTATATTATTTTTCAGTCCGGTTCTAAATCGGCGCTCCAGGGATCAACTTTTTATAATTCAACACCAATGACTTGTGACAGAGAACAACCAATTTAATCCTAATTCTAAGTACATACTTGACCCAAAAGTATTAAATAAGGATATTTACATATTTCCAGTAGCCTACGGGCAGAATCCGTGTGCTCGAAAGCAGTGCGGACCTGGCGAGGAATGTCGACTTCAGCAGGTCAGAACATTCTCGGCATTGCAGTTGGTCATATAGCGAGTCATCCTAAGCGAGACTTTGAGAATCAAAGAGATATTATGAGAACGAATAATAAAGGTGTGCAAATAAAAGGGCGTGAAATACATAGTTAGCGGGCATGAAGAGAAGAGGGTGCCGCAGGTGAGTGGGAGAGAGACAGAGAGAGAGAGAGAGAGAAAGAGAGAGAAAGCGAAAGAGAAAGAGAGATCAGAAGCGGGAAAAGAGAGAGAGAGAGAGAGAGAGAAAGAAAGAGAGAGAGAGAGAGAGAGAGAGAGAGAGAGAGGTATGATAGGGCAAGTGCATTCCTCTGTTTGTTCAGGTGCAATGCATCCGCGCCCCCTGCCCCCCAATCGCCGTGTGCGAGAATGTGACCGAAGGCGATACGAACTGCGCTGCCGTCTCTTGCCCAAGGGGTAGCGTCTGTGTAATGGAGCAGGTATACTGTAGATTCCGTAATCCTTAGATACTTACCATATCCAGGAGAGTTCTATTCTAGAGTGGCCTGTTAGACATTGAAGGATAACAGTGAGAAAAAATTCTTATTGTTAGAAGTACCCCAAGAAGAACAAAGCGTAGTCGTGGAATTAATTTGACAAGATAGGAATGTGGTATCAGGTGCAAAGTATTATTTTCTCCAACAAGTTACAACAAACATGTTTGTTATGCTATGGAAGCATGATAGCATGCTAGACTTGCATCTGACCATGAGTTTCTTCTTGTTGTCGTTGTCTGGCGCTTTCCTTCAAAGCTGACAGTTATCATTAGTCGGCATCTTCTCGCCTCTTCTCTTGGACTTTGTCCTTCACAAGCAAACCATCCGCAGTGAATGTTGTTATTTTGTTCAAAGTTCATCGAATTTCTCTTAATTTTCAAAAAGCTCTCCCGTGATTAGTAAAGTAGGCAATAACTGAGTCTGCAATCTATAAATCAATTAACAAATATCGATTGATGACATCACTCTCCATTCACAGGTGCAATGCTTCGCTCCGCCGTGCAACCCGATCCCTCGTTGCGTGCGGCCGGGCCGCGCGAACCGCTCGGCCGTCCTCAGCTGCGCCACGCTCGCGTGCCCCCGCGGCCAGGTCTGCAAGCAGGAGAAGGGCCCGGCCAGATGCGTCAGCGTCGATGAAGAGCGTCAGTTGTGCAGACTTATTCAAATAGAAGCTGAATGAACAAAATTTTAAGTCTATCCCCTGTTGAATGTTCTATCGATGTAGCAATAAAAGTGACAATGAAAAGAAAACAAATTTGTTCCAGCCGGACCGCGTATCACGTGTGCTAACGTCCGCTGCGCCGGCCCCTGCGTCATGGTCCAGGAGGGGCAGTCATTTATACTTTATACATATATATGTATCTTGCATTTAGACAGTTTCTTATATTTTCACAAATAAAATAGGTAATCAAACATGGTAAGCTTGTTTTGTGTCGGAACAAAGAAGAGTAAACTTCCAGGTGCAATGTTACGCTCCTCAGTGCTACCCGGTCCCGCAGTGTCAACCTCCTCCCGGTGACCGCGTCACCCGATCCGCCGAGGACAGTGCGTAACCTCTATGTCTCTCTATTCTTCCCTCTTTTTTTCTCTTTTTCTATCTCTTTTTTTTTTAAATATATACATACATATATCTATGCATGTATACACACCCTCTGTTCTCCCACCACTCTGAGCAATTTCGATATGTTTTTTTCCCTTCATATTTCGTTTTCTTCATCGCACACAACCGAACTGAAAAATATTATTTGCATATCGGAAACTATGAGCTGTTTAGGAAAAAATATAATGCATTCTCTCGTCCCAGAGTATTTGCATGATTCTGACCAATAAAGATATTACAACGAATCTTAAATATCTGCATGAACTGTTTAAAACCTTTGTTTGAAGAATTAATTTATCTGTTTCTAGAAAAATATTCGCCGTCTACTTTTTCTTAGTGATGTTACCTCCATTTCGCACAGTTATAATCTGGAAAATAATATTACGAGACAAATCCAAGCTTCTTTTGTTTAGACAGCACGATCCCTCATCTGACATGCGCGAATGTGCGGTGTAGACGCGAGTGCAAGATGCTGGAGGTTCGTGAGTGATATCTTTCTTTCTTTGAATTTCCCGTCTTCATCTCGAGATCGCTCTAATCTCACGTCCCCAATCGATTAGGTCGAATGCTCCACTCCGCCGTGTCGCCTGACGCCAGTTTGCGTCGATCCAGAGAAGCCGGGATGCATGGTTCGCAATCATAAATAAATAGCTATTATAACATGAGTGCCACCTAAAAAGAGCGTTCTTTTACTATTATGTTTATCTTCTTCCAGGTGGTGCGTTGCAACGCAGAGACGCACTGCGTGGTCAACGCGGAGGGCAACGGCATCTGCATCCCGAATAGTGCGATAGACAATTGATTTTTTTTTCTTTCACTCTAAAATAATACATATACTATGATACTATGATTTTAATAATAAAGAAAAAAATTATATATTATTTATTTCCTTCGTTTAATCGTAACTTTTGTAGGCGAGTGCAGTCTGCCATGCGCACCCGGAACTGAGTGCGTTTACGAGGACGGCATCGAGCAATGCGTGGTCCAGAGTGTGCCCAAGCCAGGCGAGGTAAGAGAGGGAGAGAAAAGAAGAGAGAGAGACAGAAAGGGAAGAGAGAGATGTAGAAAATGATAGAAAGAGGCAGGGAGAAGAGAGAAGGCCGAGTGGACTGCGTCCCGGTCGATCCGCACCAAGGTACGACGAAGAGTCACATTGCTGCCTCCATTTTTCGTCATTTACGTCACGGACTCCATCACTTTTCAGCTTTATTGTTTCCAGTCAATCGATTTTTGATTTCAGTTCCTGAACCTTCGCCATGTGATTTGGCATGCGTTGCCGGCCACGAATGCCAGGTAAGGATCGAATCTTTTAAAAATGTGTAGTTAGGTCAATAGTTTATATTTCCTTGCAAATTTTCGAATAGGAAATATATATGTAGTATATTTTATGAAACCGTCGTTGAATTTCTCATCCACTACCAGATCGTCGACGGTTCTCCGAAGTGCGTTATGTTGACGGTGCCACCGTTGTTGACGTGCGCGACAGTGGACTGCGTCACCGGCATGCACTGCAAAATGCAAAAGGTTTTAACTCTCAACTTGGATGAAATTTAAAATTCACAATACACCATAAACTGACGGTTTCGAGCTTTTTGGGCAGTTTTTTTAAAAATATTATTCCAGCGGTACAATAAATCTCCTTCTTGCTTATTGTCAGGGAATGCCGGCGTGCGTGAGCTGCGGCGAACACGAGAAATTCGACGCGTGCTTCGCGGGCTGCGAGGAGACTTGCGACGACGAGGGTCCCAAGGTCAATATTCATTCATGTTGTGTCACAAAATTAAACGTCATCACTTTACTTTTGCTGTGAAAATTACGAAAGACGAATATAAAGATGTTAAATCGAGTCGACTATTTGATAATAAGGATGCGTTTTAAAAGTTTAAAATCAATTTCTTCACTTTAATATAGGCCTGCCCGGCGATTTGTAAATTGGATGGAGGCTGCCGCTGTGAAACCGGATTCGTGCGTCGCACCTCTGACGCGCGCTGCGTCAAGCGAGAACAGTGCAATGATCCACCCAAGAAAGGTTTCATTCATTTATTACCGTGCTTCATGTGTTCTTGTAATGTCTACTTCATTGATTTTCTTCAATAGGCGAAGAATGCCCAGCCGGAGAGCGTTTCTATGAATGCGCGCCGTGCGACGACGAATGCGGTCGTGCAGTGGTATGTTTTTTTATATTTTTTTTATACGAATTGTCCGTTTATGTATTTATGAAAATATATACATACATATTAAGAAAATAAATACATATATGTATGTATGTATATATAAAACAATTTAAAATTGGAAAAAGTTTTCCTTCTTACAGCTGTGCCCGGCGTCATGCCGCAAAGGATGTGCGTGCCTTCCCGGTCACGTCCGCGACCCTTCGAAGAATGGCCGCTGTGTGCCGGAGGCCGAGTGCGCTTCCACTGCCGCCCCTCCGCCCTCCTCCGCCGCTCCCTCTTCTCCCAGACATGCCGTTCCGAGAGACGTTCCTTCAACAACGTCTTCGGGTAAAGAATTCACTTCGAGCAGTTAATACATTGGTCTATTATAATTCAAATTCCAAGGAAAATGCACTGATATTTTGTTTGGACTGATCCATAAGGCCAGATTAAACGAAGCAATAAAATAAAGGTAAAATCTTTAGCAGCGACAACCTGTTCTGCACCAGGCGAACTCTTCTACGACGAGTGCAAGCCGTGCGATCAGATCTGTGGACACGAACCCATGGTTCGTTGTTTTTTCAATGATCTTTCTGCTCTTAATTAGAAAGATCATTGAAAAGTACATATTGCATAATTAGATGATTTTATTTTCCCGCCTTTAGTGCTTTGAATTCGATACCCAATGGATGGCTCCCTTCAGGGGTGCCTTGCCGTGTGCTTCCCTGGCTGCGCCTGTGCCCCCGGCCACGTCCGTGACCCCTCGCGCCTGGCTGCATGCCTCAAGAAGCGTGCGCCTCCACGACTCCGACACCCAGATATGTCACCCTGACCTTCCCCGGTCAGCTATGACTACAACAAATAGGCTGTGGATCTCTAGCTCATTAGTAATATAAAAATGGATTAATAACTCGTGAAAAGAATCTCATCTTGACAGGCGTGCGTTCTGAGCTGCACCGCAGGCTGCCGATGCGCGCCGGGTCATGTTCGCGACCCGGCCATGGGCAACCGATGCGTGCTCGAGCCGCATTGTTCCGTGTCCGCGACGCCGGGTCCCGGCACGAAGCCGAGCCCTCGTCCGGGTACGGTAATCAATAAGATTCGGGAGTGAGCGAAGAACAAGTGAAGTGCGAGATACATACTTGAAGGAAAGATATGGAGAAATATTTTTTGAAAAGAGGGAATTATTGATTAATATATTGTTTTTGAATGGCTGAATAATCGATCGTTTACATTAGTAACTCGTTGCGCCGCGGGTGAGATGTTCTACCGTGGATGCAAGCCGTGCGATCAGCCTTGCGGCAACGAGTAGATGGTTCCTTCATCTTCTTGTCCATTACTTTCTTCATATTTGTCATTGTAAAATGTGTTTAAGTCTGTTTTATATTAACTCAAAAGTGTAGTTCTCAATGGTTGTATCATTTAAAAGTGGCTTTTGCAGCCCTGCGAAGAGATCTGCCAGCAGGGCTGCGCTTGCCGACCTGGCCACAGGCGCGTCGGTTCTCGCTGCATTCCTTCCCACCAATGCGACAGTGTCAACACGACAACGATGACGGCATGAACGGATATATCCATTTAAATTTCGTGTTTCTTTTTTTTGCCAAGAAAAAAAGGACTTGGAATACCTCGTCTACAATGCAATGCAACGACTCTTTGTTTTCCGCATCTTATAATTATTGAATCGTTCACGCTTTACCTTCCAATCATTATAATATTTGATTATCTATCAAATCATTTTTTGTACATGTTAAGGGCAATAAATTTAGTATACCGCAGCACACAGAGAACGAGCGTAAACATTGAATATTTGAAGCCTTCATAACACTCTTGTTGATCTGCCAATTAATGTTCAAGCGTTGAATCGTAGGATTCCTTCACGCGTCGTCTACTTCATGGCTTTATCACTCGCAATCACTCTTCCCGGCTAATCTTTGGAACATTTGCCCTCTCTCTCTTTTCGCTCTCTCCCTCGCTCTCTCTCCCTCTCTCTCTCGTTTATCTCTGCCGACCTCGTTCCCTCTCACAGTTCAGGCTGTACTGTAGTTTACTCTGTGCTAATCTATGCACATATTCAATCCTCCCACGTTCTGAATCATTCTCATCCTTATTTGTCGATAAGCTCTTATACGACCCTTCTTCCCCATATTCACTTATCCGCCTCTCTCTCTTTATCTCTCACTTTCTCTTTCTTTCTCTCTTGCTCTCTCTCCCCCTACCTTTATCTCTCTCTTTCTCTGAGGCTTTATCTATAGTCAGCAAAAGTATAAATCACCCCTCTACTATCAGCAAGTGAGAGAAGCGCTAAAGAGCTAAGAATCAGACTGCTCGACCAACCACGTGCCATGTCGACGAAGGGTTAGATTACATTCTTTTTATTCTTCTGACCTTTGGTCAATCTGATCGCGAATTTTAATGATTGCCATGCAAACAGGAGGAAAATGGAGAAATAATTACACAGGAAATTAGAACGATAATAAAAAATTGTGTTAGAGAATTTCAATTAGTTCTTAATTTTACTTTCTTTTTAAATTTCAATCATTCATTTAATTCTAGATGGCCGACGCTCTTACGTTCAGCTCATCCAAGAAAAAAAGCCCCAGATGGAAGAATTTGCCAAAGGAAGTAGGTTTTGCTTCTTTTTTCAATATTTTTCGATTATTCTTCTGATGAGCATATTTGACAAAATTTGACAAAATTTGAGACGAATGACTCAGATCAACTTCTAACCTGTAAAAAGAGGCATGTAACTCCGCCCATCAACAATCCTGCATATTTATTATCCATTGCCTTGCTAAACTGATATCAACCGTAAGCGATTCAAATGCTCAGGCAAAAAGATGTGAATTCAAGAGATTTTTAGTCTCCTTTAAGAATGCGCCTTGGTCATCGAAACGATCTTCATGTTCATTTCGGTCGCGTTTATTGTCATCGGGATTCGCGGATGGAACGAGTTTGTTACTATTTAATTTTAATTATTTCTAAATACGCTTGAAAAAGTGAATGCCACTCAATGTTAATAGACGGTTATGGCAGCAGGTGGTTCATTTTTGGTCTCGCTCTCTCTTTCAGATGTCCGGCAGAACGCTTCTTGCCAATATTCCTGATTGGTTATGGCGCCGTTAACATAATCAATTACTTGCGCAATCTCATACTTCGAATGGTTATCCAAAAATTCAGCAAATTTATCTATCTTTTACAAAAAATGGCATGTATACATATATTGCCTTTACTCTAAAGAAGGTTACATGAATAATAAACAACGATAACGAAAAGATTGAATGACAGTGCGAATTGTGCGCCGATTTGGACGTTTGCATCTGCTTCGGCGGCATCATGAAGATTGCCAACTTGATCGTGTCAGTCATTGCATTGATTAATGATTAATTAATTAATAAGTAAAACGAGTCAACATTTTCAAAAACAGACTTTCAAACACTCATTTCAGCAGAAAGTTATATTATTACTTTGTGTCAGATATATGTATCTACATGAAATATCCTCATAAAGAAAACAAGTTAACTTTTTAGATTCACCGCTGGAGCCTTCATAACCATCCACTTTTTCTTCTTATCCGACTTCAATCCAAATGCTCCCGATATGTCGGGGAACTACTGCAAGGAGGTTTCTTAATTGTTTATTCTATTTGCATATTTATATAAATTTATTACTACTTTTTGCAAGGCAACGTTGTAGCACATCTTGAATAAACTGATAAGAAGACTAATAAAGTGATAAAAAAGAGATGATTGCATTGAAAAAAAACTAAAGAACTTTAAATAGGGCGCGGGAATTCAATGATGATCATGTTTCTTTGAAGGAAGTAGCGTGGGCGGGCTACAGCCTCATCTTCATGGCCCTCCTGATGCTGCTGTTGCCCGTCCTCGCTTGCGTCCTCGTTTGCTTCGTCGCATGTTGTTGCCGCTGTTGTGCCGAGGACTCAAATGCCTGAGTGGCCGTAAAGTGGTTTATTTTCATGGTTTTTTTTTAGCATTCCACCGAATAGGTATTTGAACTTTCATATGCACCCATTCGTGTATAAATGTTTTCATCCATACATACAATGTCAATTGAAAATTTTTTTCATTTCGACGAAAACTTTTTGAGGGAATTTAGAAAATTCCACTGCTTGCCATTCCTGACGTCAGGAAAAATTTCCAGATCAGTGTTTCTGAAAATTGTTCTAATTCGCGAACAGTGAGTGTCTAATTCTTATTTCCGTTACAAAATTTTGGCTCAAATCGAAAAATCCAAATTTTTAAAGTTGATTTTATGTTATAGTATCTTTATTTGTATATTCATTAACTAACACGAACTTTTGAGTAAAAGATAAACGAAACTTGTTGCGCTGCATTCGTATGCATTTTTACGGTATCATGAGTAGACATGTTTGTATTTGTGTGTTTGTACGATAAAATGCTATCAATAATGATAATAATTTAACACATCATTTAATAATGTGACAACACTTTTGATATTAAAACCGCGTAAATCATGAAAATAACCCTTTCAACTGCATTCCTTCCCACCAATGCGACGGTGTCTTCGCATCAACGATGACGTCATAAACGGACTTATCAATTTTGCTTTCTTTTTTTTATTTTCTCTGCCGCTAAAAAGAACCACGTCTTATATTGTTTGCATCGTTCGCGCTTTACTTGCCTTAATCAGTTTTACATTTGTTTTCCAATCAAATCATTCCTTTTTTGTACATACGAAATATAATAAATATTGTTTACCGATAAACACAGAGAAGGAGCATAAACATTGCATACTTGGAGCTTTCTTAACAAATGACTTTTAACTTTGACTTGTATGCAGATTCCTTCACGAATCGTCTTCATGGCTTTCTCACTTACAACCAATTTTTCGGCCAATCTTTGGCATGTTTTTTCTTCACCATTGCACCTCTGGCTCTTTCTCCCTAGCTCTCTATCTCTCTCTCTCGATCTATGTCTTGGCGTATATCTTTTCCCATCTCACAGTTCGGCATCAATTTTCTTTGCCTAATGTATTCAATTCTCCTATCTTACGCTGAATCATTCTTCTCTTATTCTAGTTGCACCGATTCTCTTTCTCACACCTTCTTTTCCTCTTTCTATCTCTCTTCTCTCGCCTCTCTCTTCATTTTCCTCTCTCTTTCCCTCTCTATTTCGTCTCTTTGTCTCTCTCTCTTTCTCTCTCTATTAAAACGAGATGAGACAAATGCCTGCTTGAATCTCCCTTCTACTATCACCAAGCGACAGAAGCGCCAAAAGGCAAGAATCAGGCTGCCCGACCGAGCACCAGCCATGTCTTCAACTCGTTAGGCTTAAATTTTTCCTTTCTTCTAACCAATCAGTCACTATAATCGAGAATTTCAGTTATTAATAAATATAATAATTATTACAAAGTAATGTAGCTTAGAGGAGCCAAAACGAATGATTCTACAGCAGAAAATTAGGGCCATTTTGAAAGGCCGCCCGTAAATGTTTGTCCCTTCTATTAGAGAGCATGTGAAAAAAGGGTGCCTAGCAGCTAAATATTATTAATACTATTAAAATTATTAATATTATTAATATTTTAAATATTGTAAATGTTATTAACATTATTAATATCGGACACAATAATGTTGAGCGGGACTACGCGTTCAACTCGGGCAACATAGAATGCAACAGATCAAAGAATCTACCAGAGGAAGTTGGTTTTCATCCTTTCAATATTTTTCGAATATTGTTGCAAGAGAAATTTGTTTCTCCCAGGAGGACTCATTTCTTTGGAAATGCTTTTGAAGGAAAAGCAGTGAACATAAAGTCGCGAACTGTTTGTACTTTCAATTTTTCGTGGCGTTACATCGGAGAGAAAAATAGAATTAAAAAAACATACGAATTGATGATCACAAACTAGCAAAATATTATCCCACATTTGAGAAGAGTCACTCAGCTCAAGTTCGAATGTGTGAAAAGAGGCATTTAATCCTTGTTTTAATTTGTGCAGTAGAATTCATTAATCATCCTTCTTTGACTGTCGCCAGTTTTCTCTTAAACTTTTTTTTCTTTTTAAGAACGGGCCTTTGTCCTCGAAACGCTCCTCACGCCCTTTGCCATCGCATTAATTGTCACCGGGATTCACGGATGGGACAAGTTTGTAAATATTCACTTTTTTCTGGAAAAGTTTTTAAAGGAGGTATCCGGGGAATAATTAACATATGTTTTGTTCTATGTTGATTAGTTTATATTGGCTTAAATTATCCATCTAGCAAGTTTGAGCGATTTTCTTTCATTACATTCGGAGCAAACGTAACGTGAAATCTGGCGGGTGGAGAATTAGCTGGTAGGTCAGAGCCGCAATCCTATTTCACATGCTCTCTTGACCGAGCGACAGGCAACTTTTTGAGCGCGCGCGTTCGAAGTGGTTCTCTAGCGCTACTGTATAATTATTCGCCGGATACTTCCTTTAAGTGAATAACACTGAAAGTTAATCGACCATTTTGGCAGAGGGAGTGAATCATTTTCACATTGATCTTTCTTCCAGATGCTCAACAGAAGGCTTCTTGCCAATGCTTCTGGTGGCTTATGGTGCCCTTCACATAATCAATTACTTGGGCAGTCTCATCTTTCGAATGGTTTGATAGAAAATTCTGCAAATTCAAACATCTTTTATAGCGAAAATGTATATATGTATATATATATATATACATATAATATATGTATGTATATCCTCAACTGTAAATGGCGGATATTACGATTATTACATTAATTATAAATAAATGTAAGGTAATAATTAAATAACAGTGCGAATCGTGTGCCGAATCGTGGATGGGCATCATCATTGACTGTCTCGTCAACATTGCCAACTTGCTCGGGTCCGTCATCTGTAATATAAGCAATTATTCAAGTAATCAGGCAAAGGCGTCAACATTTTTAAAAACAGATTCTCAAACTTCCAGTCATATGTATACATTTATCTTGGTTTGTATAGAGAATATGCATATGCATCATAATTAAAATCGAATAACTTTCCAGTCTCCTCACTTGCGTTGGCATAACTATCCACTTTCTCTTCTTCTCCAACATCAGTGCAAACGCCCCTGGAATGTCGTCGACCATTTGCCGGAGGTTTTTATGTCTATACCATTTGCATATGTAATGTCTCTGCTCAATGTGTGATTTATTACTACTTTGTTTAAAGGCATAGCAGCATACTGATGGATTCAGAATAGGGAAAATATCACATAGAAGGTATTAAAGCCAGAATTCTTATTGGAATTTAAATATAGGAATGCAAACTTGATTTATCTGTCTTTTAAGGAAGTAGTCATGAGCGGCCATCTTCTTATCTTCGTCACAATCTTGGGTACCGCGTTTACCGTCCTCGTTTGCGTCGTCGCGTGCTGTTGCTTCTGCTGCTTTGTCGACGACAAGAATGCCCGAGAGGTTGAGACAGTCTAAAGAGGAATTTCACTCGATTTTGTTTTCCCGAATTTTTAAAAGTATTTTCCTTCGACTAGGTCTTTGTACTATCATTTCCACTTCTGTATTTGTGTACAAATGTATATGTTTTCATCCATAAATATAACACAATGTCTACTAAAAAAATAACGCGTCGGTGCCCGCTGCACTCATTCCCACCAATGCGAGAATCTCATCACTACCGCGATGCCGTCATGATTTATCAACTTTGCTTTCTTGTTTGTTTTTTTTGCTTCAAAAATGACATGTCTACGATTTAAAAAAAAAACTATTTTGTAGTCCACTCGTTCTTCTGCCTGTATTTCTTTCGCTTTACTTACCATAATCCGTATTGCAATTTATTATTCAACAAATCCGATTGGTTTTTGAATGTTATGAGTGAAATAAAAATAGTATAAACGCAGAGAAACCGCATAAACATTGAATTCTTGAAGCTCACTTATCACATGACTTGTCAATTAAAACCGGCTAGAATTGTAGGCAGATTCGTTTATCAGTCACAATCGAGGTGTCTAACCAATTTTGCTTTCCTCTCTCTCTCTCTCTCTCTCTTGCTCTCTGGCTCTCTGTCTCCTCTCACAGTTCGGTCTCTTTTACTGTTTACTTTGGGCTAATCTATTCAGTTCTCCTCTCTCATGCTGAATCATTCTTCACCATCTCTGTCTATATTGCCGTAGCATTTCTCGCTGAGTCTCTTTCCCAACACACTACTTTCTCGCTCTCCATTCACTAACAGCCTCTCTCTCCCATCTTTCATCTGTCACCCTCCCTCTCTCTCCCTCTCTCTCTCTCTCTCTCTCTCTCTCTTTCTCTCTCCCTCTTTCTCTCTCTCTCCAAAAGCGACATGAGATCAATGCTTGCCTGAATCACCTTTCCACTATCAGCAAGCGAGAGAAGCGCCAAACAGGCAAGAATCAGGCTGCCCGACCAAGCACGCGCCATGTCTTCGCATTGTTAGTCTCCCCTTTTTCTGTCAATATAATCAAATGTCTATGACTTAAGGAGACAGAAATCGAGGAATTAATTAACCAGGAATGATATATATGATTGTTTTGCTAAGAATCTTTGATTAAATTCATATTTATTTATGTTTCGATACCCATTGACTTCTCTCCAGATGGCCGCCGCTCATACGTCCAGATCGTGCAAGATGGAAAGCCGCAGATCGAACAATTTGCCAGAGGAAGTTCGTTTTTCTCATGCAATATTATTTCGATGATTATTCTGATGAACATATCGAATAGCATTTGAGAAGAGTGACGCAGTCCTACTTATAAAGTAAATTGTAAAAAAGAATCACATAACTTTTTACTGTGCGATGAACCGATCGGCCACGTAAGCAATAGATTAATAGATTAACATAAGCAATAGAGCAATAGAGGAATAGATCATCGCACTTTTGACATACATATTTTTCCTTAAAGTATTGCGATCAATGAAAATTATGTAACCTGCATGCTATTTTCACGGAGCGTATTTGAGCGACCTACGAAGTTGCACGCGAGAATGAGGGTGTCTCAGGGTGAAAACGCGGCAGTTGAAACCGGCATTAATTAACCCTCCTTTAAGAATGCGCCTTTGTGATCGACACGCTCCTCGTAATTCTTCCCATCGCATTTCTTGTCATCGGGATTCGCGGATGGGACAAGTTTGTAAATATTACGTTTTTTTTTATATTTTCACTAACCATAAGTAAACTGCCAATTTTTTCATGAGTAATACTCAAATTTAATCGATCATTGTGGCAGAGGAAGTGATTCATTTCCTCAGTGACCTTTCTTCCAGCTGCCCGGCAGAACGCTTCTTGCCAATGTTCCTCGTTGCTTATGGCGCAATACACATTGTCAATTACGTGCGCCGTCTCATCTTTCGAATGGTTTGTCCACAAATCAGAAAATTCATTTTCATAATAAATAATCGATTGACAGTGTGAATCATGCGCTGAGTGGTGCGTGTGCAGCTGCGTTGGCGCTCTCGTCAACATTGCCAACTTGCTGTTGTCAGTCAGCTATTATTATTTAATCGATTCTTATTCAAAAAATAAAAGACTTCCAAAGTCTAATTTACACAGCAAAATACTACTTACTTAGCTTGTGTCATAATGAAAAGAAGAAGAAAAACCCAGAAAAAACCTAATGTGCCAGATTCCTCGCTGGCGTCGGCCTGACCATCCACTTCCTCTTCTTCTCCGGCTTCAAAGGAGGCAATGATGATATGACGAAACTCTGCTCGGAGGTTTTTTTTTATCTTCTAGTTGAAGATGCAATTGTACACATTAAATCACACTGCTCTATGGGCATTTAACTACTACTTTTTACAAGGCTACATTGTAGCACTACTAGTCTGATAAGAAAGCTAATGAAGTCGTAAGAAAGAGACTAACTATGTCGTATAAATGGCCAGAAAGGTTATAGGAATATAAGTGTGGCCCGAGAATTCACAAACATGATTTATTCTTCTTATAAAAGAGCACGAAAGTGACCGGTAGTCCATTTCAATTTTGCTGATCACTAAATCTTGTGGCGTCTCTCTAAATCACATGCTCTTTCGCCCTTGTATCGGGCAAAAAGGGCGGGAATTTAAGCGGGAGTTTTTTTTTAGGAAGTAGTCTGGGGTGGGTACTGCCTGATCCTCATGGCCATCTTGTCGCTCGTGTTCTCCGTTCTCGCCTGCGTCATCGCTTGCGTCGTCGCGTGCTGCTGTTGCTGTGTCGACAACACAAATGTCTGAGGGGGCTCACAGAGTCAAAATTTGAATTTCGAGCGATTTTATTTTCCTGATATTTTAAAAGCATTCCATCGAACAGGTTTTCGTACATAAATATGCGCTTATTTGTTTTTAAACGCATAAATCTATAATGAAAGTAATTTGTTGCGCCATGTACATTTATGTGCATTTGTATGTATGTACTATGTGTTGTTTTAAGCTTTTTGCTTTACTTTTTTCTTTCTTTACTACCGTTGTCCTTTCCTCTATTAAACCGTCAATCATGAAGATGTGATTAATGCAAATCAATACCAATCGTTCAAGTCAAATAAATTGTTCTATTATTCCCACGAGAGAGGACAAATAAACCTCGTTCTCGCTTCTCGAAAGCGAGCATTGTTTTTATTGCATTTTCGAATGTGTCAGCGATTTCCCCATTTTCTCAAACGGCCATTGCGAAAGATTGGAAGGGAGAAAGAGAAAGTGAAGAGGGAGGAGAGAAGAAAGAAAGGTACGAGGGAAGGAAAGAAGGAGTAAGAATTATGGAGAAGAAAGAGAAATAGAGAGGAAAAGAAGCTAAACATAGAGAAAACAGTTCTAAAGGATGGCAGACTTGCGGCATGTAGTAAGTAAAGAAATGGAGAGAATGGAATAGTAAGCACGAAGAAAGTAAGAGAAGAAGATAGAGGGAGAGAGAAACGAAGGAGAGAGAGAGAGAGAGAGAGTTGTAGGTGGAGGAGGAGAAGAATAATATGATATTTAGAGAGGGACGCGACGACACATGGAACGAAAGAGAGATTGGAAAGAAGGTATAGAGGAATAGGAGACGAGAGAAAGAAGAAGAAAGCAGCGAAGTGCATGCTCTCTTACATCAGTTGACTACCACCGACACACCTTCCTGTCCCGTTCACTCTGTTTATATCCACCTTCAACCGCACATGCCGTCTCGAGGTAAAGTTTACACTCCTCGTTGTTTTAATAGTATTATTTCATTCTTCGATAGACCTAAACATCTATTAGATAAATGTAAACATTCAATATTTCCTAGACAAGAAATTTTTTTAATAGAAATAGAACATTTTGCAAAGACGCCCGCTATCATCGGCTGACCGGCACGCAAGTGAGAGATCTCACGAATGGAAGTTGGCATTTTTCTTATACTTATGTTGATTATAATTATTTAGATTATAATTATTAATAACTGTGTGAATCCTTTCTCTTTAGAGAATTAGATTCACCTAATTCCATATATTTGCATAGTTATCTCATTCCGCAGAAATCGCACTCCTGATCGAGACAATTCTTCTGCTCATTCCGATTCTCGTGTTGATTATTGGCTATCGCCATTTGAAAGAGTTCGTTTTAATGTCTTCCTGTTCATCTTTGAAAATGAACGCTTTTTTTCTACTCAAACTACGATAACTAACAATGATGCTAATTAGCTTTTATTTAAGCAAAGATTTAAATGTAAAAAAAATATATATTTCATATGTCTTGTTTCGGACCGCCAACCAACCAATGCGTCATCAATAACATTGTGAACATGTGACAGCACAGTGTTGCCATGTGGCGAGGGGGGATTGTTCTCGTTTGGGAGTAGAAGCAGCTGTCGCTTCAGGCAACCAAGATATTCTCACTTTTTTTTCTCACCTTCTATTCCCTTCTCTTTCTCCCCCCTCTCACATCTCTCTATCCCTCCCACTTCGTGTCTAACTCCGACCCTCTTCCCTAGCTTTTATTCCCTAATTCCTTCTCTTCTTCCACTGTCTCTGATTTCATTAAAATTGAACAGCAAAAGCGATATTGCTGAATTTATTTACCTAATAAAATGGTATTATTTAATTCACAGAGAAAAAAGAAAGTATAATTTGTAAAGCAAAGTAAGTTCATTGTTTGGAAATAATTTTACATTATGAATTTAATTTAAAATATGTAAAAAAAAAAGTCTTTGAGCTGCCCGGTCGAGCCATGGCTTCCAGTCTTTCTGGTTGTCTATGGCATTGCACACGTCGTCAACTACGTCCGCCGTCTCGTCTTTCGAGCGGTTTCGCTTCTTTATTTTTTTTATATCTTTTTTCAAATAATCTTTGTTCAAAAAAATTTAACAAACCATATATCTAATATATATTCACGTTTAAAAAGTGTACAATTCTCCCCTCGCCTGATCCTCTTCACTGCCTAGTGTGAATCGGCGCAAACTTCCTCGCTCTGCAGCTGCGTCGGCTGTTTGCTCAATCTCACCAATTTATTGCTGTCAGTTTCAAAAGCCTTTTTTTTACTGAGAAATAGTTTAAATTTTTTTTTAATACTTGAATTTCAAGAGAAAAAAATAGAACTAATATATATATATACATATATATATATTTTTTTTTCTTAAAGCAAATAATAAGCCTATTCAGATTCCTCGGTGGAATCGCGCTGACGATTCATTTCATCTTCTTCTCCGGTTACAACCAAAACGCCTTGCCGCACTCGCAAAAATACTGCCATGAGGTTAGAGAATCTTTTGAAATTTGTTTCTCCCAGGAGGACTCATTTCTTTGGAAATACTTTTGAAGGAAAAGCAGTGAACATAAAGTCGCGAACTGTTTGTACTTTCAATTTTTCGTGGCGTTACATCGGAGAGAAAAATAGAATTAAAAAAACATACGAATTGATGATCACAAACTAGCACGTTCGTAGATAATAATTGAAAAACATGAAAACGCTCTTCCTCAGGAGGTGATGTGGGCCGGCTTCCTGCTCTTCGTGATGGCAGTCATCTCGGCACTGCTTTCCATTCTACTCGCATGTCTCATGTGCCTCACATGCTGCTGCTGCGGTTGCTGTCTTGATGACAACGTCTGAAAAGAGAGAGAGAGAGAGAGAGAGAGAGAGAGAGAGAGAGGGAGAGAGGGAGGGAGGGAGAGTGCGAGAAAGAAGCACAGCGAAAGAGTTGAAAATGAGAGAGAGAGAGTGAGTAAGAGTGAGAGAAAAACGAAACGGATCACGATAATCTACGACTTACAGCCAGCATAAGTACCGTTCGGGTTTTAGCTGCCAGTATTTACCATGTGCTCGCGTGTAAATAAAGTATTTGTTAAAGTTCAAACATGCTCCCGATCAGCAGTGTTGAAACCGGTTTACATAAAAGCCTGATGTTAATAAAATCAGCTGGTATTGAACAACACATCTGAATCGTAAAATAAAATAATGGCATATCTTGCAGAAATTGTATTAGATAATTCCATTATTTTGTCACAATTGAGAAAAAAATCTTTTTTTTAAATAAAAAAAACCCAGCTATAGTCTGCATGGTGAGTTGCCACATACACTACTACAGTGACGACTCACAGCAATGCACTCTTGACGAGTTCATCGTAGCATGGGCAAACAATATACGATCTCTACTCACCCGTCAGCGTCTTGCTGTATCTTTCCCTCTCTCTCTCCATTATCTCTCTCCCTCTCTCTATCTCCATTATTACTCTCCCTCTCTCTCTCTTCCCATTCTTACCATTCCTTGTCATCATCATCACAGCTGCTCACAAACTGTCGCCTTTCACGTCGAGCTTTTTTTATACCGCTTAAATATTATAAAAGCTGTCGAGTTGGCATTTCTAACGTCTCATCAGCAGCATTATGAAAATAATTTCCAATTTAATTTTTGCGTATTAAAATTTTTTGCCAATATTTCTTGAATGCTGGTGATGTGAGACACGAACTCATTGGTAAGCCCTTCTGATCCTTTCAGCAGCATGAATCGAACGCTTGCACTTTTCCTGCTTGGAAGCTTCATCACCATCTCAGCGGCAAAGGTACATTATTATTTTCTCTCTTCACTCTCTCTCTCTCTCTCTGTCCCTCTCCTCTCTTTCTCTCTCTCTCTCTCTCTGTCTCTCTCCTCACTGTCTCTGTCACTGTCTCTCTCTCTCTCTCTCTCTCTCTCTCTCTCTCTCTTTCTCACCACTGTCTCTGCAGAAGCCCTCTCCTCCCTCGTCGTGCCTCTCCATCTGGTCCTCCTGGTCTGCTTGGTCTGGCGACTGCTCGGCGAACTGCGGCTTGTGCGGCCGTCAGAATCGTTCTCGCAAATGCGAATCGGAAGCGACTTGCCCGTGCAGGTTGCACCATTGGAAATTAAATATTGTTTACAAGAATCACTGCTTGCTTTTAACCATGGAAGCTCATTTACTCTAATTCTCTCTCTCTCTCTCTCTCTCTCTCTCTTCTCTCCTTATATCCCTCACCTTCTTTTTCTCTCTCTTCCTCTCAATCTCTCTCTGTCAATTTCACTCTCTCCCTCTTTCTCTCTCACTCTTCCTCTCTTCTTTTCAGCGGTCTCTCTGCTGAATCTCGTTCTTGTGGTTCTCCCGTAATGTGTCCGTTTCCGAGGCCATCCTGCTGCGCGCCGAATAGCAAAGGAATCAGCAAGAAGGCTAAGAAATTTATCTGCATGGTGCCAGATAAAAAGGACGGCAAAAATTGATGATCTAGTTGTGATTAAATATTTAGGAAGAAAACGAATGTTCTCGACGAATGCTGCGATTTACTGAATCCAAACTGAACTCATTTTTTAATATATTTTTTTGTAGAATGTATAGATAATTTTCTTTAAATTTTGTGTATGTGTTTATGTGTGCACGCACATGACATTTTAATAAAGCCCCTCTCTATAAAGGAAATTATCCTGAAATTGGAGCGCCTACATGAAACAAACACGAGATTGCTCTGTAAAGGCAAAACAAAAGAAGTTGTTTGCTTCCCATTTGCAAAGATGGTAGTGATCATGACACGAGAAGAAGAAGCATTGTATTTTGATCCTTTCCTGGCTGATAAGAGAGCACACGATCGGGATTGATCGATTCATTCCTTTCAAGCACTCGACAACTTTTATCCTTATTACTGCCTGCGGAATGGATTTGGTCTTCAAAGACATCGTCAGCAGAGCCGCCGTAGTCGTTCTACTCGTCTCACAAGGTTTCCATTTACTCTTATGATTAAAACAAATATTATTTTACACTTTCTTAACTATTACTCTTGCTATAACAATGTTACATATCTCACTTTCACAACAAATTATTATATGAATGTGCATACATTTATTTTTAAAATATTAGTAAAATAGATTAAAGAGCTGGAATCTAACGTTGAAATAAAAAAAGTTAGCAACAAAAAAAAAGGATTGAGTGGCGATGTGTCCAAATACATGCGATGGCCGCCGTACTGTCCAGTGCGGCCTGACCGAAGTGTGCTGCCTCTTCCACAATGGCCAATATGGTATGTGGGGGGAGAAGTCAGCGTAATCAACGACCAAAGAAACTCTCGGGAAACATTTACATAATTCTAGACATAGCAGTAACTCGAAAAAATACAACTGCTTTCGAAATATGTTTCAAAATGTGTATACATATTTTTTGATACATGTGTGATTAAAACCCACCAAAATGCGCATTTTGATATAAACAAATTCAGCTTATCATAGAAAAAAAACTGGCTTTGCAGGGTGCTGCCCCTTCACGAACGGCGTCTGCTGCCCCGATCACGCGACGTGCTGCCCGTCCGGATTCCAGTGCCGTGGCTTAGAAGACGACGTCGACGGAGACTGCACGAGAATACATTGAGGAAAGGGATCCACTATCACTGCTCTCCACTGATCAAATAAGACTCTAACAAGAAGACTCGCAATCCAACGTTCGGGCATCTTTTATGATATATGAAGTTCGATCGCTCTTACGTATTCCATTGTTCTCTGGTAGTTTTCTCGGTCGCTCTTTAATATTTATCCTTTTTTTTTAAATTATAGCAGCCGTTTTTACATTTTGTGATCGTAACCAGAAATCTGAGGACGGGAATTAACATTATGGACTCTTTTCACGATGAGGCTCATGACTTGGGTAAAAGAATACTCGCTTGAGCTGTATCATTTGATTTCTTTCCACATCGTCTGCTAACACAATTTCACGTATAAACTGGAAGAGAAAAACAGGTGTATTTCCACTTTATTTTCATGTCACATTTTAGACAAGCTTGCTGATGAAATTTGAAGAAAGGCTATGGAGCAGTAACACAATGCAACGGCTAATAAATTTGCAGGTTCCTTGGTATCTGAAGCTTCTTCTAGCACGGGTCTACAGTAACAGCGAGCAGAGCCAAAGAGAGCACTTTCCGCATTTCGGAGCACGTAACTCGTAAAGCAGAATGATGGAATAATAATATACATACATATGGCCAATTCGGAACTGGTACACATCCGTCAGAGCGTTAAGATATTGCAAGAAACCACAATTCGTTCTACCAAGTACACATCAGTTGCACAGCCTGTATTGGTTCGATGTAGTAAAGCTCAACGGAGTAAGGGTACGAAGAACAGTGAGAGATACAGTTACTTGAGGAGGGAACAGCGAAACAGAGACTGTGATATAACAAGTGAGAGATTTAAGACAGCATTGATAAACGACGGTAGCCTTTTTGGTATAGACTGAGATGCATCTAACAACGATTCAGAACTAAAGCTGACACTGTGAGAGTTTAGGTAAGGAAAGGCCCATAAGGCAGTACAATTATAGGGTATACTGTAGAACGGTGCTGATTGGGTCGTGATAAAAAAAGGGGAAAAACATTAATCTCCGACTCCGAAATGCCTCAGAATTAGGAAGAACGATAATTGAAAAGGATTTCGTACAGCACCTTTCTTTGCAACATCATCACAATGCATCTGCGATTGGAGAGACATGCTTCAGATAAGCGAAAAGTGCGTTGATTAAGAGAACAATGACATGAAAATGAAGAAGGAGAGAGAAAGAGAGAGAGAGAAAGAACTTCATAGAGTGAGAGAAAAAAAAGACCTCAACAACTTATGTACGAATATACATCAACAATGTACATTATTTACAGCGTAAGGTCTCTGTTGAAACACTTAAACTAGGACAAAAATGAGAAAAGAGGGGAGAATAGACACAAGGGGCAGTGTAGTAGCTAGGGGTGCTCAATATCCATACTACTTAGGTTAGGTTAAGTTAGTGAGCTGTTGATTTAAATCCGGCAGATTTTTTTTAGGGCTTATTTAGAATGGGTGTGATATTCGGTGGGAATTATGGATTGATCACCAACGCTGGAAGAAAGTGATGTGTTCGACATGGGGGAAGACTTTCTTGTAGAGCTTCTCATGAGTGACGAGGCGATTCACAATGTTCGGCTTGTCCACCACTTCGCCCAGCTCGAGGTGCGTAATCTTGCGCACCTGTGAAAAACAGACGATTATTTCTTTTCCATCTCTATCTCTCTCTCTCTCTCCCATCTTTCCCCTATTCAATCACTATGTTACAAGCTACCTGTCTGTCTCACTTAATTTTTCTTCTCGTATTATGCACACTCTCTTTCTCTTTTTCCTTTCGCCTTGTCTCTCTCTCTCTCAAACACACTCTCCTCTCTCTCTCCTTACTTTTCCAATCATATAGTCTGGCTTGGGTGGCACGGATGGTCCGCGCATCATGGTGAGACGGAGCGAAGTCACACCGCATTCATCGAGAAATTGCTGAAATAAATCAATAGTTAATATTGAAAGTTTGTTATTAAACGTTATATTAGAAAATAAAACATGTACTATATATTCACATTGAATAAAATTACTAATAAAGAGGAAAATAATAAAAAATTTATAATAAAGAAAAGTAAAATAAAATATAAAAAAAGTACCAGAATACGCTCGTCGGTCGGATCGAAGCCTCCAAAGGACGTGTACGAGAGATGCTTGAAGCGGGCGCCGGAACGCTGAAGGAAGCTTTCATTCAGTTACACAAAATGAAAATGTAAAGATGCTCAAAAGGCAAGAAATCATCCTGACTATCATGTTATGGTGGTTATTTGATGGTTTTGTATGAATCTCGTTCCCCAGAATGTTTTTATCGTCCTAGAAGAGAGATGTAGTTGTCACCTGGATGGCTGCGAGTTTCTCGAGGATGTTGGCAGTCGTGGCATCCGAAGCCAAGTCGAATGTCATCAGAGAGAGCCGGTCAAGACGAAGCTCAAATTCAACAATTGTATTCAATTACTTTATTTTGCAAGCTTTCTTACTCCTTCAATTAGCTTCAAAGTAGCACATCGCAATCAACAACTATTGACTGAGCAGTGCATGCCCACTGTAGTGAATGTGTGCGTACAATTTGTTCTTCCTTAAACAGTTCACCTCTATCCCTGCTCGCATATCATTTTGTCTCTCGTGCCACTCTCTCGTTCTCCTCTCTCTCTCTCTTTATCTCTCTCCCTCTCTCTCTCCTCTCCTCTCTAACCTTCTCTCCAAAGCTGGCGGCTGCTTCGCAGATGCCAACTCTGCCAACGATGCGAAGAGTTTCCTCATTGGCTCTGATCAATCCGGAGATAGCCTCGATCGGTCTGCCTCCCTCTCTCCTCGTCAGATGCAGCACTTCCAAGCGGACAATCTCTGCAATCAATCAATCAATAATCCGGATGGATATATCAAATTATTATATATTTTCTATCCAAAAATACTGTTTAATTGATATCGCCGAAAAATATTCTGTAAAAAAAAAATTCATTTCATGAAAAAAACATAGTAGGCGGTTTTACAAGGAAAGGTCTGGCCAAAAGATGGAAAAATCATGTGATTGCTCGTTCAACAGCATGCGCTTGGAGCAATACTAATTCAAATAATAAAATTAATAAAAAGGACTAATTATTTGAAATACCAAACTGAATAAAATAATGTAAAAATATAAAGTAAAATTTGATAAATGAATGCCGTACCGGAAGCGATGAGTGCCTCGATGAGCTTGGCAGCGATCTCGCTTTCTGGATCCTCGATGACCAGAGAGAGACGACTCACACAGAACATCGAGCGGAGAAGAAAGGCAAGCAGCTCGAGGGCCTCTTCCAGGGACTCGACACGGCTGCCCTGAGGGGACAAAACGAGTGTTAGAGAATGAGATAGACAGCGAGAGAGAGAGAGATAGAGAGAATGAGATAGACAGCGCGAGAGGGAGAGAGAGAGAGAGAGAGAGAGAGAATGCATTTAGGTTTACATAAGTAGTGAGACGTAAATGCAAAATTATTTACGGCATGCAGACCATCAGCACGTGGCGAAATAGATGAATAAGAAAAGCAGTGATAAAATAACAGAGACGGAGAGAGCAGTAAAGAGAGCTTTTTCTATAAATTTCGTATCCATATCGGAAGAAATTTACTTAAAAACGTGCAAAAATACTCTATTCGAACCTGGATGAGAATGTTGGGTGCTGGCGTGTCCAGTTCGACCTTCTGCATGCCGACAATCTTGAATCGGAGTGGCTCCATGACCGCGACGCGTACATGGCCATGACGCGTCAACGCGCAGCGCACCGCGCGCTCCGCCAGAGGATGGATCGCCTGGGGAAGCGAGTAAGGATATGGTACATTTTAATTCTATAAATTTCTTCTAAATTATATATGAAAATATCGCGCGTAAAAATAAAATATTTGCACAGTTTTATTCACTAATCGTCCGTTCAGAGCCGTAAAAGCTGAAAAATTTAGAATAAAAAAGGAAATATTACATTACAGTAATAAAGAAAGCACCTTCAGCCTAAGAGTGTCCTTGATCGGAGATGCCGCGACGATATGACGAAAGATACTCGAGAGAAGGTCGGCATTCAAACGCTCAGCTGGGCCCCGAACGGAAGAAGCAGCTATCGTATTCCTGTCGCTGGCAACTCCATGCGATGTTGACGGCACGTTTGCAAGGAACTCTCTGAAAATAAGCAGCATTATTATTTCTAATATGTTATTTACTCTCGAATTATGGATATTATAAATAACGAGAAAATAACTGGTGAAAAAGGATACAAAAAATCACCTTCGGGCACTCCTTGCTGAAACAGACATATTCGTAGGAAGTGAACGATTTGTACAGGCAGAGACGGTGATCTGAATCAGTCGGGAGCTTTTCAAATGACTAGGGCTGTACTACTTAGAATGAAGGGGAAAAACGGAATTTGACTACGGCACATTAACGCAAACACCGAAAAATATATCCAACATTTAGAATCTAAAGTTTTTGTGAGGGCGTTCAGCGGAGGAGAACTTTTTTTCGTTTTACTTATCTTACCACGTACTAGTCGGTCGCCTAAATAAAGAAGAAACGCAAGAGAAAAGCAGACGGAATACGTTTGCATTTCAGAAGGGTGGGCCACGTTGTCTTCTCTCTCTCTCTCTCTCTCTCTCAATCTATACATTGGACCCAGAGCAGGGAAGGGTTGGGCTGCGCCGCTAAGCAGAGAGCCGTCAGTCTGAATGAATGCTCCTCTTGCTCCTCCTTCCCTCTCCTCCTGAGTCGACTACTGCTGGCGTCATTTATACATGTACATTCGGGCCGAACCCGCCCATGTGGTGGTAGGAGAGAGAAAGAGAGAGAGAGAGAGAGAGAGAGAGAGAGAGAAAGAGAGAGAGAGAGAGAGAGAGAGAGAGAGAAGGAAGAGGCCAAAGCGAGAGCACGAGGCAGCTGATACCAGTAGACAGAGCATAAGTAAAGGAGAGAGAAAAGACAAGCAGAGAAACGGAGATGAAAGAGCAAAGTTTCCGGATGGACTTTTGCAAAGGCACGTTGACATCCACGAGGGGGAAAAGCATTTTTCTCTGTGCTCTCTCTGTCTCTATCCTTCTCTGCTCTCTCTCTCTCTCTCTACCTTTCACTTTCGCTCTCTCTCTTTCGCCCTCTTCTTCTTGCATTCTGTTCGCTCCTACCATCTCTCACTAGCGAACTCTCTTTTCCCTCTCTCTATCTCCCTTCCCTCTACCAACCATATTATCTTTCCTTTTTTTCTCCTCTTATATTCTCACTTTCCCTTATCCAAAACCACTTAGCCATTTCTGGAGAACGCAGTTGTACGCCTTATCAGTTTGCTTTTGTCTTGGGCACCACGTGGCGCTGTCTCTCTCTCTCTCACGCTCTCTCTCTCTCTTTCTCTCTCTCTCACGCTCTCTCTCTCTTTCTCTCTCTCTCACGCTCTCTCTCTCTCTAACTCAATAAAGACAGCTAGTGAAAGGGAAGAGTCCTAATAAGGGAGCAACTTAATGGGAGAGTTAGTAAGAAGGGTAGAGAAAATAAGAAACAGTCATGTACTCCTCCACACATGACTTCCCTAGTAATGACACTTTTTTCCGGCGCTAGTCTCAATGGACGCAACACTATGCACCCATAGAGCACTGATCGGATACATAATATGATCGGAAGGAGAGATAGATAGATAGAGACGCAGAGAGAGAGAGAGAGTCAGAGAGAGAGAGGGAGCGAGAGAGAAAGAGCATGCAAAAATGAGAGAGGGAGCATCAAGGCATCGACGTGGCTGCCGGCAAACAGACAGGGTACAAGGTGTAGCATTCCCGGGCGAGAGGGAGAGAAGAGAGACAAGGGTTAGATATGATGTGAAGAGAGTGATGGGAGGAAAGAGAGAATGAGGGAGAGGGAGATTATGAGTTAGAGAAGAAAGAGAAGAGACAGAGAGAGAGAGAGAGAGAGAGAGAGAGAGAGAGGTGGACTAGCAAGCAGTGGACTTTGTGGCGAATGTTCTGGATCCTTCGGTACAGAATAGGCAGAAAGAGAGAACCGCTCAAAAGGTCAGCGAGGGAAAGAAGGAGCGAGAAAAGAGAGAGCGAGTGATAGAGAGAGAGAGAGAGAGCGAGTGATAGAGAGAGAGAGCGAGTGATAGAGAGAGAGAGAGGGAAGTAAAGATGGAAGGATACATAACTTGAAGAAGCATAAGCCACGAGTAATAAATTCTAATAAGCACAACTCCTCGGCCACGAGGTTCTCGGGAGAAGCTTTGCGATAATGGAGACAGGAGAAGATGACACTTTACAACGTGCGTCTTCTCAATTGGTGAGAGTACGTGAGGAAATGGAGAGAAATGATGATGAAATAGAGGGAGAATCGAGGCGGTAAACAAGAGGAGGGACTCTAAATAAGTAGGGCCTCACTTCTTTCTCTCCACAATCTCTATTAATATCTATACTACTTCAGATTATTTATCACTTTTAGATTTGAATTGAATAATGCTGCCTTGATTTTAAATAAAAATGACTCATGGACAATCAGTCAAGAGTGGAAATAAGGACTAAACATAAAGCATTCTCCGCCCACAACTATACAACTGTAAACCAAAGTCTAAAGTTCCTGAAAGACTGCAACTCTTAGAATTGGCACTTCTTGAAACGTTCTCTTGCTATTCTTCCTCTTAAAAATAAAAGAGTCCAAAGTAAAGAGATCGGGAGAAGCAACTTCCACATCCAGAATTTTTTTCCTAGCACTCTCGATCTACTGCGTTCTCTCTCTCTCTCTCTCTTACATCGTCCCTATTCTCTATCTATCCCTCACTCTGTCCACATTCTCTCTCTCTCTCTCTCTCTCTCTCGTTCTCTCTCTTCCTCTTCTCTATCTCTCAGGCACTCGCCGCTCTGATTAGTTTGCCAAAGCTGTCACGAGGCTCTTTCCAAAATGAAACATTTGTGTTCGGAAGCTCTTCTATCCATTTCAGTTTTATCTTTGCTTCAGCCAATTTTTCGTATCTAATATAGCAATCTATCCACGTAACATTATTATAAATACTTTAGTAAGAAGCGGAAAATCTGATTAAATCACAGTTGTGATTAATTTCTATTAAGAATGCGGTCAACATCCAAAAACCAATTAATGATCTATACGATTGTTGCTTTATCCGAATGAAACTAAATGCTCAATGGCCTCTTATTTATCACAACAGAGCACCAGAGGATAGTGATCGCCATGGGGTCAAGCCTTTCCCTTATCAAGAAGCCTCTCTAATTCATTTCTCTCTCTGTCTCTCTCTCCTCTCTCTCTCTCTCCTCTCTCTGTCTCTCTCTCTCCTCTCTCTCTCTCTCCTCTCTCTGTCTCTCTCTCTCTCTCTCTGCCACTCTCTTCTCGACCACGGAGTAGTGTATCCCAAGAGGTATGCGACGTACCTGGCTGTAAACGCTAATCAGTCATGCATTTTCCAGCCAAACCAAGGCAATCTTTGGAATCATCAGGAAAAAAGCACGAGGTCTAATGTCAGGAATGTTTCATTATTACAAGAGTCTAGCCAAACTGTTATTCTGCGGAATCATTTTACAAACGAATACAAATAAAGTATAAAAATAGCGAGATTTTACGCTTCTACGGTTGATCGCCTGCGATTGTTTACGCGAAAAGGACTCTGGTGGGATAGGAATGGTGAGATGCTCTGCTGGAGCAATAGGCAGGCTACGGGACAGATGGAGTACGAAAAGAAGACAAAGAGTAGCGAGAGAGTGAGAGAGTGAAAGATGGTGAGAGAACAAGAGTGAGGATGAGGATAAAGAGATAGGAGAGAGAGAGAGAGAGAGAGAGAGAGAGAAAGAGAGAGAGCCGATACTGGAAGGCAGAGTGGAAGGTTAAGCCAGCACGCAGTGAAGAGACCGTTGATTCTGAGGAGAGTTAGGAGAAGCGGGGAGATAAACAGCTGCCGCTCACAAAGCGACAGGCGCCTCATACGTTGAATTCAGTTTTCATCCCTTTATTTCTCTATCCGCTCTCTCTCTCCATTTTCTCATTTTCTCGCTCAGTCTCTGCATGTCTTTTTCTATCATTTCTCTGTGTTTTTTCTCTTCTTCTTCAGCCTCTCGACCTCTTCCCCTTCTTTCCCTCCTGATCTATGTAATATATTTTTTTTTTAACTTTGATGATATCACTTCCAATACCTGAAGGACTACATGCCAAGTCACGTATACAGTCAGAGAAGAACACCCACAGCAGTTGCCCCGTTCTCCCGTTGGCAATAGGGGTCAGAAAGAATCAAGGAAGAATGATGACAGGAAGAAGAAATATAATGAGAGAACGATAAAAGGAGGAATAGAGAGAATAAGAAGGTTGACAGAGATCATTAGCCCCATGGCAAATGAGCAAGTGTATGGTCGAGGTACAAGGTTCGCAAGGATGTTCACTAACGGGACGGATAGGATTCGTGGAGGGAGAAAGAGAAATAAAGGGCGAGAGAGAGAGAGCGAGAGATAGAAAGAGAGAAAACGAGAGAGAGAGAAAAAGAGAGAGATAAAAAGAGAGCGAGCGAGGTATACTTTTGATGATTAGAGGTACGTATATAAACGTAGCCGACAGAAGGAAGTATTTAATCAGCATGAAAAACATTTGAATGGCAAAAAAATAGTGCCCCATACCCTCACGAGCCACGTGGTTGCAGTTGTTGTGGACGGCCACCATGATGGCAGCTGTGTGGACGGAAGCAGGAGAGAGAGAGAGAGAGAGAAAGAGAGAGAGAGAGAGAGAGAGAGAGATAAAAAGCGAGAGAACGAGAGAGTGAGAGAGGATGAAAGAGAAGAAAGAGGCAGAGCTTCAGTTTAAGTGAATGTTTAGAGGGCAGCATGAAGAGATACCACGGTTCTAGACAGAGAAAATCGTGGGCTGAAAGGGAAAAAGAGCTCCTGAGGAGTGAGGAAAGAGAAGGAATGTAAACTAAAGAAGAAAAGGGAAGATACGAGAGACAGCGAGAGAGAGAGGGAGAGAGAGAGAGAGAGAGAGAGAGAGAGAGAGAGCGTGATCCTACTGCTCCACGTCATGGGGCAAGGTGCAGCTGGAGGAGCTCTGTGCATTGAAAGGGGGCCTTCTTTTTCTCCGTCGCCGCCCGCCTTCAAGAATGTCCTTCTTATTGGTGGTGCCCCGACACAACAGACAAAAGGGGGTGGAAGTGTGACAGATGAATTTGAAAAAGAATGGACGGAGCAGCTGGGACATTCAAGGATCAATTCTACAGTTGGGGAGCAGGTGAGTATGAACAGTAACATTCAAATATGAGTTCTTTCAAGGAATAACTAGGATGATACAAGCAAGTAGAAAGATATGAACAGCAGAATCGTCAAACAGTAAGAATAATATTACTTGGTAAAACAAAAAAGACGCAAGATGAAGGGGCCAAATGGTTTAGTTGAAGATTCCAGCGGGTCTTTGTTATGTACCTGGCGGTTGCCTATGAGACTGCACGGCGAACGAACGTCGTCTTCCCTAAACACACTCCACGCGATACTCAAGATCTCTCCAAGTAGAACCACGTGGTTGATAACCATTCTCGTGGTCTCTTCTAACTGACAACACTTACTAGCATGCCTGCACACAATGAGAGCACAACAAACACCTGTGTGCTATTGCGCCAATAAAGCAATGTTTCACTAGTCAGGCACTAGTTGCTGAACTCTATTTGTAAAAAAAATCTAATTCCGGTGACATTTCTTCTTACTTAAAAACTTTAGAAATTTTCCACAACAGGTAAGATGACTAATAAATAATGGCTAAATGCGACGCCGATAAAGGAAACTAATGATGACTAATGCGGGAAAACAGCATGATGATGTTGTAGTGATCAGAATGCTTGAATAGCGGGTGAATTAAAACAGATGGAAGCGATCATATGAAGTGTGACGAAATTCAAATCAAGTTGATTGTTGAGGACAGGGAGAGAGAGAGAGAGAGAACAGAGAGGAGAGAGAGGGATAGAGAGAAAAGGGGAGAGAAAGAATAAGAGCAAAGAAAATGGACAGGGGTGAAGAGTGTACGAGAGTGATAATAAAAGACATCGAAGTATAGTGGAATGGTAGTATACTACGCATGCTACCAGGAGGAAGAGTTGTAAAAGGAAAGAAGGAGGGGGGTCAAAGTATACTTTGTCCCAGTCACAGTTAGTTGCCTAGGTGAGTACTCTCCTCTCTCTCTCTCTCTTTCTCCCTTCTGCCTTCCACTTCATCACATCAAGTTGCAATTGATACGAAGAACAACAGGAACAAGATCAATCACAATATCGCTAATGTATCGTTGGTGATTGAAAAATTGAGTCACCGACTTTAATTTGAAAAGTAATGACTGCCATAATAAAGAACAACTCAGGGAAAGATGGATCTTTCCAATCAATAGAAATATGCTGCTAGCAAGGAAACTACTTGTACGAATCATAGGGAGAAAATTGAGGCTTCGTAGTTTTAAATATGGATTAGAAAATCGCCTTGTAAAGCGAAAAGAAGGAAGTAAGAACAAGAAGAAGTTCTTGAAAAAGCGAAGCAAGGCGGGCACTACAAGCGCATGCTACCCATCCACATTTGGGCCGCAGCATGGCTCTCCCATTCACACCATCTCTGTCTCTCTTTCTCTCTAACTATCTTTCTCTCTCTGCCACTCTTTCACTCTAACTCTCTTCACTTCCATCTCTCTGCACTCTCTCCTTTCCTCTCACTCTCTAGTTAACAGCTTCGACGTCGTGGGTCTTGCGGGCGCATGCTAGGATGTGACGATGCTTCCGCCATCTGCTTGCTTCTATTGGCCAATTCTCTCTCACTCTCTGCCATCTCTCCTTCTGCCTCAATCTCTCTCTCTCTCTCTCTCTCTCTCTCTCTCTCTCTCTCTCTCTTTCTCACGTTTCTATCCTTCTCTGAATGACCAGCTATGCCTCGCTCTTAATTTCCTCTCCTCTCTAACGTTTCCCCCACTCTCTCCTTCCAACTGTCTCCTCTCTTTGCTTTCATCACAGAAAGGAGCTCTCGCTCTCTCACCACGTGGAGTCTACAAATTGTGCAAAAACCGCAGATTACAAATGCAAAAATAAAGAGATATGATTATCGAAAACATTCCCAGAATATAGTTGCCAAATTATGGCAAATATTCCCGCTCTCTTTCTCACTCCAGCATCTATACCATATACTTTGTTACGTAAGATACAACCGGAAAAGGGAATAGCAGACAACATGCAAAGAGGGCCACTCTCATGATTGGATGAGAAAATATGGAGATGCAAGAGAGGGCCCTAATGTGTTTTCATCCTTAGACAGCGTCGTATAAACTCGTAGCGGGAGCCTGGGTATAAACACCTTAATTGCAAGGTGTTTCCCTTGTGGAAGAGCACGGTCATTTACCCAGTGCAAAAAGCGATCCTCAGCGCTAGTGCTAAAATGATTAGGCCGCGACGCGACCTTAGATAACGCAACGCGTTTCCGTGCAGGACCGCAATTCAAATTGCTGCGCGGGATAAAAAAAAAGTGCCACCGCAACGCGTGCTTGCTGGCATTGCGGTCACGTTCCAAGCTATTCTCCTTTAACAAAGTGCCCAATCCTACCGTACTTTAACCAAAAAATTGGCATAAGGCCAATTTCGTCGTCCCGCGCAAGACAAATTCAAATATAATTTGAACGCAATTCATCAAGCTGAGTATCGAGAGAGTGACATCCGTAGAGGATCGCTTTTGGAGGACCGTGGAAGAGCGCGTGTTCATGTGTTGGAGAGGTAATGGAGAAATAGATGAAGAGAGAAAAAGAGGGAGAGAGAAAGAGAGGCAGAGAGTAGTAAAGAGGGGAAAAACAAAGCGACAAATGATCGAACGTCATGAGTACGTGATCACTCTTAACAACATCATCTCACGGTACACCAACTAACTAATAACAAGCAATAAAGTATCACGCGGTGAATAGATGAGTGCCCCCAATTACATTCAAGGACGGATGTAGCGGGGAAGTCCCTAAATACTTAATATATTTCTTTAAATTAAATTGAGCCCAAAAAAAAACCGTGGAATTATATCATCCCGAGATATAGTAAGTATTAAGAAGAAAAATTCTCATCTAAACCACAAGTTTATATGTGTTTACCGGCGATAAAAACAAAATTAGCACTTATATCGCCATTAATATTTAGAAATGGCACCCCTTCATCCTTTTTCTCAGTAAGAACAATCAGTGTAAATAGCCACATGTCATGAAACGATACTTGATAGGGTCATGAAATTCTTGCCACGGGTTCGTGTGGCAATGTTATCGACATCGTGTTCATATGACGATATGTTATCGCGAAAGAAAAGTGGCAAGCTAATCCTGGTGATAACGCCAATATTCCAGTCATTCCTGGTATCTTCCTCTAGCTAGCTGCCTTTTCCTTCTCCTCATTTCAGTCACTATCCCCGTTGATGGGGCATATTACTGCCGCAGTCTCGTGACTGCCTGTCATTATTGTCAGGAATTCGCCCTGAGGCAATGTTGCAAAAGGCTACCGGCAAATGAAAGCGAGTGATCAACATCTTGAGAAAATAGGGCGCATTGAATAACAAGAAAAAAAACTTCCCCTACCTATCATATAACACAAAACAAATTAGCATTTTTAAGGCGAAACAAAAAAAAGCAGATCAATCTAGCAGAGTTTGAGGATGAAAGAGTAATTGAACAACAAATTATTATAGAACATAATGGCTGCCAGAGCCGAAATTAGTTCTTGATTAACTAGAATTCAAGAAATATGAAAAAAAAAACAATAAGGGCGATATTCGTAGAAATGCATTGAAAACTGACGAAGAACCGACGTGAAGTAGGTGCTGGATAAGACGGCCCAATGGAACCGGAAAGAAGCAATTAGCAATTAGTAAGTGACTAAGATAAAAATGCATATTCGTAGAAATGCATTGAAAACTGACGAAGAACCGACGTGAAGTAGGTGCTGGATAAGACGGCCCAATGGAACCGGAAAGAAGCAATTAGCAATTAGTAAGTGACTAACAATAAGATAAAAATGCAATGAATGTCCAAATATGTTCGAAAATTTTTTTTTGAATAATTGCTATTTATTGTTTCTTTTACTACTAAATTTCAATCTACCATCTCTAAATAATATGGTTGCCTCGCTGTGACCGTTTCGAATTTGACATTTTGCTGTTGGTATTGCGAGTAGTTGTTTTTATTTTCTATTTGAAATTTTATTCGAACCTCGAAGTCAATGGTGATGTTGCAGATGACGAGTGATTCGAAGGAAGAAGAGACAGCGCCAGCCGAGGAGCGAGGCGACGAAGAACACGAGAACGCCACGGCCAAGACTAAGACGAAGACGAAGCGCGAGCGAGATGAGGCTAAAGGTTCATTTGCCCGAGTTCATTTCTATTAAACCATTGAATGGCTTATTATTTGCTGGCTTTCTCTCTTCTACCCATTGAAAAGAAAGCCATTTGTTCCAGAAACGATGTTTCTCATTTTACTTATGGTTTAAGTGTTCTTTTAGCGCTCTCTCTTTTTTATTTCTTCTTGCTATCAATGGCAGTCGGATGAAGATACCGATTCTCTTTTGGTGAGCTGCTTTGAGGTTAAAGCGCTTCTTTTTTAGATCAGAAATCGCCCTCTCCACCAGCGAAAGTTCCGCGAAAGGAAGGAAAGGAAAAGGAGGCAAAATCGAAGGAGAAAGAGGTGAAGCATAAGGAAAAAGAAGTAAGAGGCAAGGATAAAGATGTCAGTGACTCTGAGAAGGAGAGGAAGGATCACAGAAAGGAAGAGAAGAATGGAAAGGAAAAAGAGAGTAAGGACAAAGATAGTAAAGAGAAGGAGAAGCACAAAAAGGACGATAAGAAGGAGAAGAAAAAGGAAGAGAAGGAGAAGAAGTCAACTCGGCCAGCGAAGAAGGTTAATTTTGAGTTTGACTGTACTTGTTTTTTTTACCAGAATGCCTTCACCAAAGCTTCCTTCATTTTCCTGATTATCGAAAGAATCTTATTGCTAAACATATGCTTTAAATGGAGTTCGATGTCTTATTTGTTTGTTTTAATAATTGTATTTGAAAATACTTGTCATCTCAGGATAAGAAGGAAGCGAGGAGAAGTCGGAGTCGCTCGCCTGAGAAGAGGAAGCGGAGAAGCGAGCGAGGTAATGGCTAAGTAGTTTGTTTCATTGTAATTTCAGTACATTTGTGTGCTCTTTTTATGCAGTACAAACTATTGTTCTTAGACCAAATTTATTCATATGATGAAGTACAAAAAAAATTTACCTAAAAAATTCTTGAGAATGGCTGTAATTTTCCTCATATTATTGATGTAGTAAAGATGACAATTCCTATTTTTCTGCTTATTCCCTTGAGATGACGAGAGAAACGACGGTGATGAAGAAGGAGAATTGGCCGTTGAGAAGGCGCCCCCTCCGCCGCCGCGTCCTCTTACCGCGAGGGAACTCGAGAGGAAGCGACTGCTGCAGATGGAGATGCAGGTGAGAAATTGGAAAGATGAGGGAAGGAAGGAGGTGAATTGGGTAGAAGAGTGTTGTGAAATGGCCTTTGATACAGAAGAAAATAGCTAACTACTGTGTTGACGATCCATGAATGTAACATCCAACTTGTAATTTACGAGACGTGAATCTATTTAGAGGTCGTGTTCTTATTTGTTTTTGTGAAGGATGGTTTCTATTTCTTTTTTTTTTTTTACATTCCCAGTGATTCAACATTGCAAGGTGCTGTTCACTAAGTAATCTTTTTTTAATGACATCAGAAGATTTTTTTGACAAACTATTTATTCCTATCTTGTCAATGAACAAAATTGAGTAACAAAAATCTGAATGTTTTTAATATTTCTTTTTTAGAATGATAAGCACGATGACGACGACGAGCCAGTGTGGTCCCTGAAGCGAGCAGAGGAAGAGAAACCGAGTCGAGCATGCCCTTATCTCGACACGATCAACAGGTTAGATCGGGGTTAGGGTATTGGAGATTGATAAGGGTTACGGTGTTAGACATTGATAAGGGTTACGGTATTGGACATTGATAAGGGTCACCGTATTGGAGATTCCGAGAATTGACTACTATAATGGGAGTGTCGTTTCTAGCCTTTTCCTAGAACCCTAATGGACCTAACCGATTGAACATAATACTTGTTCCTACTTTATTGAGAATATATAATTTGATTGCCATATTTTCAGGGGCGTGCTGGACTTTGATTTTGAGAAACTCTGCTCAGTGTCCCTCTCACATCTCAACGTCTACGCTTGCCTCGTCTGTGGAAAATACTTCCAAGTCTGTAAATGGAGGAGGAAAGACTTTCCTTACTTTTATTCTCCTCCACTGTTAGCAAGAACCACCAACAATTATGAGACACCGACTGGTTTTTTTTACAATTAGATTTCGTTGCTGACATTAATGTTTGAATGCTTTGGAAAAGCTTGAGCGCCAGAATTAGACCATATACTCAAACAGTTAGGAGAACAAATAATGTCTATCTTTAACTTTTTAATCCTTTATTTTACTTGTGCATCGTTTTATTGCTAATTTGTTTGGAAGAAGTTGAAAAGTTTAGCATGGGTGAATTCATAATATAGAATTATTTAGAGAAAAAAAGTACCTATGGAATAAGAATGAGGATACAAATAATCTAGGGTCGCGGCACGAACACTCACGCGTACACGCACGCACTGGACACGGACCATCGCGTCTTCATCAACCTCCAGACACTCAAGTTCTACTGCCTCCCGGACAACTACGAAGTCATCGATCCGTCTCTCGAGGACATTAAGGTCAGGCTCGGAGGTCCTCTTTGCATCAGCATTCTACTCGCTAAAATTTGGATCCTAAGTCTTTTTTTTACAAACAAGAAAAATTTGCTGAAAATGAAGCACTTAAATAGTTTAAATAACTATCACCATGTAAAGTAATGTAAGAATGAAAACCGTCTCCGAATAGCTCCGTATTATCTTCCTCCACTTCAGTACGTGCTGAAGCCGTCGTTCACAAAGGCATTGATTGCTTCGCTGGATTCGTGGTCTCGCCCGGTGTGTGCTTTTACTATTGTTATATGTTTATTCTTTATTTTATATTAACTCATTGTTAGCGTAATTTCATTGATATTATTGAGGGAGAAAATTTGGTTAGTATTTAGAACTCTATTTTACCAACACGGCACTTAAAGAACCTCATTCATGAATTCGCGCCTGCTTTTCCTGACACAATGGCGATAGAACGTGTGTTTGAGAGACGCGACTACAATGATCAGTTAAATTCAATTATACTTACGTGGTCTTTATAGATCCGCGCCTTTGACGACTCGTCCTATCATCCCGGAGTCGTGGGTCTCAACAACATCAAGGCAAACGACTATGAGAATGTCGTCTTGCATGTTGGTCAAGTTTATATACACATTTTTGCTATCATTTTCTCGCGTTCGATTGAGCTAAAGTACTGTAATTGACACCAAGTCCGTGAGACACTGTAATCCCCCATACCGTCATCCTCATTCCAGGCACTCTCTCATGTCCCGCCACTCCGCGACTACTTTCTGCAAGAGGCCAACTATGCTAAGATTAAGCGCCCGCCTGGTGATAAGCTCCAGGAGCTTACGAAAAGGTTTTTTTATGATTATCATTATCATTTATTAACCATTTTATTGCTTCTGATAAAAGTGATCACATATTTGGCAAGGTTACGATATTTATTGACTTCTCTTCAGGTTCGGCGAGTTGATTCGCAAGCTCTGGAATCCGAAGGCCTTCAAGGCGCACGTCTCTCCGCACGAAATGCTCCAGGCCATCGTTCTCTGCTCCAAAAAGCAGTTCCAGTTCACCAAACAGGGTAAGCATTCTGACCACGGAATTGTCTGGAGGTTCTAATCGGGACTATCTTTTACCCTAACTACCGCACATTATAAAGAAATTTCGTTTAAAATTAAGCTATTATGAAATTCAAAAGTAGTCCTGGCAAATATGATTCCTATTCTCCATTTTTAGAGAGTGTTCACTTGTCAATTTATTTTGGGCATCAGTTGTGTGTGTGTTTTCTGTAACAATTGTTTTAGAGATAGAACCAATGTAATTCTCTTTTTTTGCAGGGGATGCATCCGAATTTCTCAACTTCCTGCTCAATACATTGCACACGGCTTTGAACGGAACCAACAAAACTTCGTCATCGATCATTTACAAGTTGGTCTGAAGAGAGTAGTAAAAGGTATGAAATGATGGATACGATAAAGTGTAATTTCAGGGTGTTCCGTGGCCGAATGCGTGTGTACTCACGGAGAATTGTACCCGTGGAGATTAGCGAAGACCAGAAACGGCGACTGCTGATGCAGCCGGAATATCAGGGTAAGTGATAATATCATCAGAAAAATTTATTCCTTTCATAAAAATCCTTTTTAGTATTCTTTTATTTTTCAGTATTGTTAGGAATAAAGCGAATAAAACGAATTGCAGAGTCCTCGCAAGAAATCCCATTCCTCTACCTCACCTTGGACCTTCCACCGGCACCGCTCTACCGAGATGAAATGATGCAGAATATTATTCCGCAGGTCTAAAGTTAATTTTTTTTTATCTATAGTCTATCATGGTTGTTTTGAGCAGTACGATGGGTTTTAAGCAATTTTTTCTAATTGAAATTATAACGTTGAAATGTTCTAGGTTCCTCTCCATGTTCTGCTGCAGAAGTTCAACGGACAAACTGAGAAGGTTAGCTCATGTTTTCTGTAAGATGTGTTTTGGGCGTCTGTTATTTTTATTTTTATTTTAGGAGTACAAGACTTACAAAGAAAATCTGATGAAGCGATTCGAATTGCTGCACCTGCCAGAGTACCTCATCATTACTTACAAGAGGTTTTGTTTTAAAATTTTATATTTCCTTTTGTTATGCATAATTGCCAACTCGACTTTCCGATAGGAATACTTGATGAATTATGAAATTTAGATTCCACAAGAATCAATTTTTCGTCGAGAAGAATCCTACCATCGTTAACTTCCCCATCAGGTTATTGATTGTTTTAATATTTTTATTATTTTTTTGTTAAATTTTTCTAAATAAGCATGTAGCAAGGCACTAGTTAGTAGTTGTATATTAGTTGGTAAGAACAGTTTTAAAAATAAATAAAAAAATTTTTGGAAATTTTTTTTTTAGACCAATGGGTTACTACCATCCTTCAATATTTGCCTCGTGAATAAAATGTATCTCTCATATGTAATATGTTAGTATAATGATAGAATATGTTTCGTTAAAAACATAAAGTTCTTCAGCTAACGTCATATATACATATATACAGTGCAATGTAGTTGTTTATTTGATTACCAAAGCCCGTTGCCTTTTCCAGTAACGTCGACCTCTACGACTGTGTTGCCGATGATCGGAAGGACGCCGAGAGGTACACGACATACGATCTGGTCGCGAACATTGTTCACGACGGCAACCCCGCCGCTGGCAACTACCGTACCCAGCTACTGCATACGGTAAGGAAGGATTCATTGGGAACCATTAGGGTATGCAGCGATTTGCTGAAGAAGTGCCAATGTTTTTCATTCTGCATTTATTTGATTATTTATTATTTTCTAAAAGTATTATTGTTCGCTACCATTATTTAAGAAAAAAAAGGTTTATTGATTAATGAGCAAATAATTGCAGGGAACCCAAAAGTGGTTCGAGCTGGAAGACTTGCACGTCAAGAACATTCTTCCGCAGATGATCACTCTGGCCGAGTCGTACATTCAGGTGAGAATTACTTTTTAACCCAACTATTTTGAAGGGAATTTGGAAATGTTTTGTTTATGTATGTTAATCTAAAATTTAAGTATGTGAGGGTCACTTGTTACTACCAACTTTGAAGTGAGTTTAGAATTGATTTATTTATGTTAGATAAGAATTTAAATATCCTATTTCTTATTAAGACTAATAAAGATAATAAGTAATACAAAATGATTGAAGGTCTGGCGCCTAAACAGAACAAAGACACGAGAAGAGCGACTTCAAGAGGTGCCACTGGAGGAGGAGATGACGAGTGCTTGAACTAGGGCAAATTGTAGAACTCCGGTCTGTAACTTATTGGGGTATACGGTATCTGCCGATTTTCTATTCTTTTTTATGTGAGCTCCTCTCCTTCTTCTCCGTTATGCTTTCCAGAAATAATTGTTCTACACATCTAGTTTCGTTTTTTTCTTCCTCAAGAGGAACAAATCTAGGCCGGATCTCGAAGTGTTGAAAATGTTTGATACGTCAATCTGGAGCTGTTATGTTTGTTAATGATTGGTTGAAACTTTATAATAAATGGTGATTATGAGTGGCGCTTCTTCAAGATGTCTGAAATTTAAAAAAAAATATGTTTTGACTGGAAAAAAGGATTAGATTTAAATAACCAGTGATTGTTTTATCAGTAAGTGAATATTCGGACTCCTCGGAAATGGTAAACTTGTTCCTGAGTGCAGCTTATAATTGGGAATAGTGACTTACAATTGGCTTTTTTTTATTTTGCGAACAATCAGAATTGAGAGTGATACGGGACAAAGTTTGGAAGCGAATGAGTGAGCTACAAAAATATGTAGTTTCTCACTCTCATCGGTTAAGTCACTGTGGCTGTTGCCGTAATTTGCCTTCGTATACTGGCGGTCCTCAAATACTGCCATACTTTTTTTGTTGTAGTCTTTCGGTCTGTTTCTCTCTCTCTCTCTCTCTCTCTCTCTCTCTCTCTCTGTCTCTCTCTCTGGCTCTCTGTTTCTCTCTCTCTCTATCTCTATTTCTTCCTCGTCTCGTCGAAGATTGTCCCCCCGGTCATCCCTTCGTGAAGGCCAAGTACATATTGTCAACGATAGGGTGTTTCTAAATAAATGTGTGCATGAAAATAGTAGATAGGAGGCTTATTCTGCGTTGGAGCGCAAACGAAAGCATAATCGATTTTCTTCTCTTCGCTGATGGTGAGGGCTAGAAGTAAAAGGGAGGGAGCTAATTGTGAGACGAAAAGAGTTTCGAAGTAGTACATACATACATATGTATGTACGGCTACTATAATGTGTGGGGAGAAGTATTCATTTTCATTGCGAAGAATGTCGAAATGCATTCATTCATTCTCCTGAAAATACACATTTCTTCCTTTCACTCTTCACTTCCTTCCCTCTCTTGTGCTCTCTCTCACTCTCTCTCTCTCTCTCATACAGTACATTTCCTTCTTTTTCCATTTTCTCTTTCTTCAGATATGCTTCTGGTTCTTCATTCTATTTAGGATAGGCAATATATATCTCATTTCGGTCACAATAGGCCACGTATGCGAATTTGCCAGCCCGTAACAAGTCATAAAGTGTTTCGCTCCTTAAACAAATACTGCTTCCAGCATTTCAGTGTGCAAATGTATGGTGAAACATGAAAGAATCTTTTCACCCTCCCGATTAGCTGAACATTAATGTGGGAGAAATTCTGAAGTATGATGATTGTAGTGGGACAAGCAAGGAGGAAGGCTTCGCGCCGCTTGAGAAGGGAGTACAACATAAAAGGAATTCGAGAATTTAAAGTTTATTGATTTTTAGGATGAATTTTTTCGCAATCCTTTGCCTTCTTCTTCTCGCAATGGTTAGTTTATGTTAATTTTTTTTAACATATATGTTTACGTACATACATTTATTCACATCCTAATTAGAGGGACAAATACGAAAAAAGCTTTCAGAAGAAAAATTCAACTGATTTTATATACATACATATTCTTTGCAGTGTTGAAACCCGCGCACCCACATACACTCTCTCGGCCGCATAACGGCCGCACACTCTCTCTCCCTCTCTACGCTCCGCCCCCTCGGGAGAGGGCGCGCCAGAGAGGGGCTCTGCACGACTGCAGGACGGCTGGTTCGAGCACCGACCGCAAGCCAGGAGGCATATTAACAGGTCGGTCATTACACATTATTAGATCTAGATGAGGAGTCAGGCTTTAGGCGGCCTGGCTTCTTACATGGAGGTCCCGGGTCGAACTCTTGCCGCAGGGGCAAGAGGGAAGCCCAGTGAACAAGTAAATTAATTTTTTTACCAAAAATTATTTCATTCAAAATTTTTAATATTTAAACTATACTTGTTCACAAGGACTAACATAATCTAGTGAACTCTTGAGCCTCTAGCCGGTGAACTCACACTCCTAGGTTCTAGGTTAGATTGTCTGAGTTAACTAGTCACCCCCCAGTAGCATGTTTCGTGTTTTGGAATGACTCCGTTTATTTGGTTATAAGGTAAGCGTTATTTGCCGGTGGTAGCACGTCCCACCTATTGAGAGTGACCCAAGTGGATAGTAACTTGCAGCACGGGGAGCTGCAAGGCTGGGCACCTCCATCCTAGAATCCCCATAGAGTAGACGAGGGCCCCCAAGGTAGCTGGATCCACTGTAGTTCCTCTCCTCCTACAGTGGCTAGGCAAGGCGGTAGCCTGGGATGGCGTTTACCGCCCTCGAATTCATATGTAAGTCTCTCTATAGTCCAAACTAGGATAGGCAAACGGAGTTAGCAACTGGGTTTTATTTTGGTGATAGCGGACAATCTCTCTACCAATAGCTTTGATGGATACGATTAGAAGGATAGCTAAAATAGAGGTAAAAGTGTGACGTTCATTCCGCGCTGGCTGGAGTACCTTTAGAGAAATGTGTATGCTCGTTCCGCCTAAGCCGTTTTGTAGAAGTGCAACCAGCACTGTTTCGGGTATTTGGTTTTTCTTGTTTTGTTCACAGTGCTGGTATCCTATCCCTCTCTCATCCTCTCTTATTTATATATATGTCTAACACATTTCTATATGTATGTATATTTCTATATATCTCTCTCTATTCTCTCTCGTTGTTTCTTTCTCTGATGCAGGCGTACATTCTCTCTCTCTCTATCTCTACGCCGCCGGCCTTGATTAATTGCCTATGGCCGAGAGTACCCGGTCGCAGCCGATCGAATCTCTCATTTGACTATCAGCCAGCAGGCATTAGAGGCACACAGAGTAAACAATCGAGAGTCACATTTTCTCTCTTTCTCTCTCTAACTCACTCTATCTCATATGTATCTTATATCTTTCTCGTCTCATTTACTCTCGCTGCTGCCCGCTGCCTCCAACTAGGTCAAGATTGATGATATTAGGCTCAGTGCGCCTGTCAGATAAGACGGCGCACACAACATTTGCATTCCAGCCAGTCCAGCTGGCACAGAAAAAATCGTCAACAATCTCGGTCTAGCCATATCTTTCTCTCTTTCTTTCTTTCTTTCCTTCTTTCTTTCATTATTTCTCTCTCCATCTCTATATCTCTCATTAATAAGGCTTACCCAATATATTTCAATCAAAAGTTTTGCTTATTGTTATTCTTAATTTTCTCGTAAATGTATTTTCGTTATAGTATATCATGCATTTAGAAAGTAGCTAGTTATCTTTATATTTACTTCGTGCTGTCCAATGTCACGACCAAACTTCGTCGTAAAAAGGAAAACATCTTCGACTTAGCGCTCTCGCGCTGTACACCGGACGAAGAACAGCTATTACCATCATCAGACTTTCGTTCGCCAAAACATCGACAAAGGAGGCTCACTCGACGAACGAGCACGCGGGGCATTCGCCGCAAACGGCACCCCGTTTCACTTCATTGCCGAAGTCGACTACAACCTCCAGATTGGCAACGATCATCATGAAACAAATCGTCGAACACTTCCTCACATCCCCGATGCTAGCATAGCATGCTGGTATCGACCGCACTCTCTCGTGCATCCGGCGACGATACAACTGGCCGGAAATGAAGAAGGACGTGGAAGAAGCAGTCACTCTCTGCCTGAAGTGCAGGAAGAGAAAGAAATTCTCCCACGAAGAGACGAAGGAGCCTCTTGGCACCTTCCCGGAGCCCAGTCTCCCCTTCGAGCGTCTCCACGTCGACATTCTGGGTCCCCTGCCACAGACAATCGACGGCAACCGATACATCCTCTCCATGCGTGACGCGCTGACCAGGTTCGCCATCGCCGTCCCACTCAAGGACCAGCGCGCTACCTCCGTCGAACGCGCCTTCATGGATGCAGTGATCGGCAAGCACGGAGCGCCCACCTCTCGCTCGTCATCTTCGCAATAAACCGTTCAATCGGTACATCACCATTCGAAGCACTCTGCGGCAGAACACCAAGGATTCCGGAGGATAATGGCAACGATCCCTGGAACTGCCAGTTCTTCATGGAGCCCTCGTACACAGACAAGCTCAAGGCAAACATGCAAGCTGGTCAGAGAGAAGCTGGTCAGAGAGAAGCTCAATGTAACCGAGCTAGAACAAGAGCGTCTCTATCAGCAGCAGCACAATGTGGCGAAACGCCAGGTCATGACCGGTGATCGTGTCCTGGTGAAGCGGCAACCGCCAAAGAACAAGCTGGCGCCGAGACTTCACGGGCCCTTCGAAGTGCTCGACGTCCAAGGACCGCGAATCTCGATCCGAGGAGAAGACGGAAGGATCGAGTTTCACCACAAGAATAATGTGCGCACCTACGAGCCCAAGAAGAAGAAGAACAAGAATCCAGAGTGCCTCCAAGAGAGCGAGAAGGAAAGCGAAGAAGAGCCAGAGGAAGCCGAACCAGAATATAATGCTTCGTCGAGCACTGCAAGAACACGAGCTCCGAAGACCAAGAAGTCGAGCACTCCACGCGAGATGCCGACAACGACAGACGGACATCCAGTCCGAAGATCGACGCGCCACAGGCAGCCGCCTGCGCGCTACAGACGTGACTAAGGCAGACGAAAGAGCCGAGCTGAGCAGAAAAAAAAACCTAACACCATCCAAACTGCTCGGCCGGTCTCTCATGTACATATGCATATACTCCCCACACCATAACCGCATATTTTACCACAACATCAGTCACGGAGTTACCGAAACGCAAAGTCGCGTCGTTTCGACCGTCGACCAGGGGATCGACAAGCTTCCGAAAGGGGGCATGTTGAAACCCGCGCACCCACATACACTCTCTCGGCCGCATAACGGCCGCACACTCTCTCTCCCTCTCTACGCTCCGCCCCCTCGGGAGAGGGCGCGCCAGAGAGGGGCTCTGCACGACTGCAGGACGGCTGGTTCGAGCACCGACCGCAAGCCAGGAGGCATATTGTAAGAAGCCAGGCCGCCTAAAGCCTGACTCCTCATCTAGATCTAATAATGTGTAATGACCGACCTGTTAATATGCCTCCTGGCTTGCGGTCGGTGCTCGAACCAGCCGTCCTGCAGTCGTGCAGAGCCCCTCTCTGGCGCGCCCTCTCCCGAGGGGGCGGAGCGTAGAGAGGGAGAGAGAGTGTGCGGCCGTTAGGCGGCCGAGAGAGTGTATGTGGGTGCGCGGGTTTCAACAATATTAACAGGTCGGTCATTACACATTATTAGATCTAGATGAGGAGTCAGGCTTTAGGCGGCCTGGCTTCTTACAGCAGAATTCCGCACTTGCAATTCCAGTCGTTTCCGATGAAGAGAGGAAGGAATTGGTAAGGTTTTTTGTTGATTCTCCAATACGATCAAACCTATGAGAAATATAAAAACTTCCAATCTACTTTGCAGAGCGAAATTGAAAATGCTGATCATGCAGTCGAACATGAGGTAGGCTAGGGAAGAATATGTGATCAATTCAAATTTTTATTTTAAAATCCCAAATGACACTTTTTATATTTCGTTGTAGTTTTGTATACTTGTCAATTTATCTATTTTTGTGAATAGCAATGTTCAGACAATTCGCTGCTTCCGCCGTGATTGCGATCCGAAATGCTGCGTTTTGTGCAAGATCGAGTGACAGTAAAAGAGCGGTTTCCTTCAAATCATGCGAGTCAGCATTACCTGCACTTTTCCTGACATCAAGCAACCGATTGTGACACAATTCGCACCCTCATTTTTAAACAAACTTGTGAACTTGCTAAAATAATGAGAATGCCCAACTCGACTAAGATGCTAATTCAATTGGAGTGATAAAGCACTCTATGTTGTGGAATGAATATACACATATTTGAGCAGCTGAGGTGGAATACTTCATAAATTCATTCGTTCGCTCAAACATCTTTGATCAATGGAAACTTTTAACTCAGTAATAATTAAAACCGCATTCGTAAACATGTTGAAATTCATCATTATCTCTAAGATTCAGCCGCGGCATTAATCTTGCCGTTTGTCCAAGACATGACAAGGACAATCGGTCATGACCGTTTCAAAATAAAACTGACACATCCACTTCCGCCTATCTTAATACACAGGAGTCTAGGACATGTCTAAGACATGTCCTGGACGCATCCTGGACAAAGAAGAAAAAAATCTCAATGGTCATGGACACTTTTGTGGGCTTGTCCCATACGTGGTCACGACCACAGCGAGAGAGTGCATAAGCGTGGAGAGCACAGAGTGACACGCTCGCGGTTACTACCGATGTCCCGGACAAATTATGGCATGCGACACAGTTTACGACCGATGACACCTTCTTTTGTAGTAATGTTTGAAAACATTTGGGGGGAACATTTTAAACGTGCCAACAATTCTCGAATGAATGCAAGACAAGCTGCACTTATTTTGTGTTGTTTTGTTTTTTTTAACTGATTTCGGAATGTTTCGTTATCCATTTGCTATACTTATGTTGAAGAGCCTAACTGAAGAGACGGGAGAACATGCGTCTCGCGAATGCTGTGACGGAATTACTGACTGGCGCCAACTCGCACCTTCGTTGCTTAGCAGCATCCTTTGCTCGGCGCCATCGTGTTCAAGCAGTGCTTGCGAATGTTGCATGGACTGCCCCCGTTCCTCTGCTTTGTTTTTCTCTTCCACTGTTTTTGTTATGACAATGTTATGGAGCCACATCAATAAATGTTGTAACAGCTATGTTGTTGATGTGTAGGAGAAGATACAGGAAAACTGGCTTGCAGGAAGGACCTTGGGCGTGTCTCAGAGTTGGGGTATGGAAAGGAAACCGATCTTGGTTATTCGATACATAGTTTCAACCAGATTTACAGCCTTTTTTCCTTCCGGTGAGGTGACCCTCTTCCAATTGATTGGTGCATAAATGTCTGGTGCAATTCGACGTAAAAAGTTGATTTTTTTTCAAAAGTGTACTTAGAGTGAACCATTTTGGCTTCTCTTTTTTTTATTTGATTATTTTCGTGAAATAAATGTAGAATAACAGTAAAAAGGGCTGAAAATGTCAAAAAAGTATTTTAAAGCGCATATGTGCAGGTGTCCATGACATGTCCATGACGTGTCCTTGACATGGTTATGGCCATGAACGGTCATGACCGATTGTCCTTGACATGTCTTGGACAAACGGCAAGATTAATGCCGCGGAAGAACTTAAATCGACAGCGTGCATATAACCGCCGAAAGAAATACTTCTGGATATTTTCGATCAGGTTTATCTCTTGTATCAGATGGGGGAGAAAAGGGTATCGTGCAACGAGACTAATCGTAAGAGAAAGCAATTAAAGTGCACACTCGTCACACCAGTCTATTCTTTTCATCTGTGCTTCTCTGCACCTAAAATCATATCAAAGTATTGACGAGATCTGAATATTTAAATAATTTAGTGCTTGATCACTGCGACAAATATAAAATAAAATTGTGAAAAGAAAGCTGGCTCACTCATTGGCTGAGCCTTTTTTACGGGTGTTGAAGCGACTTCTCTCTCTCTCCCATTTTACATATGCTATAACGAACATACATACATTGGACAATAACTAAACGGAATGTAAAAAAAGTGAGCGGGAGTCGTGAGGTTTCGGGGAGGCTGATCGGCGGGGGCGAACTCGCGTGCGCGACCCGGCCACTGTCAAGGCGCGGAACCTTGAGGTATCGAGGAGGCTGATCGGCGGGGGCGAACTCGCGTGCGCGACCCGGCCACTGTCAAGGCGCGGAACCTTGAGGTATCGAGGAGGCTGATCGGCGGGGGCGAACTCGCGTGTGCGACCCGGCCACTGTCAAGGCGCGGAACCTTGAGGTATCGAGGAGGCTGATCGGCGGGGGCGAACTCGCGTGCGCGACCCGGCCACTGTCAAGGCGCGGAACCTTTTGCCTGCTTCCTTTCGGACCTGAGCCGTCCGGTTCTCCTTGGCCACGCGGCCCCGCGCGTCCTCCGACCGGAGGTGCCTAGTGACGCCCCGCTTGGCGCGGACGCCCGGTCTCCGCTGGCCGCACCACCGACAGGACTCCTCCCCTCACTCACTCCATCCGCTCTGCGGCCTAGGCACTGGCTAACAGGCGCCCGCCACGACGCCCCGCGAACAGCAAAAGGAAACGGGGAACCATGTGATAGGGCAGGAAAGATGAGAGAACATGAAGCGTTAAAAGACACCAAGCGAACAGAGTATCGCACATATCGTTTGTGTTTGTGTGCTTCGTATTCCTGTCGTTGTTACTCGCTCTCCTAATTCTTTCATTCAAAAAATAGCGAAGGAACGGAAAGATACCTTTCAATGAGTAGTCTGTATATGGATTTAAATGCTGAAAAGACATGTATATAATATTCATTGTGATTTGAAATATTGGAACATATAATGAAATGTATACATTTATTATAGAGATTGATGTCGAACAGATTGAATTGGTTTAATGGACACCTTCAGCTCTACTGCTGAATGGGCATCTGGGCGGGGCCGAAGCCGGCCTCTCGCTTGCCGTAGTAGCCATAGTAGCCTCCGTAGGCCGGGTAGCCGTAGCCCTAAAATTTAAATCGAAATTAAATAGGTTGATTTAAAATGATGAGTTTAAAAGAAATATATTTAAATTTAATACTAATGGTAAAACGGAAAAGTTTAAAGTCTTGAAAATGTACTTACGTATCCGTATCCTCCCCAGTACTGGGCGTCTGCGGTGGCAACGAAGGCGCAGATTACAACGACGAGACCGAGGGGGAGAGAGAGAGGAGGGAAGACATCTTCGAGGATTAGACGAGGAACTCGGCTGATGGCTTCCCGGTGTTTCTCTCCAGCTTTTATACAATTTCACTTCTACTCTACAAGCTTACTGCTGAGTAATGCCAAGTGTAAGAAGCTTGCACCGCGCAACGTATTTACAGGCTGTTTACTTTCTTGTCTGAACTGTGCGTTCCATCCCTTCTTGTGTACTCTTTTCATCTAACTTTTTCTCTTTTCTATCTCCAGTACAGGTTCTTCTCTGTTTTTACACCCTCCGCGTCTCACAATGTTTCTCCCTTTATTTCTTTCTCGCTCTTTCTTTTCTAAACCTCTCACTCTGTTCACCAATCGCTTGCTCTTGCCACACATCGTTTCCCGCTAGGTACAAAACGTCTACCTTGTATCCACAAGTCGAAGCATTTCTCACGAAGTGAAACATGTTTACAAACAACGAATATAGTGTTTGTACGCAGAGAGTGGTTTCTCTGCAAGTTACAGTTATTCAGGGCCGAAAAATGGTATAAAAGAGAGGAAGAACCATCGGGAAGCCATCAGCCGAGTTCCTCGTCTAATCCTCGAAGATGTCTTCCCTCCTCTCTCTCCTCCTCGCTCTCGTCGTTGTCCTCTGCGCCTTCGTCGCCACCGGAGACGCCCAGTACTGGGGATACGGCGGATACGGATATGTAAGTTATTACGTTTTTTCTCTTGAGTTAACTCTATGCATGATGTAGCTCGAATTATTGCTATAATCGACATTTGTTTTTTTTTTAAATATATCACCAAACAAAAATTAGAACCACTTGTTAAGGGATACGGCTACCCATACTACGGCGGCTACTATGGCAAGCGTGATGCTGGCTTCGGACCCGGCCCCATGCCCATCCAGCAATAGAAATCATTTAACTGTTCACGTGTCTAATTTTAATAAATTTTGAGAACGCGCAAACTCATCAGCAATATGACAGGGTTCTCACAGACCGTTGGGCGAGAGTAAATACGGTTAAGTTACGAGGTTTATTAGCAAATAGGCAGTCGATATTTAGTGGAAGAGGGAATAGATCAGATTAGATACATAGCATACTGTAGTATAGAGAGAGAGAGGAGAGGAGGGTAGCGGCGCGGTCGAGGAGTCATCATTTCCATTGTAAATAATGTCGAAAGGCATTCCTTCATTCTCGCACCCCCCCCCCCCCAAATGCACATTTGTTCCTTTCACTCTCCGCTTCCTTCCTTTTCTTACTCATTCTATGTCTTCTTCTCTCTCACTCCATTGCTCTTTGCCATCCTTTCTGGATAGGCATTATTACGGCATATATTCTTGCCAATCCTTAACAAGTCAGAAGCTACTTCATCCTTAACATAAAACAACATTTTGATCGGGCTGAACATCCTGGGAGAAAATCTGACTCATTGTGATTGTTGTGGGACTCGAAGGTGGATGGAATTGCGCCCCATAAGAAGCGAGGAAACATAAAAGGCCTTATGGAACGAATATGCGAGTATTCCTTTTCCAGTGCACTTAGGAATGGTTTATATAAAACGAAATAGTTCGAGTATTTAAAGTTTATTGATTTTTAGGATGAACTTTTTCGCAATCCTTTGCCTCCTTCTTCTCGCAATGGTTAGTTTATGTTAAATTTCGTTGAGCGAACACATATATATATACATATATATATATATATATATATATATATATATATATATATATATATATATATATATATATATATATATAGGTGTTTTCTGATATGAGGAATCCATTGGAAGTGGTCTAAGGATCGGAAAATGCGGTTTTCGTTAGCTATGAAGGCTTGAAATATGGGGCTCGCCGCGCTGGTAGGCGAGTTGGATGCACGTCTGGGATCACTGCGGAGCGCTTTGTTGAGATATATAAACGAAAATTTACATCTCAATAGCCAAGATATTGCTCTAAACAATAAAAAAAGAAAATTTTGAAAATTTCCAACTCTAAAGTATTTATAGACGTTGAAGTTTGAGAGGGTGCAGAAAAATTATTTCTCATTTTACCAGAATCAAACCTACATATTTGTATAGAGCATGAAAAGAGCTTTCGAATGCACTATAGGAGTTATAAAACTTATGAAGTCTTTGATGTTTTCTGATCGACTATTTCGGCGAGGCTGTACAAATCAGCACGTCCGCGGATTAAAAAAAGTGCTTAAAAATCTTTTCACACGTCCAAACATAAACTAGAAGAAAGAGCGTGAAATTTGCTATAAGTTGACCTATTTCATTAGAAATAAAAAAACATTAGGATTTTTTGTTATCAGTCAAAAGAATGGGGCATCTGCTTGTAACAATTATTCAAGGAAAGGCCCCAAAAAAATTGGAATATTCTAATTCGAATAACCTAAAAAAAATTAATTATTCGGCGGAATGTTAGTAGCTCTGCCGGCCCTAATTTTATGGCTGATAACAAAACATCGTAGATTTGAAACTTTATTGAAAGGGGTTCAGTTTGTAGCAAATTTCACGCTCTTTCTTATGGTTTGTGTTTCGACTAGCGGAGATGATTTTGAATGGCTGATTTGTACTGCCTCGCCGAAATAATCGATCAGGAAACATCAAAGACTTCCTAAGTTTTATAACTCCTATAGTGCATTCGAAAGCTCTTTTCATGCTATATCCAAATATGTAGGTTTGGTTCTGGTAAAATAAGAAATACTTTTTCTGCGCCCTCTCAAACTTCAACGTCTATAAATACTTTAGAGTTGGAAATTTTCAAATTTTTCTTTTTTTATTGTTTACAGCAATATCTTGGCTATTGAGATGTAAATTTTCGTTTATATATCTCAACAAAGCGCTCCGCAGTGATCCCAGACGTGCATCCAACTCGCCTACCAGCGTGGCGAGCCCCATGTTTCAAGCCTTCATAGCTAACGAAAACCGCATTTTCCGATCCTTAGACCACTTCCAATGGATTCCTCATATCAGAAAACACCTATATATATATATATATATATATATATATATATATATATATATATATATATATATATATATATATATGTATATGTATATGTGTTCGCTCAACGAAATTTAACATAAACTAACCATTGCGAGAAGAAGGAGGCAAAGGATTGCGAAAAAGTTCATCCTAAAAATCAATAAACTTTAAATACTCGAACTATTTCGTTAACGAAAACCGCATTTTCCGATCCTTAGACCACTTCCAATCGATTCCTCATATCAGAAAACACCTATTAAGAACTTTTAAAGAAAATCTAAGCTAGTCGATTTTGGCCGGGTCCCCGGGAACTAAGCTTCTTTTTGATTCTCTCGCAAATCGCGTCATATATACATACAAACACATATGTTTACTTATTCACATCATAATTAGTTTGGCAAATGCAAAAAAAAACATTCAGGAGAAAAGTTCAGCGTATTTGATATATTCTTTGCAGAATTCCGCACTTGCAATTCCAGTAGTTTCCGAGGAAGAGAGGGAGGAATTGGTAAGGTCTTTTTGTTGATTCTCCAATACATAAAATCTCCAATCTACATTGCAGAGCGAAATTGAAAGGGCCGATCATGCAGTCGAGCAAGAGGTATCCAGGGTGGAATATGTGATCAATTAAAATTTTATTTATAAAAACCCCAACCGATACCTTTTCCGTGGTCTATTTTCGTGCATTTTTGTATCTATTTTTGGGAATATCAATGTTCAGACAATTCGCCGCTTCCGCAGTGGTTGCGATCCGAAATGCTGCCTGTTCTGCTAGAAGGATTGGAAGCAAAAGGGTGCTTTCTTTCAAATCATTCGAGTAAACATTATCTGCACTCCTCACATCAAACAACCGATTGCAACACTGATTCTATCCTCATTTTTAAACAAGAATTGTGAACTTGCCAAAGTAATGAGAATGCCCAACTCGACTCATACACTATTTAAATTGGTGTGATAAAGTACACTGTGTTGTGGAATGAATATACATTCACATATTTGAGCTGCTCATTGAGGTGGACGACTTCATAAATGCATTCATTCACTCAAATATCTTTGATCAATTGAAACGTTTAACTCAATAAGAATTCAATTCGTATTCGTGAATATATTGTAATCCATCATCATCTATTAGATTGAGATTTCTTCAAAGAAAATACAATGCTCACATTTGGAAATAGCTTCGTGATTCACCGTTTCGATTTCTTGCTGCGTCATTGGGAAAAGCAGACGAGAGACGCCTTGGGACTCTGACTGCCGCTCTCATCGACGCCATGGCGTCTTGGTCTTTTCCCTTCGCCATGCCCGAGAGTGCCAGATTAGCAATTCGATAATGAAGACGGCCACTGCCGACAGCAGACCGTAGGCGACGTAGAAAAAGATTCCAACGAGATTCCCGAGGTCTGAATATTTAAATAATTTAGTGCGAATATTTACACTGCGATAAAAATTTAAAATAAATTTTAAAAAGAAAGTTTTCTCACTCATTGGCTGGGCCGCGTCGCCGAAGTCATTACTCCGGAAGTTGCAACGCGCTTGCGTGGGCTTGCGGTCCTCAACTCATCACACTATATCCATGTATTTCATAAGTCTCTCACATTATTACAACTGCATCTTCCTTTTAGCTTCACTGATTATTACAATCTTCAACAATTACTTTCTCGCTCCCACTCTCTCATCTCTATCTCTCTCTCTCTCTCTCTCTCTCTCTCTCTCGCATTCCACTACCGGTGCAACAAATGTAAATATTTTCATAACTAGGTCTGACCAAAAAATAACGTTGATGCACCGCGGAAATGAGGCTGAAGTTATCCAGGATTAGTTGGTTGATAACTCGCAGCCACGGGCTGCCCTTCGGGAAGGCGAAGTGCAAAGTGAAATTGGGATTTGCTGAAGAAAAATTAATTAAATAGTTTCCATGCCCTTTCTATCCCTCTCAAAATGTTGTCCCATTCATCATTTCACTAATTGATGTATAAAATAATTAAATATTAAAAATCAATGACTCTCGAAGACTTGGAGGTCGCACCGCGCGTACGCCTCCGCCGCGCCCTCCCAGTCTTCGAAGGCGCTCAAAAGAGAACGGCCACTTGCTACTTGAGCCAACGACCATTCTGTGTCAGTGCTTTCGACCTTGCAAGTATCGATATATTAATATCTCGCAAGTAACTCAAAGAGGTTCTGAAATTCATGAAAAAGGGTATACTAATAAAAAAACAACCAAAGTGCATACTCACCGCCACTATTCTTCTCTGTTCTTCCGAGTATTCGGCTTCTCTGAATCTAAAATCAAATCCGATTAAAACGTCCGACAAGACATACGAGCAAATTCATCAGGCAATTCTAATATTGTAAACCGGTATATATCAACTGGTTGTCATACAATTTCACTAGATCGTTGACTGAGATAAGTGATCTGACACTGCGCTCGGGTAGACGATGACGTCAAGGCCACCAGAGAGGAGACTACGGTTGGCCTGGTCAATGCTCGAGATGGTGTCGTTGATGGGAGGCTTCAGGATCGCAGTCAAGAGCGCCGACGCGTACAGCCCGTTGAACATGGCCGTCTTGAATACGAGGAAAATGCCACGCAGCAGATGGCCTGGAGGTTTGAGAAGCTTTTCCACTTCGCTTGAACATTTCAATTAGTAAGATAAGCTCTCTCTCGAGCTTCCAAGGAGCATAAATTGTAACTTTTAATTAATACATAAACTTGACGAATAGTGACTAGCATTTTGAAAATATCTCTGATGTTAAATAGACAATTATTTCTTGAAAAGATAAATAATATATTAAAGTTATATGGCCAATAAATTTATCTTACAAACCAGCCCGAAAGGCGAAGAAATGATCTCGAAGATTCCACATTTCTTCGAAGCACCTCCATACGAACTGGAAAAATGCGCGAAGGCTTTCATTTAACATATTTTTAATTAAAAAAAGTGCTTATATGAACTTCTCCAAAGTGCGGTCGCTCTCTGCGGCATCCAAGAAAGGATTCCAGGCGCGCGATCAGAGAATAGAGGAAGATGTAGATGATCGAGGAGGCAAGGATACACAGCCAGACCGGAAAGATATGTTTTATAAAAACATTATCGTTTACTTTAACTTAAATCTTCACTGCCGGAAAGGGTAAACAAATCGATATGCCAATTAACTTCTCCTGAGAAGGGCGCCGCATAGGGCACTGTTAGGGCCCAGAAGGGTTCGGCTTCAGCTTTTACTACCACGATTTGCTTCAACTGCAAATGAAGAGGAAATTTTTTTCTCATGTAGAGAAGTCTCATTGAAAATAAGAAAAGGATTAAGAAAAAGATTCTCATACCTCGGTCAGCGCATGCGAGAATTCAAAGTATTTCTCGCGACTGCGCGTCCGGTGCAGGGGAACGCAAGCCACGTCGACTTCGCCTCTCGCGACGTAGCCGAGAGGGCCCGTGAAGCCCGAGGGCTGCCAATAATTATATTCTTTCAGTTATTAAAATTGCGACCAAAAATGAATTGTCAATTAAAAAAATATTTATGATTTACATCTAACTGTTTATGATTTACTTTTAAAGGATATGAAGTAGAGGAACGCTAACCGTGTCCATGCCGAGCTCGATGTCGGCTTTACCGCCAGGAAGAACGCGCCATTCCACGGATATGTTGGCGAGGTGCAGCATTGTTGAGAGGATCTTTAGAAAGAATCCGGAAATTATTCGTTCTGGCTGGTATTACAAGTGGAATGCATAGCTAAAGTTGTAAGATTTCTTTTGAAATCTGAATTTTACATTTGCATATGTATATACATGTATTCAATGTACAAACGTACTAGTATGTACACCAGTTTGTAAATGCATATATATGTGTGTAGTATATGTATATATTCCAGTTTTATGCTGCAGGAAATAAGATTTACGCATAAGAAAGGTCTGATGACATAAATCACTATTATTGTTAGAACTAGCCACTAACCTCCAGACACCAGCCGGGGTGCGGGCAGCGACGGGTCGGCCAGAAGGAAGGGAAGGGCGTGCACGAGCCATTGGCCGTGGCACCCGTCGCGAAGACGGCCACGCGCAACGGAGAGCCGGCCATTCGCATCCTGCAACACATCGTATCAAACAGTTGTGTTAGAGAAATCATTGTAATGCATCGAGATCGTCCTCAACCATTCATGAATAACATTACGGCACTTATGTACATACATACAAACATATGTACATATGTACAACTTTGCAGTATTTTCCAAACATCATTAAGAAAAAGAATGAATAATGTTTGCCATTAACATTTTACGACGTACCTATATACATACTTGCCTAAAAAGAAACCTTTTTTTTATTGCAAGGAACTTGGGAAACTTGCAAATGGAAGGAAAATGTAAATAATAGAACAAAATAATAGGGACAAGCAATTGTGTTAGAGAAATTATTGAAATGCATCGAAGACCATCCTCAATCATTCATGATTACGTTGCGGCACTTATGTACTTACATACATATGCATGTACAACTTTGCAGTATTTTTCAAACAGCATTAAAAAAGAGAATGAATAATTTTGTCATTAACATTTTACGACGTACTTGCATAAAAAGAGGCTTTTTATTGCACGGAACTTGGGAAACTTGCAAATGGAAGGAGAATGTAAGTAATAGAACAAAATAATAGGGACAAGCAATTGTGTTAGAAAAATTATTGAAATGCATCGACGACAATCCGCAACCCTTCATGAATTACGTTGAGCCACTTATTTACATGCTTTGCAGTATTTTTCAAACAACAGTAATGAAGAGGAGAATGAATAATATTGCCATGAATGTTTTACAACGTACTTTCATAAAAGAGACCTTTTTATTGCACGGAAATTGCGAAACTATCAAATGAAGGGGGATGTACATAGACATACGCGTGGGCAATTGCCCAGGATGCGCGTGTGCTCCTTCAAGTGGGAGGAGGAATATTCATTTTCGTTGCAAACATGGCAGCATTCTTTCTTCAGCATTTGGTATACGAATTCGCATGACTTCTTCTTCTCTCTCTCTCCATCTCTCCCTCCCTCCCTCTTTCACAACTCGCTTGACAGAGAACTGGCTGCCTCTTCCTTTTCACTTTGTGATCAGACGATGCCGTTATTGGCAAAAGCGCCGTGCAGTCTGACTCCAATTCTGTCCGGCCTTCAACTCCGTCCATTCCCTTTCATTGTGGGCTCGCGATGAGATGAACTCAGCACAAGTCAGAAGCTCCCCTTGCCCTAACTAATATTTGCACACGTAGAGCAAGGCCTCAAAGATGACCACCATTATTAGCATAACTGCAAAGTCACTTTACCGACGCTTTCTGCCTTATGCCCCAGTTACAAGGAGTTTTTAATGGGTAAGATCATGCAACACTAACAATTCTCAATTTATATTATCATCACTTTATTATTCAACGCAATAGCGAAAAGTGAATCTAAAAACCTGTGAACTGTGCCTAACAATTATATAGAGCGAGATTTTCTGTAAAATAAATGTTCTTGATAGAAAAATCAGGTGGAGTGGAACGAGTTTGTGATTTGCACCACTCCTATCGAACGGCTCTTCCTGCACGGCAGCCACATGGGCAGCACCGCATCGCGCATATTGCGCGAGAATGCCACGAGGAATAAAATATAGCATTAAAATTTATTTATCAGGTTTCTTAAATTTTCATTTTTGTTAGATGAACGCCGTATACCAAAAGGGCAGCGCGCACGAGACGGCCTGAATGAGTGGCGAGACGTACTGCCACGTGAGATCGCCCGAGCAGTTGCCGATGGTCTGAGTAACAATTCTTGTAGATGAACTGAAAACTACCTATAAATAAAACTGTGTTTAAAAATTGGAACAGTGGATCTGTTATACATACATATGTACTTTAAACAAGCCAGGAGTCGAGCCACTTGGAGCTGCATAAATTAAAAATCGGAGCAAGGTTTTCGAGGATTTCTTAAGATATTTGTCCAGTTTTATTTGGATCGTTTTGGGCTCGAGCCGCTCGGAACCGCTAGAGAGGTGAACTCTGGCTCCTGGGCGGTATGTCCCCTTGATTTTTTTTCACATTTTAGATAATCCCATTTAAATATGTGTGTTGACTCTCGGTGTCGGAGTGGGCATTTCGATTAAATAAATCAAACATTGTTGCCACTGTGAATAGATTTTGCTTGAAGAACGTTCAAGGAGAACTTTGGTCCATGTTTCGGGAAACATGAAATTTCCTGCGCCTTCGTCGCAACCGGAGATGCCCAGTACTGGGGGTACGGCCGATACGGATATGTTAGTTATTCGGTTGGTTTATATATTTAAATTGAATTAGCATGCGTGATGTGTCCTCGAGTTAGTGTAATCGACACTTAATTTTTGTTCAAATTTGTCACCAAAGAACTATTAGAACCACTTGTTAAGGGATACGGCTACCCATACTACGGCGGTTATTATAATAATTATAATTAATTATAATTAAAAATCATTTAACTGTTCACGTGTCTAATTTTAATAAATTTTGAGAACGCACAAACTCATCAGCAATATGACAGGGTTCTCGCAGACCGTTGGGCGAGAATAAATACTGTTAAGTGACGAGGTTTATTAGCAAATAGGCAGTCGATGTTTAGTGGTAGAGGGAGTAGATCAGATCAGATACCACTACATATAGAGAGAGAGAGGAGAGGAGGGTAGCGGCGCGGTTGCGCCGCGGTCGCTCCGCTCTCTACGGTTGTCAGCACTGGGGGAGAAGTATTCAGTTTCATTGAAAATAATGTCGAAAGGCATTCATTCTTTCTCGCACCCCCAGAAAAAGTCCATTTCTTTCTTTCACTCTTCGCTTCCTTCCCTTTCTTACTCCCTCTCTCTGTCTCCCTGTCTCCCACTCTCTCTCTCTCTCTCCATATTACTTACTATCTCTGTCTCCTCTCGCTCACTTCATACTCTTGCCTCATTGTCAGATACATACGTACCTCGTCCCTTACTAAATTGCTCTTTGCCATCCTTTCTGCATAGGCATTATTTACCATCAGCGACATTAGGCCAAATATTCTTGAAAAACCAAGTCAGAAGCTACTTCATCCTTAACAAATACGGCTTCAAGCATTTTATTGTGATTGTACATGCATATGTATTGTGAAATATAAAACAACATTTTGAGCACCCTATCGGGCTGAACATCCTGGGAGAAAATATGAATCATTGTGATTGTTGTGGGACTCGAAGGTGGATGGTATTGCGCCCCATAAGAAGCGAGCAAAACATAAAAGGCCTAACGGGACGAAATATGCGAGTATTCATTTTCTTGCGCAATGAAGAATGTCTTTTATAAAACGAAATAGTTCGAGAATTTATAGTTTATTGATTTTGAGGATGAACTTTTTCGCAATCCTCTGCCTCCTTCTTCTCGGAATGGTTAGTTTATGTTAAATTCCGTTGAGCGAACAAATATGTATACATACTAACACAAATGCTTACATATTCACATCATAATTAGTTTGGCAAATGCAAAAAAAACCTTCAGGAGAAAAGTTCAGCGTATTTGATATATTCTTTGCAGAATTCCGCACTTGCAATTCCAGTAGTTTCCGAGGAAGAGAGGGAGGAATTGGTAAGGTCTTTTTGTTGATTCTCCAATACATAAAATCTCCAATCTACATTGCAGAGCGAAATTGAAAGGGCCGATCATGCAGTCGAGCAAGAGGTATCCAGGGTGGAATATGTGATCAATTAAAATTTTATTTATAAAAACCCCAACCGATACCTTTTCCGTGGTCTATTTTCGTGCATTTTTGTATCTATTTTTGGGAATATCAATGTTCAGACAATTCGCCGCTTCCGCAGTGGTTGCGATCCGAAATGCTGCCTGTTCTGCTAGAAGGATTGGAAGCAAAAGGGTGCTTTCTTTCAAATCATTCGAGTAAACATTATCTGCACTCCTCACATCAAACAACCGATTGCAACACTGATTCTATCCTCATTTTTAAACAAGAATTGTGAACTTGCCAAAGTAATGAGAATGCCCAACTCGACTCATACACTATTTAAATTGGTGTGATAAAGTACACTGTGTTGTGGAATGAATATACATTCACATATTTGAGCTGCTCATTGAGGTGGACGACTTCATAAATGCATTCATTCACTCAAATATCTTTGATCAATTGAAACGTTTAACTCAATAAGAATTCAATTCGTATTCGTGAATATATTGTAATCCATCATCATCTATTAGATTGAGATTTCTTCAAAGAAAATACAATGCTCACATTTGGAAATAGCTTCGTGATTCACCGTTTCGATTTCTTGCTGCGTCATTGGGAAAAGCAGACGAGAGACGCCTTGGGACTCTGACTGCCGCTCTCATCGACGCCATGGCGTCTTGGTCTTTTCCCTTCGCCATGCCCGAGAGTGCCAGATTAGCAATTCGATGATGAAGACGGCCACTGCCGACAGCAGACCGTAGGCGACGTAGAAAAAGATTCCAACGAGATTCCCGAGGTCTGAATATTTAAATAATTTAGTGCGAATATTTACACTGCGATAAAAATTTAAAATAAATTTTAAAAAGAAAGTTTTCTCACTCATTGGCTGGGCCGCGTCGCCGAAGTCATTACTCCGGAAGTTGCAACGCGCTTGCGTGGGCTTGCGGTCCTCAACTCATCACACTATATCCATGTATTTCATAAGTCTCTCACATTATTACAACTGCATCTTCCTTTTAGCTTCACTGATTATTACAATCTTCAACAATTACTTTCTCGCTCCCACTCTCTCATCTCTATCTCTCTCTCTTTCTCGCATTTGGATTGGCAGAGCCCTCTTCTCCCGATTTGACCACTAAGCTTGCCACTGACAGGAATTCCGTCGCCTGTCTCCTGGCAGCCGTTGGCGTCGAGTGCGAGCCCATCACCGTTTATCGGATGGGTAAGCCTGGTGACCGCCCGCGGCTGTTGAAGGTGTTGCTGCCCTCGCGGGGCCATCTCCTGAGATCCTTGAAAGGTGCTTCCGCACTTCGCGGGGATCAAGGATGGAATGGCGTGTACATTCGGAAGCCCATGACGGCCGAAGAGCGCTCCCGGTGGCGCGACCTGCGAAAGCAGCTCGCGAATCTCCGCAAGACGGACCCGGGTAGCGGCTGGGTGCTCTACCGAGACGAATTGTGGGTGCGGACGGAGATTGGTGGAGTCCGTCGGACTATGCCTCCTGAGCCCACTCCCTCGCCTCCCTTGCACAACCAGCTCAGCGGCTTGCCCGCTGGCTCCCAGGGAAACATGGAAGCCTAGGAGCCCGTAATGTCTCTTGTGTCCTCTTTAACGCTCGTAGCCTAGTAAAGAAAATTCCTGATCTTCATGTCCTTCTCTCTTCTTCTCGGCCTGATATTGTCATGATAACTGAAACCTGGCTTAATGAGCGCATTCTAGACTCTGAAATTATAGCTGACTTTCCGTACATACTTTTTCGCTCTGATCGACTGGCTAAGCGTGGAGGAGGAGTGGCACTTCTTATCTCTGTTTTTCTGGATGCCTCTCTAGTACCTTCCCAAAATTCCAATTGCGATATCCTTTCTGTTGATATTAACTCTCCCGTTGACTCCAGTAAAATTCGCTTAGTGCTTGCCTAACGCCCTCCCAACACTTCTGCCCCGCAAAACGAAAACTTTTTCAATATAGTTTACTCTCTCTTATCCGTTCCATATGAATCAATCTTAGCAGGTGATTTAAATCTGTGTGTAAATTGGTCTTCTGCCACTCCCGCCAATTCCCAAGCTAGATTCCTATCTGACCTTGCTATTGATCTCGACCTGGTGCAAAGTGTCACTTCTACCACTCACGCTGGCAACACAATTGATGTAGTCCTCAGCTCGGCCTGTATCGTTTCAAACTACGAAGTCACACCTAATTTCTCCACCTCTGACCATGCATCTGTCTCTTTCTCTGTGTCTCTCTCTGCAAGTACATTCCTAACTGAATACTACCTTGATCATAAGAAGGCCGACTTTGAAGCGATTAATCAAGCATTGTATGAAGTTGACTGGGTTAATCTTTTTATGAATTTTGATGATATAGATGACATGCAAGCAAGATTCTCATCAGTTCTCTGTCATTTAGTACAAATGCACACTCCAATCTCTTGTCGTCGTCTTGCTCGCGATAAATATCATAATTACATCCAGGCATTGTTAGACCACAAAGCTGCACTCTTCCCCAAAATTAATTCTGCGCCTGTTCGATTAGAATACATGCGAGTAAATGCTAAACTGTCCAAGCTTATTACTAAATATAATCGAAATTATGAAGCCGCCCTCTTAAAGTCCAAAAAGCGTCTCTATTCATTTGTTGGTTGCAGACTCAAGCGTAAGGCAGTAATTGGTTCCCTGAGTGACTCCTCTAATAACATGTGTCTTGGAAATTTATGTAAAGCTAATGAACTCGGGAAATACTTTTCATCTGTCTTTACTTCTGATGATGGAAATTCGCCCCAGTTTTCCCCGCATATCATAGTGTCTCGCTCTTTTCCCGATCAAGTCATCATGCCACCCTTAGTTAAAAAGCACCTTCTCAAGCTCAAGCCCTCTCTCTCTGTCACTGCGGACCCGGTTCCCCAAATTGTTTACAAGAATTGCGCGGCATCACTCGCTCTTCCTCTCAGCTATATTTTTAACTATTCCCTCATTCTAGGCGAGATTGCATCTCAGTGGAAATCAGGCATCGTTGTTCCTATAAATAAGGTACCCTCCCCATCTTCAGTAAATGACTGCAGACCAATTACTCTTTCACCCCCGCTATCAAAGTTTTTGAAAGGTGCATCTGTCCTGCTATCCTTCGATGGTGTAATATGTTCTCTATAATCCCCTCTAGCCAGCAAGGGTTTCGCTCTCGCAGGTCTGTAGAATCTAATCTTCTCGAATGTACAACTGAATGGATTAAAGCTGTAGACTCTGGAGCATGCGCAGACATTCTTTACTATGATTTCTGTAAGGCCTTCGACACTGTCAGCCATTCTAAGTTGCTCTTAAAACTCGAGAAATTCGGTTTCTCAGGTAAAATGCTCTCCTGGTTTAGCTCATTCCTAAAAGGTCGATCATTTCAGGTTCGAGTTGGCGATGCCCTCTCTTCTTCTTTTCAGGCTACAAGTGGTGTTCCGCAAGGAGCAGTATTATCTCCCATTCTTTTCAACATTTACATTTCTGATCTCCAATCCCTCTTTTTCCCATCTTTCTCACGTTAAAATGGGGTCTTTTGCTGATGACATCAAACTGTTCACCACTTTTCACCCGGGTGACCCTCTTCCTCCCTCTCAACTTTCGCAAGCTTCTGAACTACTTGAGTCCTACTGCTCAAAATGGCAGCTAAGCGTAGCACATAAAAAGTGCAACGTACTCCACTTAGGAAAAAAGAATCCCAAATTCCCATATCAAGTCTCTCACTCTTCTCCTCCAATTCCTTTCTCTGTCTGCTCAGCATCGATTCGAGATCTTGGTGTACTTATGGATGGCTCACTCTCTTTTAAGGAACACATTGAAATGCTATGTCGTCGCTCTCTTAATCTCGTTTTCTCTCTTTTCCGAATGTTCTCTTCTAAGTCAGCTGATCTCTATCTTTTCTGCTACAAATGCTATATTTTGCCAATCACTGAATTTAGCTCTATTATTTGGTCACCTCATCAGATTGGTCTTATTAAGAAAGTAGAACGGATTCAGCATGTCTTTACAAGACTATTGTTTCTTTGATGCTCTGATAGGTTTATTTCTTTCAGAGAAATTCCTTCTTATAGTATACGCCTTTCTCTATATGGTTTGCCATCTTTGTATCAGAGACGAGTTCAAATAGATCTTGTATACACATATAGACTATTGCACAATTGCATTGATATTCCGATTAGTAGATTATTTGTATTTAAGCCTACAAATGGCCGTTGCTCTCAATATGCATGAAATTGGGATTTGCTGAAGAAAAATTAATTAAATAGTTTCCATGCCCTTTCTATCACTCTCAAAATGTTGTCCCATTCATCATTTCACTAATTGATGTATAAAATAATTAAATATTAAAAATCAATGACTCTCGAAGACTTGGAGGTCGCACCGCGCGTACGCCTCCGCCGCGCCCTCACAGTCTTCGAAGGCGCTCAAAAGAGAACGGTTACTTGCTACTTGAGCCAACGACCATTCTGTGTCAGTGCTTTCGACCTTGCAAGCATCGATATATTAATATCTCGCAAGTAACTCAAAGAGGTTCTGAAATTCATGAAAAAGGGTATACTAATAAAAAAACAACCAAAGTGCATACTCACCGCCACTATTCTTTTCTGTTTTTCCGAGTATTCGGCTTCTCTGAATCTAAAATCAAATCCGATTAAAACGTCCGACAAGACATACGAGCAAATTCATCAGGCAATTCTAATATTGTAAACCGGTATATATCAACTGGTTGTCATACAATTTCACTAGATCGTTGAAAAGCGAATATCTTTGTGAAGGGAATAATAAGTTGCCACCAATGGGTTGTTGAAAGTCGAAAACTCATAACGCATTTCGAAAAAGAAAGAGTATTAAATTGCTAATGCGCCATACTCTCACATGCTCTCAAACTCTTGGGCCGGCTGAAGAAATGCTAGAATAACTGTAGAATATCACGTGGACTTGAACACGAATTCCATTGTTTCTTGAGAGCGGCAATTCAACTGAGATAAGTGATCTGACACTGCGCTCGGCTAGACGATGACGTCAAGGCCACCAGAGAGGAGACGACGGTTGGCCTGGTCAATGCTCGAGATGGTGTCGTTGATGGGAGGCTTCAGGATCGCAGTCAAGAGCGCCGACGCGTACAGCCCGTTGAACATGGCCGTCTTAAATACGAGGAAAATGCCACGCAGCAGATGGCCTGGAGGTTTGAGAAGCTTTTCCACTTCGCTTGAACATTTCAATTAGTAAGATAAGCTCTCTCTCGAGCTTCCAAGGAGCATAAATTGTAACTTTTAATTAATACATAAACTTGACGAATAGTGACTAGCATTTTGAAAATATCTCTGATGTTAAATAGACAATTATTTCTTGAAAAGATAAATAGTATATTAAAGTTATGGCCAATAAATTTATCTTACAAAACAGCCCGAAAGGCGAAGAAATGCTCTCGAAGGTTCCACATCTCTTCGAAGCACCTCCATACGAACTGGAAAAATGCGCGAAGAATGCTTTCATTTAACATATCTTTAATAAAAAAAGTGCCCATATGAACTTCTCCAAAGTGCGGTCGCTCTCTGCGGCATCCAAGAAAGGATTCTAGGCGCGCGATCAGAGAATAGAGGAAGATGTAGATGATCGTGAATACACAGCCAGACCGGAAAGATATGTTTTATAAAAACATTATCGTTTACTTTAACTTAAATCTTCACTGCCGGAGAGGGTAAACAAATCGATATGCCAATTAACTTCTCCTGAGAAGGGCGCCGCATAGGGCACTGTTAGGGCCCAGAAGGGTTCGGCTTCAGCTTTTACTGCCACGATTTGCTTCAACTGCAAATGAAGAGGAAATTTTTTTCTCATGTAGAGAAGTCTCATTGAAAATAAGAAAAGGATTAAGAAAAAGATTCTCATACCTCGGTCAGCGTATGCGAGAATTCAAAGTATTTCTCGCGACTGCGCGTCCGGTGCAGGGGAACGCAAGCCACGTCGACTTCGCCTCTCGCGACGTAGCCGAGAGGGCCCGTGAAGCCCGAGGGCTGCCAATAATTATATTCTTTCAGTTATTAAAATTGCGACCAAAAATGAATTGTCAATTAAAAAAATATTTATAATTTACATCTAACTGTTTATGATTTACTTTTAAAGGATATGAAGTAGAGGAACGCTAACCGTGTCCATGCCGAGCTCGATGTCGGCTTTACCGCCAGGAAGAACGCGCCATTCCACGGATATGTTGGCGAGGTGCAGCATTGTTGAGAGGATCTTTAGAAAGAATCCGGAAATTATTCGTTCTGGCTGGTATTACAAGTGGGCTGCATAGCTAAAGTTGTAAGATTTCTTTTGAAATCTGAATTTTACATTTGCATATGTATATAGATGTATTCAATGTACAAACATACTAGTATGTACACCAGTTTGTAAATGCATATATATGTGTGTAGTATATGTATATATTCCAGTTTTATGCTGCAGGAAATAAGATTTACGCATAAGAAAGGTCTGATGACATAAATCACTATTATTGTTAGAACTAGCCACTAACCTCCAGACACCAGCCGGGGTGCGGGCAGCGACGGGTCGGCCAAAAGGAAGGGAAGGGCGTGCATCGTATCAAACAGTTGTGTTAGAGAAATCATTGGAATGCATCGAGATCGTCCTCAACCATTCATGAATAACATTACGGAGCTTATGTACATACATACAAACATATGTACAACTTTGCGGTATTTTCCAAACATCATTAAGAAAAAGAATGAATAATGTTTGCCATTAACATTTTACGACGTACCTATATACATACTTGCCTAAAAAGAAACCTTTTTTTTATTGCAAGGAACTTGGGAAACTTGCAAATGGAAGGAAAATGTAAATAATAGAACAAAATAATAGGGACAAGCAATTGTGTTAGAGAAATTATTGAAATGCATCGAAGACCATCCTCAATCATTCATGATTACTTTTCGGCACTTATGTACATACTACATACATATAAGACAGTGTGAATTAAAAAGTTTGGTTTTTTTCTGCAATTTTCGATTAAGCTGTTTATTTTGCCAAATTTGGCAGGTAAAACACACAAGAAAATGTGGCAGTATTTTATTCATTGATTCAAACTTGTCATGACAAATAAGACGGTTAATAAAATGACGGGCACAATGTACAAGCGAAGAAAATGGCTGATCCACAGAAATGTGTCCTAATTATTGACAACCCGGCTTCGGCATATTTAACAGGAAAATAATTTGGCGTGGCAAAAATAGAGGTCTTTAAAAGTGGATTCATAACATGCCAAATTTGACGGCCTCCAAATTTTCCATGGCGCAATTGCATATGTTCAAAATTTCAACGGTCTTGGCAAGCCCTTCACTTATAAAAAATGTCACAGCCAAAATAAACAGCTATCAGAATTGGCAAAAGGATTTGACATTTATAACAGCTGTTAAACGTGCCACGAGGAAGCGGCTGTCGGCCGAGCAACTTGGCAATTTTGACAGCCGTCAAAAATGGCAACTTGGCAAATTTAGCGGGTATCAAAAATGTCAAGCCAAATTTTCGACCCTTCAAAAGTGGCAAGCCAATTTTAACGGCTGTAAATAATGGATGGCCGTTTTGACAACCGTTAAAAAAGGGAAATCATTTTTTTGACCCCAATAAAGGCTCATGGCATAATATTCCTATTAAAATAGCATTTAGCCCTCCTCAGATCACTAAATTCACACATGAATCCTTATATAAAAATAAGAAACAATAAAAAAAACTATTTAGATCAGTCACGAAACAAGACTGCTTCTACAATAAGGTGTGCATAAATGGATATTATATATGCTGTAATGACATATACAGATATTATATATGTCATTACAGCATTCTAGAAATCAATTGATAAATGCAAGCAAGGTTAACAACATACCAGCCACTCGAATGGCCATCACCACTGGAATAGGTAACTCTTACGGCTGCCAGATGCATGTCCTCGTGCGACGCAAGAAGTCGTAAATGGGCTCCTCTTCAACATCATCCACTGCCTCGGCTTCTCGGTTGCATGCCTGGCATCGCTCCAACCGATCGAGGACGAAACCAAGCGGAACGGCTGAAGAGAGTACTATCAGAAATACGGTACTATTTTAGGTAAAAAAAAAACAATGTTGCTGCTGATACGAGCACCGGGGTTTAGTTGAATTTTAAGTTCGGGGTTTTTTTACCTTATCCATGTTCGGAAGTTACGGTACAGGGGAAAAAAGGGTGGTCCGTAGGTCTCCCAAAAATGGGTGGGGGTCTTTTGGGCGCCGAAAAAGTAATGTAGAAACTAATTTTTTGTTCAAAAACTGAATGGGTAGTGCTCCATTAAGGTCCAAAAACAGGGTTGGTGCCCCATTTCGGACCCTTTTATGTTAAAATGCACTACAGTATCCAATATTCCAAATCTACACTACAGTACCCCCGCTCGCATATGTTTATTAAACTACGGATCTTCGTAATTGAATGAACATTTATCAACTCAAAACTATATCTATTTCAGCAATTTGAAAAAAAAGATATCGTACATCTTCTACCTTAACAAATTTAGGAATTTATTACAATTTAATAGCCTGAAATTCAGCACCCACCCCGAAGATACAGAATTAATGTAATATATACGAATGTTTATTGAAAGAAAACTTCAAACAACAAAAACCCGACAATTAATATAATAATGAATTCAAACTTTAAAACTCAATCGGAACAACTCCAAAAAAATAAAGATGCAAGAATTATAAACACGTTTTCAACTGCCAAGTTTAAGGAAATATTATAAAAGTCAGTTCCATATTTGTACCTTGAAAATGATGTGTGGCCGGAGTGGCCGAAGACATCGTCGACTTCGTTAGTCGGTCGGCCTTCGCACAATCTTCGATTCGTGCTGGAATAAGGACAATCTATTTAATAAAGTAAATCAATCAACAATCAAAAGCATCTAATCAAAATAATTAGTTCCCATTTTATGTGTTTCCAAAGCTGAACAATAAATAAGTTGAAAACTAGATGTAAAAGTTAAAATGATGACAAATAAATCGTTAATAATCATTGTGATTACATATATAGCAAAATAAATATTCAAATGATTGAGACTAAGTAAAATAAAGAACGAACCATGACGAAAGAAGGCGGGGCAGAATTGGCTCGCGACGACGCTCGGAAAAGCGTCTGCCTTCTCTTAAAGTGTAAATTAATCACGTGAATAACAGTTCAAGAAAAAAGGAAAGACAGAAAAAACAAGATATAAACATATAATCCTGCTCAGCAACGAATAAGTTTCATTTCGCAGTTGTTGAAGCTGCGACGCGACCGCAACGCGTGCATTTATCATTTTCCACTAGGCACAACGCATTGTGCACATAACGGCATAGTTATTACTCGCACGGTATTAGGACCATTTTTGATTTTTTTTGTACGAAATTTTACATATATGCACGGTGCACGTGCTTGAAAATAACGTGAACCGTGCAAATAATCACTAATGGTCGCCGGGCAATTAATCGCCATATCGTAAGGTGCGCCGTACTGCATCGTGCACCATGCAATAAATTAACTGTCGCGTTTCGAAATTCTCAGTAAAGCTGTGGCTTTGTTTTCGTGTATTGCTGTTAAATTTTTCTTCCAATTTCTTTAATGTTTGACAACGAATATTTGCTTCTCTGTTTTTCTTGCGATTGTAGTCCCACCATCCTCGCAACGGCATCGAAATGAAGCACCCGGGCGGCAACGACTACGGGCGCCAGGGTCGATGCCGTCTCCAACGGTTAGAAATTACTTTTTAGGTTTATTTTTATTTGTTTGACTGTGGGGTATTCGAAGTGTTTTGTTTTATTTGAAAATGGCGTAGGCAATTTGTTCTTATTTAAGTTTGTTTTTCATTGTAATTCCAATAGCTGTTTTAGAATAAAAATCAAGGCAATCATTCTTAACGGTTCATTCGACATTGCATTCTTTTTGCGAATAGCTTTCAGATTATTTTTCCATTTGCTGATACTTTTGTTTTCCTTTTCTAAGGTCGAGTATGCATATTGTATAGCTGGCAATCAAATGAAATTCTTTTCTTTTATCCTTTTTTTAAGATATTCGATTCAATTTAAACTTTTTTAGTGGCGACTACGCGCAAGCACCGGAGGACTCATCCGCCGTCGCCTATGGACGCGACTTACCCTCCAATGGTTAGACATCACCTTTTGGCTTTTATTTTGACTATTTTGGCTAAGAGGTATTTTGATCCTTTTAACTTGGTTTCACATAGGATTAAAATCCAGCAGTTTTTTAATGATAAAATCAAGGTAATCTTTCTTAAAGATTCGTTTGATAGTGCATTTTTTTGGGAATAGTTTTCCCATGATTTTCCGGTGCTCTGGGAGTTGGGGGGGCCAGTATAAATTTTTTTTTTCTTTTTCGCTCAAATCATGCACAAGGGGTTCTCGAGCACGGGGAACACGAATATCACGTTTGTTTTGTACTCCTATGCGTATAAAAAAAGTTACCGTAGATTAGTGATAATTTTTGGACTTGTGATTTGTCGGTGTGCACTTATTATGTTCCGAGCATTTCATTCATCTGAATAAGTACACCGACAATTGCTTCCGTTAATAAGACACGAGATATATTTACAGTATTTACAATTTACAACATTGCTTCTAAGTAATGACACAATAGACAGAGAAAGGGGGGAATATAAGGGGTGAGAGATAGAGCGCTTATGAGATTGGATAGCGCTTTGCGATCTCTCGCCACAACTCCTAGAGCAAGTTCTCGCTATTCTTTTCCCACTTCCATAGGATCTCCATGTAGTGGTCAGCCCACTGGTCCCCCTTCAATCCATTGCGAGTGCGTTGGGTGTGGACACCCGTCACCGGGTTCACTAAATTCACACTGTGATTAACCGTGTGGTGTGCATAGCCGAGATCGGCGAGGTTGGCATACCCAGCCCACTGGTCCGTGAGGAGAGTCCCACCGGGGGCAACGTGCCTCTGAATGATAGCTTGGAGAGTGGCTGCATCGCGTCGGTCTGTAATCTCAAAAAAGGCCAAGCGGGTCCCGTCTTGGATGCCTCCGACCAGCCAATCCTTACGGACAAGGCGCCCGCGGTTATACTTGCGCCGGACGACATTTGTTTCGTCCAACTGGACAACCGTGCCTGGACCCCCCATGCGACGAACCGGGTTCAGTGTATAGTATTCGACCTGTAACCTCTTTCTCTCTCTCTCTCTCAACTAACCAGTACATCACGGAACCATCCAAATGTCGAAGTCATCTCTCGACATAAACGCAAGTTCAGGCCATGACGAGTAGAGAGTAAAGTCGCGGAGGGAGAGCATGTGCGCTTGTGGATTCATATTTGCCGTAAAAACGGAATAACTGAACGGGTCCCACTTCCGAGAACCAACGCGGAACTCAAAACCACATGTGCAAACATGTGCAAACATGTGCCAACACGTACCAACACGTTTACCTCTAATGTACGGTAACTTTTTTTATACGCATAGGAGTACAAAACAAACGTGATTATCGTGTTCCCCATGCTCGAGAACCCCCCTGTGCATGATTTGAGCGAAAAAGAAAAAAAAATTTATACTGCCCCCCCCAACTCCCATAGCACCGATTTTCCTTTTAGCCGATTAATGTCGGAGCGAAATTTGTGTTTTCCTTTTTCGGATCTCCTTTAAACCGTTTCTTAATTTGCTTTAAAATTAAGCGTAATGTAGTGGGAGCGTAGTTTTTTTTTTATATAGATAAAGATCAATTTATTGATATAAGTAACCATTTCACAGAGAATTCTTGTTTGTTATTAGTATTTGCGCCCGTCGAAAGGTCTAGCTGAAATTTTTCCTATTTATAGATAACCGCTTTATAGCACGAGTTGAGACAAAATTTATAAACTATTTTGAAAAATTTTAGTGCTTGTCTTAGCAATGATAATTATTTTTAATTATTTTTTATTAAGGCTACTGGTCTATTGAAAACATAATCCTTATACTTAAGAAGTAATGTAAGATTCGATTTAGATAATTGCATTAACTAGACGTGTTTCCATGTACCGTACTCATTGAGATTACTGTAGTCCATAATTGCCTAGCTTAATCTGGCTCATTTTAATTTCCCCCCACAATTAGTTTCTTTTTTTATCGGCATCTCTTATAAAAATTTTCTTATTTCAGCACGAGCAACATCTCCTGCTCGATCAAGAGGCCGGGAGTCTTCGGGGGCGACGAGTGGACAGCGAACTCGTGAGGGAGTTCGTCTTCCTCCCTTGCGGCCTTCCTTCCCATTTGAGAAAGGTCCGATATATACATTCTAAGTTTCTTTGGTGTTTTTTAATCATTTTATTTTCTAAAATAAAGCTTTTTGCGCTTTCGCCAACCCGTATTATTTTTTCACGAAATTGAATAGATTAGATGTGTGATAGGAATGAACGTTCCTTGACTGTTAAGGGGAAAAACTTTTCTCTGAAGCTCTTTTGCTGACCAACGGTTTTTGTTGTTTCTTGGCATCCAAAATTATTGATATATAAACGAAGGAGAATCTAATTCAGGAGTGGATGGAGGTGCCCCCGGCCCTCTGCTTCTTTGGTGGCGCCTTCGAGGACGCTCGGTCCTGGTGGTGGCGGACCTGGCCGCGCCCTACGCCTTTGTAAGTATTTTCTTCTTCCAAAGGTTTGGTGTCGTATATTGTATACAACAGGCTTCTTTCAATGAATTCTTGCTTATCCAGTATTTAGTTTCATTAGAAAAATCCAAGTTAGCATTGCAATAATGTATGTTAGTTGGAAACAGTGTCAGGGTACGGTATGCATACTGTAGCGGCGCAGCGTTCTTTAGGTGATGATTCACAGCTTGACCTGCGGCCGTTACAAGGCTAAAAGTCTAAAACTAATAGTCTAAGCTTACAATTTTGGGTTTCGCGCTAATAATTTTGCGCCTAGAGAACCGTAATTTTTTTTTGATGACAAAAAACCATCTAATCCCACCTTTTCGAGTGAATTGAATAAAAAAAAATCCATAGAAATAAGTGCTGCTATATCAGGGAAACCCCCCCCCCCCGTATCGTTAACATCCGTGAATTCCTTGTAGTGTTGTCGTGAGTGAAAATACCTCCCTATTTTTAACTGTCTAAAAGAAGAATTCCTTTAAAATGTGGAGTTGTTTGTGTTCATATTTAATCGTAAATTAAACAGAACTGACAAGTTGTGGATATTCTTTCTATTTTTTCTGCCAAAATTTCATAGGAAACTTTTTCAACCATTTATACCGTAACCCCTGTTCTTTTTTTCTTTATAGTTTCTTTAATCTCAATCTTCCTTCACTCTTTTCTTGTGGCCGACCCGAGACCTATCGTAAGCACTTCGAGTCGAATCACCGGTGAGGATTAAAAAGGAACCGTCTATTTTACATACCCACCCTGATTGTTGCTATCAATCTAGTAAGTCTCCATATTGCGAATTAATTTTTTTGAATCCATACTTTCTGTAGTTCGTAAGTCCACTTATTGCTTACGTCGATTTTTGTATAGTTAACATTATTATTCCATTAATTTTCTGTTTTTCCATACTCAATTGTTCTTACACTATGTTTTAATGGTCCGATGTTGAAATTACGACCTTTCGCCAAATTTTACGGTCGTTGAAAATGACGAGCCATTTTTGACTACCGTAAAAAATGCCTTGCCAATTTTGATAGCCATCAAATTTGCCGGACTTTTTTGACACCTGATTAAACTGCCATGCCATTTCTGCTAGCCGTAAAAATTGGCAAGCTGATTTGGCAAATTTTTCACTCTAATATTTTGGCTTGGCAAATTTAGCAGTTGATCAATTCTGGCTGGTAATCTTGGCAGATTTATCAGCTGCTTTTTTTGGCAAAATGGCCCACTCCTCCTTGAGAAGCTGTGACAAATTTTTCGACCATTTTCTGTGCCATGTTCTTTTAGCACTTGTACAATTTTGCCTCGCCACTTTTGATTCGTTTGTTTTTTGGTTAGGCTGTTTTTGCCATTTTAGACAGCTGTATTTTTTGACATGATGAACAATGATGAATAAATATTGATGACATTCTTTACAATCGTAGAAATTGGCATGGCATGATAACGGGGGTTGAAAACTGGCAAATTAGCTTGCCAAAAATAACAGCAAAACTGAAAATTGCAGAAAAAAAACCAAACTTTTTATTTCACACAGCATTAAAAAAGAGAATGAATAATTTTGTCATTAACATTTTACGACGTACTTGCATAAAAAGAGGCTTTTTATTGCACGGAACTTGGGAAACTTGCAAATGGAAGGAGAATGTAAGTAATAGAACAAAATAATAGGGACAAACAATTGTGTTAGAAAAATTATTGAAATGCATCGACGACAATCCGCAACCCTTCATGAATTACGTTGAGCCACTTATTTACATGCTTTGCAGTATTTTTCAAACAACAGTAATGAAGAGGAGAATGAATAATATTACCATGAATGTTTTACAACGTACTTTCATAAAAGAGACCTTTTTATTGGACGGAAATTGCGAAACTATCAAATGAAGGAGGATGTACATAGACATACGAGTGGGCAATTGCCCAGGATGCGCGTGTGCTCCTTCAAGTGGGAGGAGGAATATTCATTTTCGTTGCAAACATGGCAGCATTCTTTCTTCAGCATTTGGTATACGAATTCGCATGACTTCTTCTTCTCTCTCTCTCCATCTCTCCCTCCCTCCCTCTTTCACAACTCGCTTGACAGAGAACTGGCTGCCTCTTCCTTTTCACTTTGTGATCAGACGATGCCGTTATTGGCAAAAGCGCCGTGCAGTCTGACTCCAATTCTGTCCGGCCTTCAACTCCGTCCATTCCCTTTCATTGTGGGCTCGCGATGAGATGAACTCAGCACAAGTCAGAAGCTCCCCTTGCCCTAACTAATACTTGCACACGTAGAACAAGGCCTCAAAGATGACCACCATTGGTAGCATAACTGCAAAGTCACTTTACCGACGCTTTCTGCCTTATGCCCCAGTTGCAAGGAGTTTTTAATGGGTAAGATCATGCAACACTAACAATTCTCAATTTATTTTATCATCACTTTATTATTCAACGCAATAGCGAAAAGTGAATATAAAAACCTGTGAACTGTGCCTAACAATTATATAGAGCGAGATTTTCTGTAAAATAAATGTTCTTGATAGAAAAATCAGGTGGAGTGGAACGAGTTTGTGATTTGCACCACTCCTATCGAACGGCTCTTCCTGCACGGCAGCCACTTGGGCAGCACCGCATCGCGCATATTGTGCGAGAAGGCCACGAGGAACCTTCGAGGGACAATAAAATATAGCATTAAAATTTATTTATCAGGTTTCTTAAATTTTCATTTTTGTTAGATGAACGCCGTATACCAAAAGGGCAGCGCGCACGAGACGGCCTGAATGAGTGGCGAGACGTACTGCCACGTGAGATCGCCCGAGCAGTTGCCGATGGTCTGAGTAACAATTCTTGTAGATGAACTGAAAACTACCTATAAATAAAACTTTATTTGGATCGTTTTGGGCTCGAGCCGCTCGGAACCGCTAGAGAGGTGAACTCTGGCTCCTGGGCGGTATGTCCCCTTGATTTTTTTTCACATTTTAGATAATCCCATTTAAATATGTGTGTTGACTCTCGGTGTCGGAGTGGGCATTTCGATTAAATAAATCAAACATTGTTGCCACTGTGAATAGATTTTGTTTGAAGAACGTTCAAGGAGAACTTTGGTCCATGTTTCGGGAAACATGAGACATTCGATTTGCCGCAAAATACATATTACCAGAACAACGTAATACGCCAGGTTGGCGAGAAAGATAGACACGGAAGTGACAACGAGTCCCTGCTCTGGATTTTGATCGTTGGGGATATCATTCTGAATACAAACAAGATTATAGTCTTTTCAGTAGAATACAACTCAATTTCCTTAATAATATGACTATTTGCTTTTATACCCAACCTTTTTCTTTAGCGACAACAGAATAATAATGACGAACACGCCGTTTAAAATCATGCTTCCAAGGAGCACAGAGAACGCAAAAGAAAATTGAAGAATTTCACCTGCCTTGAGCAAGTGAATTCTTGTTTCGTAAACCCAACTAGAGCAAGCAAGGGAGATTGCTGCGATGAAACTCTTTCACTTTACCTGCCCGTCACTTGGATAGTTCGGAATATGAGCGAGTCTGCCGTCAGTCAGCGTTATCTCGACGAATACAAAGCCTCGAAAAGAGTTGGGAAGATTAAAGGCGAGTGGAAGAACGAAGAGAAGAATGGTCAGCGTATAGAAGACGAGCCAACCGCGCTAAATTCCTTTTTTTCATTTTTCATTTTTCATTCTTATAACTTTTCGGTGCAGATAACATACAATTTTCGACTTCTTCAGAATGTGCTTATACGGAAGGGTTAAAATTGACCACCCGCATCATGAAAAGCGGCTGTGTCATGGAGAGAAGGCGAATGAGCGCGAGAGTCAACGATGCCTGCAGCTGCACCGACTGCGCCCAGTTGTAGAGGAGGAAGGCCGCGTCGCCGAGGCGCCTCCGGGTAAGAAGCTCGTACCTTAAAGGAGCAAGAAAGTTATCTTTTTGAGATTTCTGTCTCTCTAGATCACGTACTCTCACGCCCAGTGTCAGACTAAAATGCGCGAATTCGAGCATCAGTTTTGGCACCTCTAATATGATTCTGATTCTGAGGCACAATGGTAGTGAAATTGATCAGAGAATATGAAATAAATGGCGTAAAAAAGTCAAATGAATTTGAAAAAAAATTATATCTTCTAACCACCCAAACCACGACGGCCAAGTTGTGTACTCGAGAAGTAGCATTAGCAGCAGGTAGACGACTGCGTCCTGGATGGCAACCAATTTCGCGCTTTCATTTATAAATTTCTGTATAGGGGGTGTTACTAATATCCAACAGTTGAATCATTCGGCTCCTTTAAACGTATTGCATGCCGTTAAAAAAGAACACCAGACGTGGATCTAATTGATATCCGCCTAACAATGACTCCGTTGATGACGACAACGAGAAAGGCGATGCTACTTCTGAACGTCTTCTCGGAGAGAATTCGCCAGTAGACGTAGAGAGCAGGCGGGAAGGTCAGCACTCCAACTGCCACCATGCTTCAGGTCACAATTGAATCGAGCAACTCCCGCAGAGGTGTCTAACATCCAGAAGAAGTATTAAACACCATTTTTAATTCGCCACCTATTACTTATCTGATAGTGAGTAACTAAACGAGTAAACTTACCGATTCAAACATTTGGTCAACGTCCAACGTTGAATTGCTCTCATTCATGGAATGGTGTTGATGCTGAGATGCTCGAAGAGAGTCTTGTGAACACTTCAGCTACTGGTGTAGTGTCACTTTTCACCGTCCTGCAAAATACTGTAATTATTGGCTTCCTGAGAAACATCATAATCAACTTTCAGATTGCCAGTTACCACTACTTTTCATCTAATAGCTATCCTCTCACATTAAAGAACAACACCGCTTTGACATTCAATTTCGTGATAGGAATTTGTGCTCCTTCGTATTTTGCTATAATGAGCAGCAGCGACGACGATATTTTGTGTGTCGTATCTGTCTGACTGAGTCTGTTTTTCCCCATTCAAATTGAACTGACTACAGACCCAAAAGTACTGACGGCAAAAGTATGCATCTCATTAAACTCAAAATTAAGAAATTAAACAATTTAAAAAAAAATTAAAAAATATATATAGGAATTTAAAAAAAGAGAGCGGTAGTCGTGAGGTATCGAGGAGGCTGATCGGCGGGGGCGAACTCGCGTGCGTGACCCGGCCACTGTCAAGGCGCGGAACCTTGAGGTATCGAGGAGGCTTATCGGCGGGGACGAACTCGCGTGCGCGACCCGGCCACTGTCAAGGCGCGGAACCTTGAGGTATCGAGGAGGCTGATCGGCGGGGACGAACTCGCGTGCGTGACCCGGCCACTGTCAGGCGCGGAACCTTTTGCCTGCTTCCTTTCGGAACTGAGCCGTCCGGTTCATCTTGGCCACCCGGCCCCGCCCGTCCTCCGACCGGCGACGCCCCGCTTGGCGCGGACGCCCGGTCTCCGCTGGCCGCACCACCGACAGGACTCTTCCTCTCACTCACTCCGTCCGCTCTGCGGCCTAGACACTGGCTCACAGGCGCCCGCCACGACGCCCCGCAAACAGCAAAAGGAAACCGGGAACCATGTGATAGGGGAGGAAAGAGGAAAGAATATGAAGGGATAAGAGACATGGCACGAACAGAGTTTTGCACATATCGTTAGTGTTGTCTATGTGTGCCTCGAATTCCTGTCTTTGTCACTCACTCTCCTAATGCTTTGCTCATTCTTACACTCAAAAAAGCGGAGGAATGGAAAGAGAAATTGTCGCCTCGATTTCTCTTTCAATGAGTAGTCTGTTGATTCTATAATGAAATATTTCTGAAAAAACCATTTATATGTAATGTGATTGGAAATGTTGGAGCATTTAATGAAATGTACAAATTTATTATATAGGTTTCAGATGGATGTCGAACAGGCTGAATTTCTGAATAATGAACAGCTTCAGCTCTACTGCTGAATGGGCATCTCGGCGGGGCCGAAGCCGGCCTCTCGCTTGCCGTAATAGCCGAAGTAGCCTCCATAGGCCGGGTAGCCGTAGCCCTAAAATTTTCATCGAAATTGAAAAGATTGGATTGAATTATTAATCCAAAGTATACCTATTTAAATTTCATACAAAAAGAAAAAATTTAAGGGCTGAAAATATACTTACGTATCCGCCGTATCCTCTCCAGTACTGGGCGTCTCCGGTGGCGACGAAGGCGCAGAGGACAACGACGAGAGCGAGGAGGAGAGAGAGGAGGGAAGACATCTTCGAGGATTAGACGAGGAACTCGGCTGATGGCTTCCCGGTGGTTCTCTCCGGCTTTTATACCATTTTACTCCTTCTCAACAAGCTTATTCTTCAGTAATGCCAAGTGTAAAAAGCTTGCAGTGCGCAACATGTTTACTCCGCTGCTTACTCTCTTGCTTGAACTGCGCGTTTCATACTTTCATGTGTACTCTTTTCATCTAAATTGTTCTCTTTCCTTCTCTCCAATTCCTTTTCTTCTCTGTTAGTACACTCTCTCTCCACCGTTATTTCCTTCTCACTCTCCATCGATCCTGGCTTTGATTCTATATCTCGTTCTCTCGCTCTCTCTCTCTCTCTCCCAATAAGTGTGTCTGAACCTCTCTCTCTCTCTGTGCTTCAATCGCTTGCTCTTGCCACACACCGTTTCCCACTCGGTACAAAACGTCTATCTTGTATAAACAAAGTCGAGGCATTTCTCACCAAGTGCAACATGTTTGCAAACACGAGTCAACATGGTATCTCACGAGATTTTAATTTACTTAAAGGAGCCATACACGGAATATACAATGTCTGATGTTTTAAACTCAGTCTGTCCGTTCAGACCAGAAAGATCGATGAGTGAAACAAGAGTTGAATTTGATAAACTCTAAGCCGAGATAATCTCATTATCTTTCTACGGGTTACTGTAAAAAATTTGGCCCGGGTGCATGTGCACCCAGCGTACTCTTGCACATTTGATCTTTGATCTCAGGTGCAATGCATATGCACCCAGCTTGCTCTTTTACATTTGTTCTTTGATCTCGTGCGAATTTGGTGCGAAAAGCTGGTCGAGGGAAGAAATGCAAGCGTATGCAGGATGAATAGGTGAATACACGAACAGTTTATGATCTAGATATTCATATGTATGTCCGATGTATAAATGTAATAATAATAAAATTTATTCATACATGTTTGTTGTTTATACGTAACTTTCACAGAAGATGGATGGCATAACACATCCATCGATGTTTGACCCAACGAGCGAGGAGTTAGAAGAGGGAGTTCAGCGGATGAGGCGCCGCCTGGAGGACACAGAGAGAGCGTCGAAGATATTCTCTTCTGACACTCCGCCGGAGACTATTCGGTGCATCTGTAGAGGCTGCAGCGTCGCCTCCGATTACTCAACCTCGTATTGCTGCAGAGCCGTCCTCCAGAATCCCCATCGGCTTCTGATCCGAGGTCGCGAGCTTCTGGAATTCTTGCAACGGCTGCTCGGAGAGGAGACAGTTGGCTGTGTGGCCGAGTGTCAACAATTCCAAGAGGTGTACCTGGATATGCGAGCTGCCAGGGCCGCAGCTCGCATGTACGAAGTCTCTGAAGGAACCGGCCAGAGGTACAGAGAGCCCACTAACAGGCAACACAATTTTTTTCTCACAACCGAAGCACATGTGAGCAATCATTCACCGACAGATAATAAAATAAAAATGTGTCTGCTTGGATTTCAGGTCTTATCGATACGGCGTCTATCGATATCTTGCTGCTGATATCTGGGGCCCACTTGGTGGTGGTCAACGAGTCAAACTCCCTGCTTGCATTGTCACTGCCATCCGGAGGAAATGGATCGAAAAAAATGGCCAGTACACTGGTTTTTTTGACGTTCAAATACATTGGTGATCCCATTCTCGATTGTTGCATCCTTATGCGTGATAAAGTGGAAGTTTTTTTTATTTGTGAACTGACAAGACATGAATGAACTGAGCGAAATGACTTTAGATGTGATAATTGCATAGATCAGAACACAATAGCGAGGCTGTAATGAACTAGAAAAAGTCACTATGCCCATTCCTATCCCTTCGATATGGTGCACACCTTTCGTTGTGTCGTATGCGGCGACTTCAAGGATCAGTATGATGTCACTTCCTTCACCTCTACTGCCCAGAAATGTAATGCGTGGATTCGATCAATTACAAACGGTGCTATCCTGGAAGAATCGGCTCTCCGGCACAACCTCTCCCTCTACGAGGACCCCCGTCTTTGCAAGACCCACTTTCCTCCCAACTCTTTCTATGAAACTTCTGCGAGCAAAGTGCGGCTTCTAAAAGATGTTCTTCCCCTTCCTTCAGCTGTCATCAGGATGCAGGTAAGAGATCTACTTTTATCAATAGTCGAGCAAAATCTACTGTACACCGGGATTACCGGCATACAGTGGCAAAAAAGAAGAGCAACTAAATTGAAACATTTGCTAAGGGACCAACGGCTCGAGTGAGAGGGAGTCAACAAGGAGGTCAGCCCTATCCTCCACGTCAACCGCCTTCTCGCCTTCTTCCGCCGAGATTTCTGCCTCCGCTTCGGCTTCCACTTCCCGGCGCAGGCACACTTGTAGCAGCGCATCTCTCGCCTCCTGCCTCGGCTCCTCCATTAGCGCCTCTTCCGAGTCCCTCAATGCCAAACTTATCCAGAGATTTCAACGGCAGGCACACACTGTCTAAAGGAACAACTTTCAATTTCATGCCGACTCCACCTCCCCCTAAACTAACGCGCTTGTACAGAGGGGAGTCTAGCGAAGATACAGAAGTTAGTTAGATAAAAAGATATCGAACCTGTCATTGTTGAGTTCAATGACTCTCTAACCACACTGTTCAGGAAGAGGAGTCGTCGTATGCGCCTCCTGTTGAAGCATCCTGCAATTGGAATAATGTTAGCTCCAAGTATGCACTCGTGGACATTGAACTATTAGTGGAGCTATTCCATGACTGCATCAAATGTGGCCGTGAAAACGTATGTCAGGTCAGTTATAACTTTCAATGTAATTATTTTTAACTACAGAACTCTTAGGTTTCTATCCGGGCCGAAGGGGCCGTTTTACACGTCACTTCTGAATGCGCAATCAACAGCTCACACAAGAGATCATGGGCAAGCAGTAAGAAGATACCTACAGCGGCCAACTCGTCAAAGGAGAAGCTGCGCGAAGTGTCACTGGACTTGGTCTCAGCTATTACTACAACTACCTACGGACACGGAGTAAGGTAAAAACTAGCCACTTGCTCTCTCTAGCCACTTGCTCTCTCTAGCCACTTGCTCTCTCTAGCCACTTGCTCTCTCTAGCCACTTGCTCTCTCTAGCCACTTGCTCTCTCGTGCCCGGCAAGTGCGGTCGCTCCATCTTTGCTCTCCATTTATCAAATTTCATTGTATTCTCATTTTCTATTCGAAATGTCTCCTCCTCGTGGCAACAAGCGTAAAAATCCGGACCCCGTGTGCTACTCGCCAGCGTCCGATCTGGGCAAACTGGTCATCGACTCCATGAGTCTGGCTGCTGGTGCAAGGCCCGAGGGTGTTCCGGATGGAACGTGGGCCATTTTGTCTCAGCTGCTTACTTTGCTGGCAAACACACTGGAGCATGTCTCCAAACTCGCCAATGCTCAGTCTGCCTCTCCTTCCTGGCCGCTTCCTTCTTCTTCTTCCGCTTCCGGTGCCACTGGCAATGCTATCCCTGTCCCGCCCTCTGTCTCTCCCTCTGATCCTAGCGATGACCCACTCTCTCGTGCCCGATCGATCGTGGTCGCTGGCTTGCCAGAGTCCACGGCTGCTTCGCACCAGGCCAAGGTGGCCGATGATGAGGTGCGAATGGGTCAGCTCCTTGATGCAATGGGAGTGGAGTGCCGCCCTAGTTCCGTTTTTCGGATGGGGCGACGCGATGACAACACTCCCCGCTTGCTCAAGTGTGTACTGCCCACAAGGGGGCATCAGCTCCGCTGCCTCAAGGCAGCAAGGACATTGAGAGAGTGCGAGCAGTGGAAAGGGGTCTATCTCAGGAAGAGCATGACACTCGAGGAGCGCGTGAGATTCGGTGAGATGCGCAAGCATCTCGCCGAGTTGCGTCGCACGCAGCCGCAGTCACAGTGGTGCATCTACAGGGACGAGCTGTGGGTGAAGAGTGATTTAGATCACTTAAATCTAAAACTGCTTTGATTTATATCAGATGTTATAATGCATATGTTTTGCCAATTCTGGAATTCTCATCTGTAGTTTGGTCACCTTATAAGAAGCAGTTGATCCGTAAACTAGAGAATGTACAACATGTATTTACGAGATTACTTTATATTCGTTGCTTTACCGTTTTTAGAACATTATCTTTTTCTGATCTGCCTTGTTACGATGCTCGTCTAAGAATTTTCTCGCTCCCATCTCTCTTGCTTAGACGCACTCGTAGTGATCTTTTATTCTTCTATAAAATTTTTCATCAGCTTGTAGATGTCGAACTTAGCAAGTTTATTACTTTTAAGGCTTCAAACGGTCGTGTATCTGTGCACAATTTTCATATTTCTCGCTGGAAGCTCAAGATTCGTCATAATAGTTTTGCCATCCGTTTGCCTAGTCGATACATGTCTCTTCCGTCCCCTGCAGTGCAATCTCAGAGCCTTACAATCTTTAAGAAACATATTGAGAGTATTCCGCTTCTAGACATTTTTCGAATAGATTATTCAAATATATAATGCTATATTTCCTTTAATTTATCCAGTGCAGAGAGTTTGTTTTATCTTTACATATACATACATGTATATGAACTATACTACTCTTCTCCCTCCCCCCCCCCTTTCACTCCCCTTTGCTGCACTCTGCACCTCCTGGTGTGTGGCGCCAGCACACTCCTCAAGTGCTGTAGGGGCCTGGCCCACCCCTCGGGAAGTCGCTCACCCCGCTCTATTTACGTCACATGCCTGGAGGTTCAGTGTTGCCGGCCTTTCCCTACCTCCCCCTCCCCTTTCTCATTAGTTCACTGATAGCATGACGTGGTATTCTATTTGTTGTCACATCTTTAAATTGATGTATGAATAAATAAATAAATAAATAAATAAATTAGAGATAATACCAAATGATAATAAACTTTTCAGGCCATTGCACCTACTATGGAGGCTATTGGCGTGGCCTTCATTCAGAAAGTTGCATTCCACAACATTCGTCGTCATTATTCTACTCCCGCAATTGACAACGTCTTTCGCCTGGATCGCGATTATTGGCTGTCTAGAATTCGTGACGACATCGCTCAGGTATGCAAATTGAATAGAATACTACTCGCAATAATGTTATAGGGAAAGCGTCTAAACCTGAGCGGAGATGGACAGTACGACTGAAGGGGATACAGCGCAATGATATGCAGATATGAACTGATGGCCATACCGTATAACGTAATCATATCCTACAGTATCACTCACAAGAAGGAAACAGGTGAATTATTTAAAAAAAAAAATCATTAAATTATAAACTTTTGATAAAAATCAAACCAGATAATATCTCCACGCGAATGGAGCCGCATGGTATGAAGAAGGCTATCAACAGCCTTCTTGCCGACCTGGGCGACCCGGAAAAGTGCCCGATATCGTCGATCACGACCGACAGAAGTAGATCAGTAGCTGTCGCTCTTCCCCCCTTATAAAGTCACACATCTACACGACTCTTGGCATCTCATAAGGAATCTTACTCTGACACTGATGAATGTAAATCACGATATTTTTGTTGCTATTTTAGAGGACAAAATATTATTTTAGAAGACGAAGACTAGAGCCTTTGAAACACTGAGAAAATGGACAAGGAGTCTCATCAATCATACATGGCACGCAATAACCGTATCGAACGGGGAAGGACAGCTAGCTCGCCAGCATTTCCTATCTACACTGAATCATGTCGATGGAATACATGACTGGCCACAGGTATAAAACTCCCAAGAAATACTGCGAAAGCGCTAAATAAGTCAATTAGAGTTATTCCAGAGTGAAACCTTTCCCACGATTACTAGCTGTTCACATGGCCCACTACCCGCAAGCGCGCCACATGCCAGTGGATTGACCGATAAGGCACGGAAGTGGCTACATGACTACTTCCACAGCCAAGCCGATGACGTCGCTAAGTGCTCTCCATTTTTGACCACATCCGAGGAAAGTTTTAAATTTTAGTGCTTCAGAATCAAAGAAAGATAAAACAAGTTTCACGTAGAAGCATTTCACGCATTCTCGGCTCGATGGCTGCCCAAGGACCACTATTTCTCTGTAAAAGGCACCAATCTTCGAATGATGGTGGCCGTTATGGCCTGGAACGAAAGAAAGCGCGAGATACAGGAAGGCACGATTTCTCAATGCGGAAAGAAACAAATCTTCAACAAGACAACAAAGGAGTACAGAGATCGCGCTGTCTTCTCAAGATCAAGCAATCAGTACAGGTCTACGCCGGGGAATGAAAAGGATATGTGAAATTGTTATCGTAGCAAAATTTAGAAAAGAAGTGATGGCGGAAACATACCGAATTCGTCGTTCCATGCCTGCCGCGCCTGCGCCAGTCAAGGATGCAATCGATGAAGAGGACGCGGAGGGAAGCGAGGTCGAAATGGAGCAACCAGATGACGGATTAGGCCGCGCGCTGCAGATGATTGATGATGAGGACTATCTTAGCGACGAATTTTGATATTTATTTACCTTTGTTACGAATTTACTCCTATAAATAATGGATATGTCGTGATAGAGTATAAAATAATTCATACCTGTTATTCAATCCACGAGAAATCAATGGTTTGAGAAAAAATATCATAACATACTTAAACACACCAAATAGTTCCAGCCTCACATCAGTTGCCTACCTTTGCAGGGCACCACCGACCACCTGGACGAGAGCATCGAACCTCAATAAACTACCACACAAGCATTGTTCAAATCGAAGAATAAAGAACTAAAAGACTCGGTGAGAAACTAAAAGAAACACGAAAATGAATGAGAACATAACCACTGATCTAAACAGATCTCGAGCGTTCGGACCAGCAGATCCAGCAAAGGCCGCGCGGTTGAATAAGGTAGGACACGACGTAACGGCTCTGAGAATAAAAAAAACTAGAAACAACTAAAAGTAAAACCGTCCATATAACGAAAAGCAAGAAGAAAATTCACGCGGCGATAAAACCTTCACACGCAATTTAGTGTGGTCAAAATGTCGGGGTGCACTGAGTGCATCCAAAATTATGGGTGCCGGAAAATATAAAACAGAACGGCCAAATATTTTTGCCGCAGATTTGAATCGTGGCATTTTGGTTACTGTACTATTATTCCGTGTTCGGTTCCTTTAAGACAGCCTATCTGTAAGTGTCGAGCGGGGCGCAATACAGGGCTGCAATGGGAAATTTTTGATTTTAAAATTGATGAAAACTTGATCATTTGTACTATTCGACATGCTCTTTAAAATGGTGAAATCGTGATTTCGAAAAAAATTTTTTTTACGAGATATTAGCGATTTAAGGTTAAAATTCCAATGTCCATAACTCAGTTATTTATTAAGATTTATGAAATCTCTTTTTTGTGACTTATAGCTCTTTACATTATCTTTAAAAAAGTCCGTGGTGACGTTTCGTGAAAACAACTTTTGAGCAGCAAAAATCGTAAAAATAGATTTAAAAATATGATTTTTCTGGTTTTTCAGACCAAGTAACCCCCTCAGGGAGGATAAGCTGTTCATAGAAAGAAAGCCCGTGAAATTTGCTACAATTACAGGTAAGTTTAAAAGAATTCTAGGAGGACATATTTTTGGAATTTTCACTTACAATTAAGCAACTAAACTCATCCATCAAACTACCGCGCAAGAGGTCCGGGTTCGATGCCCGCTCGGGACAAAGTTTTGCTGTGTTTTGGAAACTGGCAAAAAACATATTTTCATGATGGCTGTTGATCTCATTCTTCCATAATTCTGCTCAAGCTTTCATTTTTCATCCTGTTTTCACCAACTGAAAATGTCTTGATTGTGCAGAATGAAGCCTCTGCATACCACTCTCCCACTCATTCTCTGCTTCTCTCTCTCTCTCTCGCTCTCTTTCTCTGCTTCTCTCTCTCTCTCTCGCTCTCTTTCTCTGCTTCTCTCTCTCTCTCTCTCGCTCTCTTTCTCTGCTTCTCTATGATTCCATCTCTCTGCTTCCCTATCTCTCTGCTTCCCTCTCGCTGCTTCTCTATATCTCTCTCTCTTTCTCTTTGCTTCTCAATCTCCCAGCTACCCTCTATCTTCGCATACCTCTATTTATGCTTCCATCTCTCTCTGTTTCCCTCCCTCCCTCTCTCTCTATCTCTCTCTCTATCTGCTTCTCTCTACCTCCGTCTCTCAGACATACCGTGAAAATGAATTCAAAGTTGAATAAAGGGATGAATTCGTATCTCTCGCACTTTTCTTCACATAGTCTACTATCTCTCTCGAACTCTCCCTCTATCTCTCTCACTTGCAATCTCTCGATACCTTTCTCTTCCTACAAGTTTCTTATGCTACATATATTTTTCGCTGTCTTGTGTGTGATATGTGCTGGTAGTTTAGGAGTTGCGGTTCTCTTTCTTTTCTTCAGTTATTTTTCCATTTGACTGGGAGATCAGTCATGGTATTATGGGGGGGGGGATGTTACGTGGCCGGGAAGAGGAGCAACCCCGTGGGGATGAGGTGGCTCCGAGCGATTGCCAGTCAGGGGGGGGGGGTGGACACGGGAGCAGAAGAAGAGGCTAGCAAGCTTCCCCGGCTGCGGGTCTCCTATCCCCCCCCTCTTTATATTCCCTGTACCTTCTTATCGACTAACAACAAAAGAAGTCGATTAGTAGTACCTCATGGTCAGTGGTAGATCAGGTGTTACAACACAAGTAATTAAAAAGTTGGGCAAATTTATGAAGCAATGAGATGAATAGCCATTAATTTCAGACCGAAAATATTTTTTACCAGGTTCCAAAACATTTCAAAACATGAAATAGAGAGTGCAGCAGAGAGATAGGGAAACAGAGATAGGGAGCGATAGAGAGGGACAAGCAGAGAGAGAGAGAGCAAGAGAGAGAAGCAGAGAATGAATAGGGAGTAGAGAGAGGTATGCATTGATTTCATTCTTCACTATGAAGAAATTTTCAGTTAGTGAAAGCAGGATGAAAAATGAAAGATTGAGCAGAATTATGGGGGAATGAGATCAACAGCCATCAATTTCCGACTGAAAATATGTTTTTTGTCAGTTTCCAAAACACAGCAAAACTTTGCCCCGAGCGGGAATCGAACCCCGACCTCTTGCGCGGTAGTTTGACGGATGAGTTTAGTTGCTTAAAGGAGGTCTCCGACGAATAATTAACATATCATTTTTTAAGCATGGATCAGTTCGTCTCATCGTAAAACATAGATAGGGAAAGTTTGAATGAATTTCATCTTATAATTCCAGAATTATAGTCATTTTAAATATCACGGGTAGAGAATTAGCTACTGTAGTTCTTAGCACCCTCCTATTTTGCATCGCTCGATCGCCAACTCCAGCCATTTTGAAAAAATGATGTGTGCATAGCAAAACCGAGGAACGGAAAACACCCTTCTTGGAAGTGTGTATATTGGAGCGCAACCGACATTGGCCAAATTTTTCTCAACAAGTCAGCACCCAATGAAATTTTTTAGCCACTAATTTCTGTGGAGAGAGTGCAAGGGCTGCAGCACTGAAATGAGAGGATCACAGCCTTCCCAAAACGTGACGGGCAGAGAACTAGGAATATTTTAGCCAGTGGCCGCTAGACTCCCTTCCGTGCGGGACACTTCATGGTTCAAATGCCTATTTTGAATTGCATGGCTAAACATTCGCCGGAGACTTCCTTTAAGTGAAAATTCCAAAAATATGTCTTCCTAGAATTCTTTTAAACTTACCTGTAATTGTAGCAAATTTCACGGGCTTTCTTTCTATGAACAGCTTATCCTCCCTGTGGGGGTTACTTGGTCTGAAAAACCAGAAAAACCATATTTTTAAATATATTTTTACGATTTTTCCTGCTTAAAAGTTGTTTTCACGAAACGTCATCAGGAACTTTTTTAAAGATAATGTAAAGAGCTATAAGTCACAAAAAAGAGATTTCAAAAATCTTAATAAATAACTGAGTTATGGGCATTGGAATTTTAACCTTAAATCGCTATTATCTCGTAAGAAAATTTTTTTTCGAAATCACGATTTCACCATTTTAAAGAGCATGTCGAATAGTACAAATGATCAAGTTTTCATCAATTTTAAAAATCAAAAATTTCCCATTGCAGAGGGCAGATCGAGCCTTACAGATAGGCTGTCTTAACAAATTTAAAAAAGAGTCATACAGATTATGGTCTCGCAAGAGATACAATCCGGCGCATGCTCTCCATAAATCATTTTAAATATAAGTACGATGAAATGTACAACGAGTATACAAAATTCAAAAAAATGTGAGCGAGAGTCGTGATGTTCTCGCGTGCGCGACCAGGCCACTATCAAAGCGCGAAACCTTTTGTCTGCTTTCGGACCTGAACCGTCCGGCTTAGATGTCCTGTCGCTCAATTAAAATAACCATGCATTGAATGATTTTACAGTAGTACGTAATGGCCAGTTTGAACTCTGGCCCACAAATATTTGGCCCTTCTACTGCTTAGTGAGCTTGTGAAATGGGAGGGTGAATAGCAGCTTCATAAAAAAAAATGGCCGAGCCATATTTTGCCTGCTCGTTACTTTGTAGCAATTGGACAACAATGGTTCAAACTTTGTAGATGTATGTTTTAAACAGATGCGAATAGATCCAAATTCATAAAACCATATGTTATTTATTCAGTGAATTTCTCCTTTAATCCACATCACTTTTTGGCAAATCTTAGAATGCCCGCCGTCGCGTTCATGATTAAGTGGTTACAACAACATATGACGTGGCCAGAGAGGGAAAGAAAATCAATATGTGGAATAAGAAAGGATTGTGTGACAAGAATTATAGTTTGTTTAAAAAAAAGTACATTTGAACTAGCACAATATAAGGAGGCAGAAATAACGTTAAAAAAATTGTTGTCTTTTAGAGTTATAAAAAGTATGTTGTTGCAGACATGTGGCGCTGCAGCGCGCTGCTCGTCACTGCTCGCAGGGAAACAGCAGCTCGAAGTGCTGCCTTTTCTGTCGTTCTAAACAATGTTGGCTAGGACGAGCCAGAAGTTCAAAACATCAGAACCCGTTCCAATCAAATGACTTTTCGTATTTGACGATTATAAAATGAAAAAGGTCATCTCTGAACGAAATCAAGTAAATTTTCAAGAGTAAGAAATTAATTAAATATTTAGTTTCCAAAACAGCTGCAACGTTCCAGGAGAAATTTCATCCCGGAATTAGGAAATCGGAAGTTGGAATTCGGCCCCATCCCTGTTATCTACGCATACATTCATTTGAGCTTTTGGACATTAAAGGAACATTAAATCTTTTGATTTCCTTCGCCAGTGTTTCAAGTCAAGCCCTGCCGTAGGCGAACTGTGGATTGTTGTGTAAGATGATGTCAAGAATAACATGGGAGATCGAGTTAAATGAATAGAAATTTGGCGAGTGCACTCAAGACAGCTTATGGGAAGTAGGGTGGATCATTACTGAAAAGTGAAAATGATTTGCAAATCCCTAGTCACTCTGATTGGCTTTGCAACTGGACAGACTTCCGCAAGGGGCAAACAATAGCAAGTAGGGTCGGTGTCGTTTAGGCACAATGGGCATAGCAAATATTTTCGTCATAACGACAGAAATCATCAGCTCTGAGAGAAGAAGAAGAAAAAGCAGACGCGAAGACGTTTTCAGCGCGTATTTGCTACGTTTGGGCAACTGTGGCACTGGAGCGTCATCCAGATAGCGTGTCAGAGATGGAGGCCGTCATCCAGAGAGCGTACCAGAGATGGAGGGCTGCAATGCCACAGAGAACGAGCTCGTGACTGTAGACGTGTGGAAATAAGGGAGAATTCGGGAAAGTATGCATTTGTCTATCTTCCTCGAGACGGTTAGAGATATCGAAAAGCTGAGAAGGCAATTCGCACTTATGAGGAAACAGATCGAGGTGACGGGTGAGATGGGAGGGGGAGTGGCGCGCCTGATCACACACCTGACGTAGTAGCAAAGTGAGGGCAAAAACGAACGCTATGCCGATGAGCCAAAGGCCGACTGCAGACTTTCGAAGCAGAAGAAAGGGCAACAGCATGCCAACACTTCATAATAAAAGCATTCGAAAATTGGAAGTGGCAGTTGCTTCAACTCTTCGTTTCATCTCGGCAACCGGCCTTTTGCTATGGAAAATTACTTTTTGTTAATGCATTTTGAAAATTTTACTGATTTGTTATGAAAATTCTTTCAACAGTGGCTTTGTCTGCAGTCTTGAACTTGCCTTAAGCAAAAAATTTTAACTTATTTTTTTTCAAAACACGTTCTTTTATATTGCCAATATACAAATGATTTGCAAGCTGCTTTAGGACACTGTAGCATACTTCTATATGTATTGTATGTTCATTTCAGTTTATTTTACTTTCTAATGGCGCATAACAGGATCTCTTTTGGAAACCGTAAAGTAAAATAATGTTTTCTTAGACACAACTTGGCCCCTTGGCTCAGTGGCGGAGCCATGATGTGGACTACAAGATTCATCATCACTTCTGCATTTCTTGCCGTTTCAGTCTCAGCTCAGGTTTTCAGAGTTGCATGCTACTTGGAATGACTTTTAATTATAATCAGCAGTTTCCATGTTAATTTAATGTATTTCTATTAATATAAAACTAAAGAATAACAAAATTCTACGCAAAAACACTTGTCAATCACTCACAGTGTGTCCCGTGCCCACCGAATGGCATCTGGTCAGAGTGGACATCTCCTTCGTGCGCTGGCGCCTGTGGTCTCTGCGGCGCCTCCACTTCGCTGACAAGGACATGCTTATCCGAAGTGGACGGCTGCGCTTGCGTGTAAGCGAATATTCAATTCTATTCATTGTGGCTATTAATATGTATGAATAAAAGGAAGGTTGAAGGGGAGCAACGACGATGACCGGTCCGTGTCCGCCGGCTTCTTGTCGCGCCTTCTTTAAGTCACCTCGTTGCTGCGCGGGCAGCGAGTACACGAATCCCAACACGGGCGACATGGAATGCGCCGTCGTCAAGGAGACATTGTATCAGTCAACGTCCGGATGCTGCCTTCCAAGTAGGCAGAGCTAATATTTGGCATTAGTTTACATTGTATGGTATGCTTGGAGTAACCGGGATATGACCAAAAAGGTAGCGACACGTACTGGAGCCAGTGGACCCAATGGACGGAGTGCGAGCTCTCGTTCGGCCAGTGGCAACGCCAGCGAATTCGCTCGTGTGCAGGCAATGGCTACGGCTGCTCATGCTCGTCAGTACAATTAAAAATAACCGTTACTTGTAACGAAAAAAATATTGAGGGCTATATTCTAGTGTAGGCGTCCCATGGCAATGAGACGTCTTTATTTTTCATTGATGGGACGCCTTTATTTTTCATGGGACGCCTATAATTCGATGGGACGCCTACCCTAGAATAGAGCCAAAAGCCCGGCAAAGAAATTTATATATATATATATATATATTTATATACATAATAAAGCCTAGCTCCCTTGACTAAAATTGTTCATGGTGTCTTTTAAGGGGAGAATCAATCGACTTTATAACTCCGTGCACGCCACCGACAACGGTTAGCCGACTGTAAATTAGCACAGTTAACTAGGGTGAGCTATAAAAAAAGAAGAAGAAAAATAAAACTTTCAGTCCACCCTCAAAACGACCACAACAACAAAGCCTTCAACGACAACTGCAATGGTTTGTTGAAAAGAAATCTCTTGTGCCATAAGAATTATACAAATTCAATTCCAAAACAGTTCGAAAAGGAACTCGATGAAGTGTTTGAAATGCAACAATAATTCATAGCATTTTCAGCAAAACTGCTGTCCATCGGGCGGTATCTGGTCCGAGTGGACCTCTCCGACGTGCACTGCCCCCTGTGGCCTCTGCGGAAGCTCCACGACGCTCACGCGAAAGTGCTGGTCGGCGGCAGACGCATGTCCATGCACGTCAGTTGGACAGCAGGGCTTTCAAAAAGAATTTACATTTAAATTACTTGAGCAGCTCTTATTTTCTTGAGCTTCGCTGGTAGAGTCTGAAAATAATTAGAATGGGAGTGAGTCGATCCAAGGAAATTAGAAATGACTGCATGCCTTTAATATGTCATCTGTTCAGAGGTCCTGACACGATGACCGGTCCATGTCCTCCGGTGTCGTGTGCCGCGCTCGGGGTTTGTTTCTTTTTAAACGTGGCCTACAAATTAGCTCCTTGCGGAAAAAAAACCATGCATTAGATACCAAAATTAACTAAAGAATTTGAACATTAAATGGTCTATTAAGCGTAAACACAATAAGCATTTGTGTTTAGATGTCACCAAAGTGTTGCTCCGGAACTGCGAGAGCGAATCCAAACACGGGCGCCCAAGAGTGCGGCACTACGGCTACGCCCAAATATGCAGCATCTTGCTGCCTGCCGAGTCAGTCTCATCATAGCACAAATCCATTTTAAAGGCACGACTCCGTGATCTGTATGTATATCAATTTCGTTAAAAAAAATTTTTTTAATCATTGGTGTCAATATAATTAAACTTTTAAGGTAGCATCACGTACTGGAACGAGTGGACCCCGTGGACAGCCTGCGTATTCCAATTTGGCCAGTACATGCGTCAACGAATCCGTAATTGCGCCGGTGAAGGCAACGGCTGCTCATGCACGTCAGTTTGCGGAATGGGTTTGAAGATAATGTAGCAAAGGACGCAACGGGCTACTTCCAAATCCCGATTCAAGATTCTCATTTAATGGCTGCAGTTATTTTCACTAGAATAGTAGGAAGGAAAATACCGCATAGTAATGCATCATTTTCAGGCCAGCCGATAGCGTGGACTTCACGGGATGTATACCTTCGGTAACACAATTTTCTTCCAATTGATTAAAACAATGAAAAGACATTCTTCTAAACCCTATTGGCCATGGTTGGGGCGATTTGGCGAAACACTTGCTTGAAACGGAGCATACATCTTTCACCATTTACATAATGAGGGAAGCTGGAAGACTATACTTTCGCTGGTGGACTTTCTGTTTCTGGCGTCATTTCGAATCAATCACTTGAAGGAGGCTTTTCCTCTTAGCAAACAATTATCAAGTATGTAGTATATCTAGATTTTGTGAGCGAATTTCCTTCATTAGGATTCTGAGCAAAAGAAGCTTGAAAACTCATGGGTAGAGTTTAGTTACGGTAGTTAAGAGAAGTACTCCTATGTGAACATGCTCTTTTGAGTCTAGCAACAGGCAACTTATGAACGCGCGAACCCAAACTAAATACATAGTTTCCTAGCGCTACTATAGAATTTTTCGTCGAATTCTGTTTCTGTTTAAAATTCAGTTTATTCGCTCATCGAGCCAATGTGTTCATAGGATAGATGGCTCGGGTATATATCACTTGGAATTGGGCGATCGATGGGTATTTGCCGGATAACACTTCAAAAGGGGGGGGGGAGACGCATGGGCAGTGCTCCCACGGGTGTCCCTTAAGTGACTATTGGGTCCAATGTGTAAGGGAAGTTTGAAAAGGTTTGGCAAAAGGTAACGGAACATGAGAAATTAATTTTCCGATGCCGCATACATATGCAAATGCACTCTGAATATAAAATTTATGAAAATCTAATTTAGACAACTACCAGCACGAGCTCGACAACGACAACGACTACCCCCACAACCACAACGACCACACCGACCACCACCACAACTACTCCAACCACCACAACGACTACACCCACCACCACAACGACTACACCCACCACCACAACAACTACACCCACCACCACAACGACTACACCTACCACCACCACAACTACGCCCACCACCACAACAACTACACCCACCACCACAACGACTACACCCACCACCACAACAACTACACCCACCACCACAACGACTACACCTACCACCACCACAACTACGCCCACCACCACAACAACTACACCCACCACCACAACGACTACGCCCACCACCACAACAACTACACCCACAACCACAACGACCACACCGACCACCACCACAACTACTTCAACCACCACAACGACTACACCGACCACCACAACGACTACACCCACCACCACAACAACTACACCCACCACCACAACGACTACACCTACCACCACCACAACTACACCCACCACCACAACAACTACACCCACCACCACAACGACTACACCAACCACCACAACAACTACACCCACCACCACAACTACTACACCCACCACCACAACAACTACACCCACCACCACAACTACTACACCCACCACCACAACGACTACACCCACCACCACAACTACTACACCCACTACCACCACAACTACGCCCACCACCACAACGACCACACCCACCACAACAACAACTACACCTACCACCACCACTACTACACCCACCACCACCACAACGACTACACCTACCACCACAACGACTACACCCACGACCACAACGACTACACCCACCACCACAACAACTACACCCACCACCACAACTACACCGGTAACACAATTTTCTTCCAATTGATTAAAGCAATGAAAAGACATTGGTGTATATCCTATTTTCCATGGTTGGGGCGATTTCGCGACACACATGCTTGAAGCGGAGCATACATCTTTCACCATTCACATAATGAGGGATGCTGGGAGACTATCCTTTCATTAATGGACTTTCTGTTTCTGGCGTAATCTCGAATCAATCCCTTGAATTAGGCTTTTATCTTGGCGAACAAATACCAAGTATATCTAGATTTTGTGAGCGATTTTCCTTCATTAGGATTCTGAGCAAAAGTAGCATGAAAACTCATGGGTAGAGTTTAGTTACGGTAGTTAAGAGAAGGACTCCTATGTGAACATGCTCTCTTTAGCCTAGCAACAGGCAACTTAGAACGCGCGAATCCAAATTAAATACATACATAGTTCTCTAGCGCTAGACTTGAATTATTCGCCGAATTCTGTTTCTGTTTAAAATTCTGTTTATTCGCTTATCGAACCAGCGTGCTCATAGGATAAATAGCGCGGGAATATATCACATGGAAATGGCGATCTATGGATATTTGCCGGATAACACTTCAAAGTGGGAGACGCATGGGCTGTGCTCCCACAGGTGTCCCCTTTAGTGACAATTGGGTCCAATGTGCAAGGGAAGTTTGAAAAGGTTTGGCAAAAGGTAACGGAACATGAGAAATAAATTTTCCGATGCCGCATACATATGCAAATGCACTCTGAATATAAAATGTATGAAAATCTAATTTAGACAACAACCAGCACGAGCTCGACAACGACAACGACTACCCCCACAACCACAACGACCACACCGACCACCACCACAACTACTCCAACCACCACAACGACTACACCCACCACCACAACAACTACACCCACCACCACAACGACTACACCCACCACCACAACGACTACACCAACCACCACAACAACTACACCCACCACCACAACTACTACACCCACCACCACAACAACTACACCCACCACCACAACTACTACACCCACCACCACAACGACCACACCCACCACCACAACAACTACACCAACCACCACCACAACTACACCCACCACCACAACGACTACGCCCACCACCACAACAACTACACCCACAACCACAACGACCACACCGACCACCACCACAACTACTTCAACCACCACAACGACTACACCCACCACCACAACGACTACACCCACCACCACAACAACTACACCAACCACCACAACAACTACACCCACCACCACAACGACTACACCCACCACCACAACAACTACACCCACCACCACAACGACTACGCCCACCACAACAACAACTACACCCACCACCACAACTACTACACCCACAACCACAACGACTACACCCACCACCACAACGACTACACCCACCACAACAACAACTACATCCACCACCACAACTACTACACCCACAACCACAACGACTACACCCACCACCACAACGACTACACCCACCACAACCACAACTACACCCACCACCACAACTACTACACCAACGACCACAACAACTACACCCACCACCACAACTACTACACCCACAACCACAACGACTATACCCACCACCACAACGACTACACCCACCACAACCACAACTACACCCACCACCACAACTACTACACCCACCACCACAACAACTACACCTACCACCACGACAACTACACAAACCACCACTACGACTACACCCACCACCACAACTACTACACCCACAACGACAACGACTACGCCCACCACTACAACGACTACACCAACCACCACCACAACTACAACCACAACCACAACGACCACACCCACTACCACTACAACTACGCCCACCACCACAACGACAACACCCACCACAACAACAACTACACCTACCACTACAACTACTACACCCACCACCACCACAACGACTACACCCACCACCACAACGACTACACCCACCACCACAACTACTACACCCACAACCACAACGACCACACCCACTACCACCACAACTACGCCCACCACCACCACGACCACACCTACCACAACAACAACTACACCTACCACCACTACTACTACACCCACCACCACCACAACGACTACACCCACCACCACAACGACTACACCCACCACCACAACGACTACACCCACCACAACAACAACTACACCCACCACCACAACGACTACACCAACCACCACCACAACTACACCCGCCACCACAACGACCACACCCACTACCACCACAACTACGCCCACCACCACCACGACCACACCTACCACAACAACAACTACACCTACCACCACTACTACTACACCCACCACCACCACAACGACTACACCCACCACCACAACGACTACACCCACCACAACAACAACTACCCCAACCACCACAACGACTACACCCACCACCACTACGACTACACCCACCACCACAACGACTACACCCACAAGCACAACTACCACACCCACCACCACAACCACTACTTCACCCACCACAACAACGACTACACCCACCACCACCACAACTACACCCACCACCACTACGACTACACCCACCACCACAACGACTACACTAACCACCACCACAACAACACCCACCACCACAACGACTACACCCACCACAACAACAACTACCCCCACCACCACAACGACAACACCCACTACCACAACGACTACAACCACCACCACTACAACTACCCCCACAACCACAACTACCACACCCAGCACAACAACCACTACTACACCCACCACAACAACGACTACACCCACCACCACCACAACTACACCCACCACCACAACGACTACACCAAGTACCACCACGACTACACCAAGCACGAGCACATCTACTACCACTTCCACGCCAACGACGAGCACGATTTCAAGCAGCAGTACGTCGTCGTCGACCACAACAACACCAAGTAGAAGTACGACTAGCAGCTCCACAACATCGACACCAACCTCTAGCAGCACTTCCTCGAGCACAACAAGCACGATGACGGTTGGTCAATTTCAATTTCTCTTAACAAATGCCAATAATTAGCTCTATTTTGAAGCCATCAACAACCACGACACTGTCTACAACTACAAGCACTTCTATGCCTACAGTAAGTTGCATACATCTTGTACATTGCGAATATATTTGTCAATCTATAAATGTGTCCTTCTGATCTAAGACAACGCCTATGTGCTGCCCAGTGGGCGGTATTTGGTCTGAGTGGACGTCGAGTGGAACTTGTAGCGACTATTGCGGAGGCTGTGCAACTGCAGCACAGACGAGAACATGCCTCTCTGAGGGCGACGGCTGCCCTTGCACGTTAGCCAAACCAGTTGTATGCCAACGTTTTTCATTTAGCTAATGAAGAATCTTCGAAACTAACGGCAGTTAAATGTTGCAGTGAGCTACATTTTGAGATATATTCAAGGCTGAATTGGTATGCAGGGGAAGTGACATGCAAACGAGCCCATGCGAGGTTGACCTCTGCCCGACTCCGCGTCCATCGTGCTGTGTCGGCAGCAAGGTCATCAACTACAACACCAACACCTTCTTCTGCGGTACTGCCAACATTCCGCCGCAGTCCGAACCTGGATGTTGTCTACTGGGTACGATATATGAAACATTTCTCTTTTTCTATTTCCTTAAATTCTACCAATGAACTTTCCAATGTTATAAATATATTTTGTAATTTAAAAATATGGTTGATATATCAGGCTACCTTGGAAACAATCATACATTTTCAAGGTAGCTCAACGTACTGGAACACCTGGAATGTGTGGAATCCGTGTACCAACGGTACTCAACAACGAACGCGCACTTGCGAGGGCGAGGGCTACGATTGTCCGTGCAGGTTTGTATTAAAGGATCAGCTTATAAGCCAGTAACATTAAAACAGAGCAATCATTAAAACAATCAGTGGTGATATTTTAACAGCGGATCTAAATCGGAGTCACGCGCCTGCTTGACTTCTACAACGTCGACATCGACGTCACCTGTCGGTTTTTTTTTTAAATAGCGATAAGCATCTCATTGATTGGTCTTATCCACTACTAGCTTAATTTATTGCAGGAAAACAGTTTAGTTTATATTAATTATGATCCGCTTATAGCCCTCATCAACAACTACTATGCTGAGTACGACTACCATGTCGACTACAACAGCAGCGGTTAGTGTTTATAACCACCAATAAGCAAGTTATTTTTGTAGAATTCATGTATAAAATTTTTGGAAAAAAATGTCATATTGATTTTTACAGCCTACCACGACTACTCTGAGTACAACAACAGGATCACCTGCTACTGTGAGTTGACTTCTAAAAGTTATACGCCTGTTGTGTTGATTATCAGGTCGCGAGAGAGCATGAAATTTGAGACAGTTTCCGGACTGTCAACTATCTGACTATTTGCCTTCTCTCTCTCTCTCTTTCCCTCTTTGTGTCTCTGAGTGCTGAATCTCTCGTGAGGGTGATATTACCTTGATTGCTGAATAGTGATTTTCGATTTCTTTTATTATTGCACATTACATGGTGCAATCTTCGCAGACAACACCCATGTGCTGCCCTGTGGGCGGTATTTGGTCTGAGTGGACGTCGAGTGGAACATGTGGTGACTACTGTGGTGGTTGTGCGAATGCGACACAGACAAGAACCTGCCAATCCGAGGGAGATGGCTGCCCATGCACGTAAGTTGTGAAGATCACTACGTAAATATCTGGAGTCTTTTATATCCATTGAATAAGTCTAAGTTAATTGATTGCAAGTGGCCCTACCATGGCGACGCAGCCGTGTGAAGTGGACCTCTGCCCGACCCCTCGTCCTTCATGCTGCGTTGGCGGCAAGTCCATCAACTACAACACGAACACCTTCTTCTGTGGAACCGCTAACATTCCAGCGCAGTCCGATCCAGGATGCTGCTTGCCGAGTAAGAACGTTTTCTATTCTCTCACTAGCAGCTTTCTCCGAAGCCTCGCTGCGACATAAGCTATTGTGTCTCTGAAAATATAATTCCAATCCAGGCAGCGCAACTTACTGGAACGCGTGGAGCGTCTGGGACCCGTGCACGAACGGAACTCAGATCCGCAAGCGAACGTGTCAGGGTACAGGCTACGACTGCGATTGCAGGTATCAGTGTCATTTCTGTAACTATCATTTGTTTCACAGAGTGTGGCAAAGTTGCTTTCTTTTTGCAGCGGAACAAGCAGCGAGTCACAAGCCTGCACAATGCCAACAACAACCACGACTAAGGCACCGACGACGACATTGGTATGGCGATGAACTTAGTTAAACGGGGTATCCGGTGAACAATAACGAAATGGAGGAAAAAGGGATTGGGGTTTTAATGTATGCCCTGTATACCTCATATAAGAAGAGTACTTTACCTGTGTTCAGTGCATTCCAACGTGGTCTCTGTGGACAGAGTGGTCGGGTGACTGCACGCCGCCGTGCGGCAAGTGCGGCAAACAGACGCGTTCACGCACATGCATGACGTCATGCGCCTGCAGGTTCGAAGGCAACAAACGACGGGAGAAACATACATACATATCTAAAGATTTCAGGGGCATTGCTGACTGACACTCTTCTATATTTCCTACTTGGCATTCATTATATTATTCACATATCTATTGCTTCTCCTGTTCTAATCATTTGAATGGTGTATTGATTAGAATGAATTCTTGCAGCGGCTCCTCATCGGAGTCACGAGGCTGTGGCAACGATTCGCTCTGTCCCTTCCCGAAACCGTCGTGTTGCTCGCCTTACGCCAAGGGCATCTCGGACGATGGCACCAAATTCGTCTGCCGCTAGACCGTATAGAAGCGGCAGAGTGCTACGGTAGTCGCGGCTCTTTGAGGATACCACGCCATACACACACTAAATATATACCTTCCGCTATCCTGATTCGCAAAAGAGCCTACGGTTATGTATACACCGCATGCATGATAATAACGCCATTGTGATAAATGTCCCGAAATCTGTTGTCATAACAGCCAATAGCACTGAATCATGCAATTTGTACTTCTAGCTTATAAAGCAGTGGCAAAGAAAAATTGGTATTTAAAATAGGGAGTGAATTGTTATGTAAACTCATGCAATGACATCAAAAGGTTTGGAAGCCTGGCAATTTGTACTCGACAACGGAATGAGTGGTGGTCGATGATGCAGACTCTATCGATGGAGTTGTTGAGATTCTCAAGACGGATGGCTCATTGGCACTTCTTGAATTTACGCACAGTACAATCGACAGGCAATCCAGCAATACGGAATTCGGTTATCCGTTAAAGCAGACGAATGTATTTAAAATTTATTGTTGGGGAACTTTTATGTGTATAGAGAATAATCAGAAAAAAAGAATACATTAATCTGAGAAGAATTACACACCTTTAATTTATTTTTTATTCTTTTTATTATATATATATATTTTGTTTATGCTACGTGTGTCATTAGAGCGCATCTTTACTCCCTTAACGTGAGATATGTAAATATAAATATGTATGTATAGTCTTACATACATACAAATTGAACATTCATACATAAGATATTTTCTTTAGTCATCATTGTAAGGAAGATCCCTCCTTTTGCTTATTCCGTTTGTGCCAGCCCTTCGGATTGTGTCACTGCAAAAAGTCGAGAATCTGTGTCTCTCAAGCGGCTGAGTGGCCTCTCTTCACTTCGCATCCCAGCCGCCTTCATCTCCCATCTTCCGGAATAATCGTTGGCAATACTGCTAGATTTGTCTGCTTCTCTCTCTCTCTCTCACTCTCTCTCTCTCTTTCTTTTTCTATCGAATAACAGTCTCCCTACCTCCACTTCTCATAAATGAGGTATTCAAGAATTCTGCGATCATCGTTTCGCGCCGTCATATCCTCTTGGAGCGATAACTATCTTTCTCGTCTTTATCTGGCTATAAATCCCTCTCTTTATCTACTACCCTATCTATCTATCTTTCTCACTCTCTCTATCTCTTTCTCTCTCTCTTTCTCTCTATCTTCCATCCGTCGATTTCCCGTTCGCCGCGGCTCTGTCATCTGTTTGTACTCGTCGTTCCGAAAGCTCTCCCGCTCAGCGAACGGACGGGGCTTGACAACCAGAGAGCCGGACTGTTTTACAACAATCTGTATTGGCGGATCCTTGGAAAGCCGCCATTGCTTCTCCGCCATTGTCGATAAAATTGGAGAGAAAGAGAGAGCGAGAAAGCGAGAGCACGAGAAAGAGATTGAACGAGAGAGCGAGAGGGTGAAAGAGAGGGCGAATGCGCAAGAGAGCAAGAGCAGAAAGGGGAGAAAGAGAACGAAAAGTGGAAGAGAACTTCAATTTGATACAATGCTGTCACGCAAAACAAGAAAGGGTGCAAGTTCCTGTGCAATAGGAAATGCCGTGCCTAGTTTACAGACTTTTATAAATGGCTTTATGCTGTGCTCCCCATTCACTCGCGTATTCGATGTTTTCCCAGCGTTGAAGCAGTAATTGCTATGTTGCGGCTTGACTTTTGCTGCAAAGGATACACTGTATTTGCGGCTCTTTTCCCGAATTGCGCAGCTCAGAGGGAGAAAGAAAGAGAGAGGGAGAGAAAGAAAGGGAGAAATAGAGAGACCTGTGGAGAAAGAGAGAGAAAAAGAGAGAGGGAGAGAGCGGGAGAGAGAGATTGAGAGAGAGAGAGAGAGAGAGAGAGAGAGCGTGTAAACACGCGTCCCACCACACACACAGACACGCATACGCCCCCACTTTACGAAACCAAAAGCACAGCTCGCCGCGCTCTAATCTGTGGTCACGGTCTATCTCTGCATTCTTTGCTTTGAAAATTGATACCCCGCTGATGCGCATGGAAAAAGAATAATAATGACCCATCTTCAAGCTCTCAATGTCGCCAAAGCAGAGTCTACTCTTTGAGTTCAGATTTGAATTTTCTTTTCAAACCCACGCGTTCTCATGTGACTTCCTATACATGTCTAGCCAATACAATTCGTCCCTTTCTTTCCAGCAGCACTTTAAAATCCTCCTTTGCTCTTCTCTGTCTCTCTCTCCCTCTCTCTCTCTCTCTCTCTTTCTCTCTCTCTATTTCTGGTTTCCTTCAGTCTTTCCTTCAGCATAATATTTCTTTTTTTTCTCTTTCTCTGTCTATCTGAATTGCTCACTTCTTTCTTTTCTCCTCTGAACTCCATTCTGAAGCGCCTTGAGTGTGTTCTGCTAATATACATATCTTTGATGTAAAAGTTTGAGTGAGTCTCATTTCTTGCCCCTTTTAATTCCTTAATATTTCCCTCGATCCTCAAGGGATTTCCTAGTCCCTTTCACCGTTCCTCTAAAAACCCTTCCTTTTTGTCTTTCTAGTTTAGAAGCGGTACTCTGGTTGGCATGTCTCCAATGTGTCTCTGAAGTGTCTTGGACAATACAATGTCTGTGGCATGTCCAAGACACATACATACATATCTTTGTCCTCGGATAGGATTAATATGCCGCTGATATCCAAAATATGAAGATTAGCTCGCATGCACAGAATCATAAATTTGAATGCGTCGACACTTCTTTGGATAAGGTTGGGCCAGGAATAGCAATGGGTGGCAAGTGACATTTCCTTGTCGCGATAAACAGCCTCCCACTAATCCGTGTTCGCCTCTTTCTCATTTTCTTTCTGCTCTCTCACGGCTTCTTTCTCTGAGTCTGCTAATGCGTCAGACCAATGAAGGATGCATGCATGTGTTGGTGAAGAGAGAACACCCAACTAGAGGGTATGATAGTTACAGCAAGAGAAAGAGAGAGCGAAGAGAGAGAGAGAAAGAGAGAGAGTGAAGAGAGAGAGAGAAAGAGAGAGAGCGAAGAGAGAGAAAGAAATAGCGATAAAGTTTGCAAGTCTATCTCCGTAAAAGACGCTGTTCATGGCAGACCGAGATTGCTGCGTCCATCCCAAGGGAGTCCTCCCTCTCACTCCGTCATCGAGAAGTTTCGAGGCGGCGAAGGAAGAAGATCCGCTGCTGACAAACTTCGCTGTGAGTGTGCACGACAAGCACGAGTGGAATCTCTCTGCCTCTTCCCTTTCAGTCTCTCACTCTCTCCGTTTCCCTCAATCTACCTATTCTCGCCAGATACGAAACGCAGCCATCCCTCAATTTAATTTACATCAGACTTTATTGCGCGTATCACTTGATGTGTTCAAGTTGTGCTTTCGTGATTTATCTCCACTTGAATTTTATGTTTCCTAGCATTTTTTTATCGTGATCGTTTTCCTTTTTTGTTAACAATTTGTTGCAATCTATGAACTTGATCCGAATACCCTTTCACTGTCTCCCTTCTAATTAAATCCTAACATCCCTCTCTCCTCTCCTCTTTTCATTAAATCCTAACATCCCTCTCTCCTCTCCTTTCCTCTCCTGTAATCTCTCTCTCTTAGTTCTCATCTATTTTTTTTTTTTGAGATCAAAGTTCTACGTCGCGGGCGAGCTGCTGACTTCGTGTAAGAGAAAGATAGACAGGGCTGCTGATATAACAGTGGACGGAAGCAATTGTTCAATTACTCTCCACGATTGGCACAGAAAGGACACAAGTGCTCTTTTAGAGTTCATAGAGCTTAAAATCACTTAGCAGCTTCCTCAGTGGCTAGCGCCTTCAAATAAGTAGTATGTATTTATAGCACCGGTTCTCCTTAATCAACAGTTAAACAATTCTCAACATATTTATCATGCGCCGCAAAATATAGAATGATGATATCTTCAAATGTCATGTCGCTCCGCTCCCACTCTTCTTTACTATAGTATGTTACTTTCTCTGTCTACCTTATGCGATACAGATATGTAGTGTGTACAGGACTGTATTTAAAAAAAAATATTAATACTCCATCATGAAGATATATGTATGTATGTACATACATTCTATGTATTTCGTTGACAAAAAGTGTGTACATCAGACTTGCCCATAATAAATAACTCCACCCTAGTAGTGTTCTCGACCTCCGCCCATCGTCAATCGAAGGAATTATTGATGAAAAAGCACTCACAATATGACTTTTCGAATTTTGGCTCATTAATCTGAGAGGCGTGCCAGGTTGTTCTCTTTTTGTGTTCACGTTCTCTCTCTCCCTCTGTTTATCATTCTCCTTCTCTCTCTTTATCTTTCTTTTTATCTCTCTCTCTCTCTCTCTCTCTCTCTCTCTCTCTCTCGTTCTTTTTTCACCTTCTCTCGTCCTCCCGCTCTCCGTGCAAATTCCCATTTAGCATTCATTGCCTTCACGGAAGGCCGCTTGAAAAGTGCTCTCTTGAAAAGCCCTCACTGCCCTTACATCTTTCATGGCCCGAGAAACACGTGGGAACTTCTAAAACAGCTCCGCCTTCCCGCCTATTTCACTTTGCTATTACCGACTTTTCTTTTATTTATTTTTTTCCTTTTCGCCAATTTTTAAAATGCATTCGACGAAGCACTTGTCAACTTGTTCTCCTCTGCCGTCTAGACAAAACATTGAATGTGTGGGAGTCAATGAATGTTTAATGGTGCGAAGCAACTGATATGGGCGCATTTGATTTTGGCGCGTGAATTTAATTTATTCAATATTTACGCACATGCGATATTCATGCAAAACCATGTCCTAGGCGCATATGCGCGCATATGTACATATGTACGTACATAGAAGGAATACATGAAATAGTATCTAACGTTAGAGTGACTGGGAGGAAGAGGGGGTGGATCATGATTTCGCAATCAACGCTAATTACCATCGATGGGGATGTGAAGACACACAGGCTAGTGTCGTAAGCGTTTTCCCGAAATGCACAGAGAGGACGTCTGCACGCTAATTCGACTGCGTGTTCAAGAGCTCAGCTAATCGGACGAGAGATCAATGTTATGTAGGACGGCTATTACGGAAGCTTGGTAGGATTAAAGACACTTGAGAAGTAGGGAGAGAACGAGAAAGAATTAGGAAAAACAGCGATGAAGAAAATAGGGAGCGAGAGAGAGAGCGAGGGAGAGAGAGAAAGAGAAAGAGAGCGGATTGTGACGATAAAGGAGGCGTAAGCTCGGAATTGTCTCGAGAATGCGCAATCTGCCAATCACTCTGAAGAGAGCGGGGCTTCCATCACACTTTCAATTGGAGTAGCTAGCATCTTTATGGGCGAGAGACAACGGAATCAGGAGAGAGAAGTCAGACGACCCGACGAGATCCGCGTCAAATGCTATCACAAAGTCAATATGAACAAAGAAAATCTCAGGACTCGCTATTGAAGTGGTCGGGAGAAATAGGTCTACCAGTATCAATGATAAAGCGAAACCGTAACCGAGGGAGCGAGAATATATATACCACCCGGGTTTCTTCACGAGATCAGTGGGGAACAGCTCCACAGCGGAAAGAAAGATAGAACTGAGGGGAATGCGCATTCGAATCGCTCGTCCTCCCTTGATCTCGTCAAGAAATGCGACGAAAGTTAGTTGGTCTTCATTATTTATGGGAATTCTTGGGGTGGGCAGAAAATGCCTATTATTAACAAGAAATAATGACTAGGTAATTTACAATAGGATCATTATACAATTCAAATAATAATGAGTTTTACATACGTGAACGGCAGAAAGTAAGATATAAAACGCGAAATTTGTATGGTCCTCTAGCACTCGGAATGTAAAAATAATCATAGTAATACATGGATGGCAAGAAACCCACATGAGTCCTTATGTATCTAATATATTCTTATACGATGAGAGCACTTACTTTTAATTACCAATTGACTAATAAGAATAATAAGTGAAAAACTTCCATTTTCCACTCAGTCCGAAATGAAGAAAGAAACCGTCTAAATATAATCGTGCACATGTGCGAGAGAGGCTTAGCTGCTGACTCATCCATGTAATCTCATCTCTCATCTCTTTTATTTCCTTCCACCCGTCTGTCTGTTTATCTAATCTGCAGCCTAAAGAGTAGTAATTCTCCTTTCATCTTATATGAAATGAATCAAAACTAGGCTCCGGGAGATAAGGCGCGTGATCACCGTGGTCTTATTCAAGTAACAACAGCCATTTTTTCGCTTCTGCTTTTACTCCCCCGTTCACTCTCTCTCTCTCTCGCGTCTTACTCTTTCGCTTTCTTTCACTGTTTTCTGCCTCTCTTCTCTTTCTATTTTCTTTATCTCCCCTCATTTTTGTAAATCTCTTCTCTCTCCTTCTCTTCTCTATCTTTCCCATCTCACTCTTTCTCCCCATTTTTCGCTCTCCTCTCCCTCTCTCCTCTCATTCTCCCCATTCACACCTGATGATTAACCTCATCAGCCCAAACAACATTCACACACTCTTCACTGGCCAGACCAAATGCTCCACTCTTGCGTACGGCCAAAGTTGAATTTTGCAAAGCCTACTTATCCGATCCTCGAGAGTATACACTGTAACTAATGGACTTCATATCCGATTTTAATAAAAGCGTGAACGCTCTCTCACTCTCTCCATTTCTTCTCTCACTCTCGCTCACTTTCGCTCACTCTCTCCCTCTCATCCATCACACACTCTCTCTCTCTCCCTCTTTCGCAAGCTTTAGAACTTATTAATTTTCTTCACCCCTGTTTGCTTCCATGCGCTTCGCTCCCCTGCATATTCGGAAGCTGAGAGTCACTAATGCCTCACTCATCTCTGCTCTCTCCTCCTCTTCTCCCTACTCTCTCTTCACCTCTCAATCTTCTCCCTCTCCTCCTCACTAGTTCTCTCTCTCTCTCTGTCTCTCTCTCTCCACTCTCACTACGGCGGATGTTTCAAAACATCTCAGTGTTCCGGAGTGTCTCGGGGTGGTTAGAGGGAGAAGTGTGTCTTAGTCACGCCCTCCTTGAATTCCTCTTCCTTCTCCCCTCTTCCGTCCAGAGCGGCCCCGCCGGGCAGTCTTCACTCCGTATCTCCCCCCTCCATTTCCTCCTCCCACCCAATCTGCCGCTTCACCTCAGGCCCATTCTGCGGAGAGATGAATGGATGAGCGGGAATTGCTCCCTTTATTGAGAAGATTTTTTTTCCCTGCCCAGCCGCCCCCTTTTCCTCTATGACCCCATGATCACCCAGGAACTAAAAATATTCTCTTGATTCAGAGCCATTTTCTGTCTGCTTTCCATTCTTTTCAGTTTGCATTTCAAAAAGTGCCACTTCAATGGAGCATCAGTTGTGCATGTACAGGCATTGAGAGTATGAATGAAAAAAAAGATGAAAAAGAGAAAGAGAGAGCGAGAGAAAGAGAAAGAGGGAATAGCGAAAGAGAAAGAGAGGGGGGAGGAAAGGAGGGCATAGAATTTAGAAAAAAAGGAGTGAAAATAAAGAGAAAAACATGAGAGTTGGGTCGAGTTCTTTCGAAATATCTTCTTTTTTGTCTCCTACGCTCTCCTCGACGAACAATATCTAGCCACTCGGTCTTCAACGCGTGATCTCTCATCCTCATATCTCATTTCTCTCTATCTCTCTCGTTCTTTCTCTCTCTCCTCTTCTCTGTCACTCTCGCCCGCTCGCTCTCTCTTTCTTTACTTGCGTCTCTCCTTTCTCGTTCATCTCTCTCACACAAATGTCGGACGGGGCTCCGCCCGTAGGCACACCTGTGCTTTTCGGCCGAGCTGAGTAAGCCGGAGGGAGCAGACGTTGAGCGAAGGAGGATGAGAGAGAGAAGAAGATAACGATAGAGGGTGGTGAATGAGAGGAGAAGGAAGATAGCGAGAGGGAGGGAGAGAGGAAAAGATTGAGAGAGAGGGAGAGAGGAAAAGATTGAGAGAGAGAGGGAGAGAAGAAAAGATTGAGAGAGAGAGGGATAAGTCGTAATCTGAGAAAGACTTGAACTCTCGAAGAGTGCAAAAGCGTGTCGATCATCGGTTTCTTCTTCCTCAATCATTTCCCACCAAAGGGCTTTGATCACTTCTACTACAGCCTTCCGAGCCATCTCTCCCTCTATTTCTTTCTCTCTCTCTCTCACTCTCTTGCGCTCAGTCTTGCACTATCTCTCTCTCTCTCGCTTCCTGTCTCTCGTTATCAGCACTCTCTATCCCTCCACTATTTCACATCTGATCACCGGAATGTAACTCTCTCATCCACAAGTCCACGATTAGATTGACCGTGGTGCTCTCGAATCCCGTGTGATTAGCCCAATGTTCCAATCGCGGCAAATGGCTGACTCCACAAGTGCTCATCCCTGTCCCCTCCAATGTCCTCTTCACTTCCCACTTCGTACTCTGATCCTATCTTGTCTTTCCGGGACCCATGTCCAACCCCACCCTTGACCGGGTGCTTGCTGACAAACTTCGGCCATTGCATGGTCTCTAGCACCCTTACATTCGGGCGGTTCGTTGATCATTCCCAGTTGAAGACTTCCCTTGCAGCCGTCATCATTCCTGAGTCGTTCTCTGATTTTCTAAAAGCCTTCCCACCCACTAACTTTTTGGCAATGTTTATGCTCCATATCTCTCTCTATTTCCTACCTCAAACTCTCTCTCTCTCTCACTCACTCTCTCTCTCTCTGACCCCTCAACCGTCAACTACCTTTTGCCACACGGCAACCTCCATCCTGTCTCATCTTGGGTTTCAAACTGCGCATTCGTCTTCAACCTCTCCAACCCTTCGTACTGCTCTTTTTACCAGTCTCGTCCTGCCCTAAGGCACCGTTGCCAGCTCACATTTCCGTCGCTGTTTTCTTCTCCATCTCTAACTGCCCCCTCCCCTCGCACTCTCTTACTTCTTCACACTCTCTCTTTCTCTCTCAACCTTTTTTCGGCCTACCCTAATCTCCACATCTCCAGTCTTCCCTCTCTAATTCCTTTCACTCTAGCTCCCTCCCCGTCTTCCCTGCTCTCTCTTCATATAGTGCAATTACTCATGCACTCTTTCTTCGGAAACATTCATACTCTCCAGTAGCTCCTCCTTAGACATCCAATCCTCGCTTGGCTAGTATATAGCCCGTTGCTCCTCAAAGCCCATCCCTCTCAGATTTCTCTCTCTGTCTCTCTTCACTATCTCTCTTTCTACTTTTCTCTCTCACTCACATTCTCTCTCTCTTTATTTCTCTCACTATTACTCTCTCTCTCTCTCTCTCTCTCTCTCTCTCTCTTCCTTCTCTCTTCTTAGTACATATTGCTCATTTCGTGATATTACTCAGTGCTCGGGATGTTTGTTAGCGGAAGAGAACCTTTCTTTCCAATCCGGCAGCTGGATTTGCGAACAGAATTTTGAAGTAATTTTTTTAAAATAATGTTTTATACGTCTACTTCTTCGTGTCCTGAGACGTTTTCCAATTTGAAATATCTCATTTCCGAGGTTCTCAACTTTTCTTCTGTCACTCGCGCTCCCCTCTGTCTGTCTGCCCTCGCTCCAGTGGCTGTTTCAGACGTTCTCGTCACGAGGGCGAACCATTTACCTTTAGTCTTTCTTTGGCATTGCCCCTTCCCATATCTGACATGCGGAAGAGTCAAGTACGCCACAGGGCGCCTTCTGCTTAGTCTCTCTTTCTCTCTATCTATCACCTCTCTTTCATCTCTCTCTTTCTTTCTTTCTTTCTCGTTTTTTCTCTCTCTCTCGATCTCTCTCTCTCTCTCTCTCGACAGCACGCGTTACCCTTCGGTAGACAGACAAAAAAGGAAGTAGCCGAGAACAATTTTTTCTCTTCGCTCTTTTCTCTCTCTCACTCTCCCTCTCCCTCTCCCTCTCTCCCTCCCTCTCTCATTCACTCCTGTCAACATTTCTCTTCGCATGCATTATAATAACTCCTTATTCCACGTGGAATCTCACATGTCAGTCCCATAATCTGTTTTTATTTTACTCGGTGGTATTGTTCGTTAAGAGAATGGGCTAGAGAGGGCTTAAGGGCAACCCCTTTAGCTCTCCCTCCGAAGACAAGCCCGACTTCTCTCGTTTCCCACGGCAATGACTACTTTCTCATTTCACAGCAACGGAAAGAAGGGGTGGGGCTAAAAGCGTCGAGGAAAAACGAGAGGATGAAGAGGCTTTCTCCTTCTTTTCCTGGTTGGATGTCTCTTTTGGAAATGGTGGAAAACATAATGGATGCGTTTATGATGAAAGTGCGTTCAGCTCTCTCCCAAGGCTTCATTTTCTCTTTCCATTGGCCGCGATAAACCAAAGTCCTTCCCCTTATTTCGTGTCGTCCTTCTGTAGTTGGACTACGGTATTTTCTTGACGATTAGTTTCCGACCTTTTGGGGAAAACATCTCAGAGCTTTCGTTATGCTTGTTAGATGCCAAGAATTGTTTGTGCGGTTTTTGCTCTTTATCGGAAGGTAAAGGCTTGACGCACTCTTGCAAGATTCTCTATAATGTAATCCGATTTCCTCCTTCACTTGACTCTTAGCCAGGTGTAGGAGTGTGTGAAATTTAGGAAAGAACTAGGAAGAGAGAGAGAGAGAGAGAGAGAGAGAGAGAGAGAGAAATAGAAGCTAAGTAATTGAAGAGAGAGAGCGATTGAAGAGAGTGTTATAGTGATCAAACAAGGTTGAGCCAGAGTGAGGGAGTCTGTGAGAGATCACGTTTTTTTCTTCTGTATAGGAGCACCAAAGCGAATCGGGGCAATGAGCATCGCTCTCTCGGAAATATGAATGAGCGTACATACATTTATGCTTTCATATTGCGAAAGATGAGGCTAGTATTTGCTGACAAGCTATCGGATCTCCCCTCACTCTTGTGAGTCTCCATCAAAACGTCCCTTTCCGAACAGAATGGAACCGCATTGTGAAAGCCATCAAATTGCACCAAACAGGAAGGGTCGGCTTCTCGGCTTTCCATGCGAAGAGGAGTTAAAGCTGCGTGAAAGCTCACTCAATAGCACAAAAACGCCCTTAGTCGTAAACATTTTAAATTATAACGCCCCCTTTTCGCCATTTAGCAATTTAAACAATGCTAAAGTTGGAGGGAGCCCGCAGCTCGATCTAGCTTGCGTTGTAATAATAAGGGTAATTTTCAGAGAAATCACTTTTATTCATTGTCGATGTTTTCATTGCGCCCAAGGTATAAGAAAGAAAACCTTGGTTCTTAAAAATAAGCTACTTTCCCTTTGCAAACGCGGACTCTGCGTGTACTCGATTAATCCTTATGCTATCACAGGAGACAGTCTTTTCGTGTTGACTCGAGTTCAAGATTTTCGAGAGTATTAAGAGTCCAGGCAGTAACAGAGAGGGAGAGAGAGAAAGAGAGAAAGAAAGGAAAGAGAGAGAGAGAGAGAACTCCGTTGGCTGACGTTGGCGAATCATTGTTGTGGCGACGCCAAAACATTCGAGCCTCTCTGATTGATGAATCCTAATTGGCTGGTGTTGCCCCTCTTTCCAATTCCGTAACCCCCTCGTACCCCCTCGTATACTATGTTCGCCGTTCAGTTTCTCTCTAAACCTCTTTCAACACACTCCTGACTCCGAGAAATACAACTATTATTATCTGGCAACTCAGGAAATGTCACGAGTTTGATCAATGGGATTTTGTCCACTCCGTCCATACGGGCGGGGTCAATTCCTGGCCATATCACCAAGTGCACCGCAACTGTGTCGATATTGCATCAGCTGCCGTAATCCTTAACCTACCGTAACCCTTAGCTTTTACAGTATTCCACAAGTTCATCGAACGGTCCGCGTCCGATCATGACTCAAGCAAATCTCATGCAGTTCAGCGAAGATGTCATCAAACAGGCGAGTTATACACATTTGTGCATTTTAACTGATTAGTTCGACTTTTAATGCAAGTGTAAATATGCAAAAAAAATCACCTATTATTATTTTATTTATTTTGATTTTATTTTAGTGAAAACTATTTGTTACATAACCATCACCTCATTTCAGCTGTCACCCGAAGAAATCGACGAGTTCAGAGAGGCATTCATGATGTTCGACAAGGTTTGTCTCCTTTTATTCTTGCTTTTTTCCGCTCTTTAAGCTAATAGTTAAGGCAATTGGTTTAAGAATTACTATAATGCATAAGAAAAATAATTTAGGATGGAAATGGAACAATCTCGACAAAGGAGCTGGGGATCGCCATGCGATCACTCGGGCAGAATCCCACTGAACAGGTAGTCGAGATAGAAAGAGAGAGAAAGAAAGAAAGAGAGAGAGAAATTTTGTGAGACAGGGTTGGAGAAGTAAAAGAGAGTGGGGGATATAGAGAATGAAAGAAAGAGAGAGAGAGAGAGAGAGAGAGAGAACCCCAATCTGTCAACTCCACCAATCATCTCCTCGTCACCATTTCAGGAGATTCTGGAGATGATCAACGAAGTCGACATCGACGGCAACGGCCAGATCGAGTTTCCCGAGTTCTGCGTCATGATGAAGAGGATGATGAAGGAGACCGACTCCGAGATGATCCGCGAGGCTTTCCGGTGTGTCCTCTACCTAGTTTATCATCCCCCCCCTCTCGCTCTCTTGCTCTCTCTCCCGCTCTCTCTCTCTCTCCCTCTCTCTCCTTCTTTCTTGTGATCATATTCTTCCACTCATTCTCTCTCCTCTCTCTTCCTAACAACCGCTTGAAATCAGAATGGCCTGTCATAACGTCTAGACACCCGAAGTGTTCAATAGCTTTTTTGGCTACATTTGTACATATGTACATACATATACATATATATGTATTGAAAATAAGTACATAAATCTTTAAAGCACTAAAATGTAATCATGATCATCTATTCAGCGTCTTCGACAAGGACGGCAACGGAGTGATCACGGCGCAAGAGTTCCGCTACTTCATGGTGCACATGGGCATGCAATTCTCAGAGGATGAAGTCGACGAGATGATTAAAGAAGTCGACGTGGACGGTAAGGCATTTATTACTCTTCCTTTCTTCAACTCTCTCTCTCTCTCTCTCTCTCTCTCTCTTTCTCTCTCTCTCTCTGTCTGAGTATCTCACTCTCTCTACCATCCTCTCATTCCTTTGACATACATATACACATATTTTATTCCCGTTATTTATTGCTATGGTAAACCTTGCTTTCATTTTGCAACTGACCTGATTGTGAGGACCTCTTTAAAAAGTCGACTGTCATCTACAGGTGACGGCGAGATCGACTACGAAGAATTCGTTCGGATGATGTCGAATCAATAAATCAAATGGATCTGGGTCCTGAAGCGACATTCTCTCTCTCTCTATCTCTAACTCTCCTTCTCTGCTTCCTCATCTACGAGCTTCATCTCCCTCATTCGGATCTTACTAATCCCTTCCGGGTATAAACACGCCTAAAGCCTGCACATGATTAGTTGCTGCAAGTCTAAAAAGTACGGTCAACATCCAATCGATGTTTCTTCTAGACCTAGATTTTTATTGATTGTTTTATTCTTGATTTTTTTTTGTTAATTAAGAAAAACAAGCAGCACAATCAAAAGCTTTGCGCACAGAGAATTCCATTTAAAAGCACTCCAGTGGAGCTCAAGATTGCTCACAATCAGTTGTTTAAAGTCGGCTATTAAATTGCATTCTTTATAAGAGCCAATTTTTCCGGTGTTGTCAGCTTCTTTTGCACCGTATTCTCCATGTATATTGTATATTTCCAGGAGAAGTAACCATATTTCGGGCAATACGAAATACCAGTTTCCGCTATTGTACATTTTCTGCCAAGGCAATTTTAAATGACGAATATTGATTTCAAAAGAAGAACACGACGCGAATAAAGCGATCCGTTTATCTCGAAGTGCCCTCTGCAAAACGAAAAAAGGTACTTTATCCTTGTTCTCTCTGCTCTCTCTCTCTCTCTCTCTCTCTCTTTCTTTTCTTTCAATCCATCTTTTTCTTTCTCTCCCTCTCACTCTCTCACTCTCTCTCTCTCGCTCTCTCTCTCTCTCTCCTTCTTTCGCTCTCCTTCCTGCTACTTCCTGCAAAACTTCTGCGTCAATCTTGCCTTTCTTGCAAACTAAGACGACAGAAAGATTTTGGCTTTAGGTGTCAAATAATCCTAGAGAAAACTAAGTCTACGCCGGACGTTCTGAGCGAGGAACAGAAAACGTTGACGCCCTACCCATCCATAACCAATGCTCACACTCTCACTCTCTTTCTCTCTCTATCACCCCTTTGTCTCTCATTCTCTTTCTCACTCTCTATCAGTCTTCCTTCTTCTGTCTAACCCATAACCCACATTGTTCTCTACAGTTTGTTTCTTTTCTCATTCTCTCTCACTATCTCGCTCTCGACTCTCTCTCACCCCACTCTCTCTCTTTCTCTCTCTCTCTCTCTCTCTCTCTCTCTTTCTCTTTATCGCTACACATTCCATTGCTCAATCACACAAAGTTTAGGAGGAAAACGTCACAGCCGCAGACATGGCAAGGATGCCCCTCGAGCGCTTTATTACAGCGTAAGGGCAGGTAAAATGAAGGAATGCAACCGACGAAGGGTGGAGATAGAGAGACGCAGAATGGAAGAGAGAGACAGAGAGAGAGAGAACGAGTGAGAGAGAGATGGAGAGCGAGATGGAGAGCGAGGTAGAGTGAGAGAGACAGAAAGAGAACGAGATAGAGAGAGTGATGGAGAGAGAATAGAAGTGAGTAGCCGGGACAAGATGCAATATAGAAGAAGTGAAGTAAACTATGTTAGTAGACATAGCGAAAGATTGAAGAGAAACAGAGAAGCAAAGATTGATTGGCACATGCCTTGTGAGGCTCTAAGATCTCGTAAAATACGGCCCGTGGAATGCTTGATCGCCATGTGCTCGGATGCTTTCGGCTGAGAGAGGGGAGTGAGACTGTGGAAGAGAGTGAGAGAGAGATAAGAATCAGAGAGAAATAGAGAGAGGGAGAGAGTGGTAGGAAACTGGGAGGTAGAGGGAGCAGAGAGAGGGAGAGAGGAAGGAGAGAGAAATACACTTACTCACATTCCACAGATGCCAGCCACATGCCAGTCGCATGGCCAGATTTCATTCTCGTCCCTCCAGGAATTCATCAACTCGCATTTCATGTGCTACACAAGCATGCAGACAAAAAAAACCTTGTGACGAAAACACTTTAATTGCAGAGGAGTCAGTAGAAGTGAGATGCGGATAAAAGGGGGTCGTTTGCGAGGAAGCAATGGATGGAGCTCTATAAAAACGAAAAGTTAGAATTTCTTTGATAAATACGTTACGAAGCAGGAACATCATTACGAAGGACGGAAATTTCGAGATCCCACTTTTCAGACCATAGTCTGTATATTTCGCCCAGGATTTTCCAATGTAGGAGAATATCTGACAGCCAAGAAATACGAATATCGTCGAGTAGATTAAGAAATATGATTCAAGACTTTGGCCTCGTCAGCTTCTTTTCCATAATAGTAGAATGATTAATCGTATGTATCATAAATAAAGAAGGCTACGATTATTATGATGACTGGAATGCGTGGATGTCTTGCTATTATGGTTCATAGATGACATCACGCACATCCACGTTCACCGACATCGGCTGCGACTACTGTAGATGGTGGGTGTACTATACCACAAAGAAACAAAGATACGGTCGAGGAACTAAAGTATTTACTGAAGGTAAAAAGCACCAGTATCTAATCTATACACATACATATTTAGCTTTTGTGTCTCTTAATGTCTGTACCATTCTTATAAAATGTATGCTTTTGCTGAGTCATGTTAGACGAATACACATTATATGACGAATTTGGACGATAGGCAATTTGACCTTTTAATATGTTTATATATCACTAAATGCATGTGATTGAGTTAAAATTGTAGCCAGACGAGCAAATTAATTAACGGATTAACTAATCGAGGTTGATATTGAAAGTGAGATTGTAGAACATTGCTTTGACAACGCGAAGAGATTTTTCTGTCTTTCCTAGCTCTCTCGCTCACTCTCCACTATGTCTCTCTTCCCATCTCAATCTTTATCTTTCTTGTGCTCTATCTCTCTCTCTCTTCTTCTGATAATACTTTTTGGTTCATCGATACAGCAATGCGAAAAAAATACAGTGTTTCACCGATAACAGTGATGCATCTTTGAGTGCGAAATCAATGATGTGAGTTAATGGTCAATAGTTAGTATTCAGAGGCACAAATATACCGAAATGTAGTTAGAAGGATAGCCTAACGATCGGTTTGAGGAGTAATCGTTGATAAAGTCTTTCCGTTTGAGAATGCCCCTCTTTGTTGTGTCGCAATGCGATTTCGAGATTGTCCGATGAATATGTCGCATGCCTGAGCAGCCTGAGTCATAAAAAGGCAAGCAACAAAAGAAGTAAAGCGGAAACACGTGGTCTCTCTGGTAGATCAAATGGGTTTTACAAGAGGTGACTGTAAAGAAGAAGTGAGCCTGCCTTTTCTCGTACGGCACGACTGATCACCAGTGTGTAGACGGGCGGGCCAAGCGAGAAGACATCCGATGTGAAGGGCGCCAGCGAGCCGACCACGTCCCTCGCGCGCACGTTGCCGACCGCGCTGAAGTAGGAGACCAGCAGCTGCAAGGAAACGATAGACTTTTAAAGGAGTACGAAACTCATCCGAAATCTGTTTGCATTTTTCTAATAATTCTCTCTCTCCCTAAAACATAAGCTCCTCTCGTCCTTGTGTCAGGCAAATTAAAGATTGATTTTATGGCTACTTTAATTTACATACACGCCTTTAAGCATCAATATAAAAGAACTTTACAAAAAGTGATCATCAATAATGTGCGCCTACCACAATGAAAATATTGAGGACTTGCGCGAGGAAGACACAGCACGAGATGAGAAAGAGGCCACGCTGCACGGAGCTAATTGAGGACTCCTGCAAACTAAGTCATTATTTTTTGAAAAAATCATAAGAGTTTGTCTTTGAACAATTCGCACTAAAATTACACTGCTCGCTAGAACAGAAGAATAGAAAGCGCGCACCCCTGGCCGCCGAGCTTCCTTCTCGATGGCGAAGAAGCGAACGGAGGAGCGCGTGAAGAGAGCGCTGCACACGACAAGAAGCAAGAGGCCGAACGCCGGCAGTGACCAGATCGCGTTCTCCAGCGACTATGGTAGACGGGTATTTATTATTCATTAAATATATTAGCCTAATTCTGTTATAAAAGGTAGCCTGCTTAACAAGACCTAACAAGCTACCGTGAGTGGCAGATAAGTATAAGCCGTTCCGTCTGCACTCTGATACCATTCCACATCGAATGGCAGACGTGAAACGCACACCAACGCTGTCGCCATTAATAGTGTTATCATAATCACGAAGAGTGTATGACTCCAGATCTAAACTCTGGTCTCTTTAGAACAGCTGTATTAGCAGAACATCTCATTTTACATGGAAAGCAACGTTGTGCATGAATATAACTTCTATATTCTTCAATTTCTGCTCTCTGACATTTCAGCAGATGTATCTGCTATACGTTTCTGAAAAAAATTGTAAAAGGTCCTTCTTAGTCGAGCCTTTCGGTGTAGGATCGGATGGCAAATGGCTGTGAAATTGTTGAGCGCCAGCAGCAAAGCGCACGAGTTCTGCACAAAGTACATGTGCGACACCTCGAAGGCGTGCAGAACTCCGAGCCAGTGCTGTAGAGAGAGAGAGAGAGAGAGAGAGAGAGAGAAAAAGTTCTTCAAATTTACATATGGAATAAAATGATTGTTATTATAGTGATGCAAATATTTGAGAACTGACGAAAGACTTCATAAATTCGTAGTAGCCCCAAAAGAAGCGTTCATCTCGCAGCCGAATAGCCGGGAACGAGTTGACGTATGTGAAGACGTTCTGAATTTTTACTAGCTTAAAAAAGGTATTTTGTATAGTGCTGCTAAAATATAATTAACCAACTACGAATGATTAAATATTTGTTAATTAAAAAATTAAAACCCTTTTGACATGCTCGCCGCCTCTTACCACGACAGCTGACGTGATGAAGATGGCGCGAAACGAGAATGCGAGTTGGTGTCTCAGACGAAGGACAGCAATGGCGACTGCGCAGTAGAGGAGAAGAAGTGGCGCCCCGTAGCCGATGAAGAAAAGGGTAGAAAGACGCATCCAGCTGATGACGGCACCAATAATGAGGAGATACATATGATGTTAATTGGAATAAAAAGGATATAGTACATACTACATATGTACAGTACCGCCCAACATTATGGGGTTACGAATGTATTGAATATCTTTTACATGTATATTTTTAACATTCTCGTAAATTCTGGTCAGTAAATGCAAACGTTCCGGTTGTGTTTATGTAAGCTGAAATAGTATTTTTTCTCATCGAGTACATACAACAATTCTCAAAATACATCAATGTTGTTGTCATAAGAATGATAAAAATGAAAACGAAAATTGTGAAGTGATTTCATAAATGTTTTGTGAACCAAATTCACTCGATCTCACAAAACGTTTTCATGGCAGAAACATTGACGTATTTTGTGATTTGTATTCGGTATAAAATAGTGTTGATTTCAGAAAACATGAAAATTACACTAACATTTTACACCTTAAGAATCTTAAGAATGTATTCAAGACTTAGTAATCTGAAAAAGAAAAAAGTAATATTAATGCGTGCTCTTATGTATGTTTAAAAATCTAGAAGTAAATAAGGTGTGAAGCAAGCAAAACAGTTCTAAGTACAAAGTGGAAGGTTAATATTTAATTGTGGACTGGCAAAAATGGTGGTTTCCAAAGGCGGAAGTAAATCACAAAAGAGCAAATAACCTGACTGTTTTTTGCGGTTTGCTAAATGGCAAACGAGAATGATAAAAGTGCAACGAAGGAAGTTCACGGAAATTAAAACCTCCATTTATATATTTCTGTAATGGAGGTTTAAATTTCCGTGAACTTCCTTCAGAAGCCAAAGAAAGCCCTGCAGGCAGGCAGGAGGCTATGACATCGACTCGAGGCCGAGGAGTGGCAGGAAGCTACAAACATGGCTACTCTCGTAATCCTTCTCTATGAACATCGTCGAGGAGGTGTTACAGGGAAGAGCTACAATTATTTCGTTTTGGATTCAAAGAACTACGCAAAATGCCTCACAAAAAGACGTATCAGCAGGTGATTTTTTTTGACTAAAAGATGTGGGCGTTGAAGCAAAAATTGTAGGTCTCTAAGCGCATAAACTCCATGCTCACTTCTTTAAATCTCAGGTACTTTTATTGGCCAATTTATGTACGTATACATATACCTAACACGGTTGGAGCCAAATGGTACCGATTATAGAATTAGCATAAATAGTACATAGGAATGTACATATGTATATTCGTTTGAAAAAAAAACCATAGATCTCATAGAATGAACAAAGAGAGGCGATGTAAATTGTAGGGTATGAAGCTGATAAAGCGGAAAAGCTGGCAGAAATTAAAATGATGAGATTGCCAGCATGAGTGGCTGAGGTCAACAAGTTCACCAGAGCTCATGCTTTTGAAACACCGACTTTTTCGCAAATTAAGTTTCGACAGGTGGTTTGGAAACGAGAGAGATCACATTTGATGTACTCATGCACATGAACTGTCTCGCATAACATTTTATTTTATTCTTGAAATTAACAATACTGCAGCCAAGATTCATGGCACGTTATAAGTACTATTTAATTTCGATAGAAACTTCCCAACATATACCATAATCTCTTCCGTCTGCAATTATATGATTTGATCTTTTCAAAGCTTAAATGGTGGCCTACTAACTACACGACTAGCTAAAGAAAGCACTCAAAAGGTGCAGATCTCCATGAACTGCCAAGTATAATGGAGAGTGTATGTGGGTGTTTCAAATCAGCTAAATCCTCTCATGTCAGGTAGAGGAGTATGTACATAGACACCTGCTGGGATATGCCGTTCTTTCTCTTCTTGATATTTTTTTTGCATGCGATGACGTGATATATAGTACACATCAGAAACAGATTATCGATAGAGTTCCAAATTGCAGAGGATATAACAATCAAACTTCCTTTACTAGTATAATTCTTACAGAACATCAAAACGCTACACGCCCTATGGTCGTCCGGAACGCAGCGGTAAAGGCGCGTGACATGGAGCAATTAGTCAGGATAAGAGAGGAAGGAGCGCGTGTTCTTGTGCTGATTCGTCGGCATGGACGGCGCCAGATTGTTGAAAGCATTCGTAATATCTATAAATTGTCCTTTTGAATTCATCGCTCTTTCTCTTTCACTCTTCCAAACCTCTTTCTCTTCTAAACCTCCTATTTTGTTCACTAATCGTAATTCAACCTTTCTCCCTTCTCTTTCTCTCTCGTTTACATCTCTTTCTCTTTCTCTCATTTCCTCCTCTCTCCCTCGTACCTCCTGTCGAACTATGCTCGATATGGCTACAGTATACACGGACGGTTCCAGCGAGAAGACATTCGAGGTGAAGGGCACCGAAGACCCGACAGCATCACGCGCGCTTACGTTGCCGACCACGCTGAAGTAAGTGACGAGAAGCTGGAAGCAGAGTTCATGATGAGGCAACGAAGAGGACCAGTAAGATAAATTATGTACGTATCCGACGATAAAAAATATTTTAACACCACATCTAATGTTATTGAATATATTTTAACCCTAGATTTTAAAACTAAGATTGAAAAAAAATACGACCACAACGCTGATGTTAAGCGTCTGCGCGAGGAAGACGGCGAAAGAGATGAGGAAAAGGCTGAACTGGTTGGAGCCGGCCCGCTGTGGACAAGAGGAAGACTGTTGCCGAAGCGCGTCCTGAGAGGAATGGCGGCAAATTTCGAATTCTCAGTTTATCTTCGGATCCCGTCCTTTCTTTTACAGCCACCGCTTACATTTCTGCTCTAATTCAACCTCTCTCAGTCATCCAATGGATCTTGCGAGTTACGCATTCTAGCTCTCTCCCAATTGTCTTTCTCTTCTTTACTCTCAAATCTCTCTCTTTCTCAAATCTTTTTCTTTCATCCCCATTCTCTCCTTCTCTCTCTCTTATTCACTCATTCACTACCTCTCTCCCTCCCTCCCTCTCTCCCTCCCTTACTTTATCAATCTGATGAACGGCGACGCTTCTCTTAATGGCTAGCCATCTGGTGGCGGAGAGAGCTGTACATACGATGAGAACGACTGCGCCAAAAGCAGGCTGAGCCCAGAGAGCGCGCGAGATATCCTGCAAAATTGTAGATATTCAAATTAATTTTACCAGAACCTTAGAGTGAAATTAGCAGCAGCTGCAAGAAAAAAAACCAATAAATTTTGAAACCGTCAAAGGAGTGTAAGTGTAGGCAGTAGAATCAGCGTTGAGATGCCATCTGACGTCATAAGGAAGTCGAGCTGCAAATGCGACTGCCGTGGCTATTATCAACGCAGTGCCAACTATCCAGAAATATTGGCATAAACATTCCAGTAGACACTTAGATTCCTACAACTTTTTCCAGTTACAAAATCATTCTATGATGAAGCAAAACGAAATGAAAAAATTCGTTGCCTATCCAAGGATAAGGAACTTTTCAAACAATCATATATGTACATATGCATGCATTGTTTAAATTAATTTTATTTTACACACTTTGTTCTACACCGTATATTATCTTGTTTTTTTCTACCCAATGATGCGTCTAATAGAATGACATAATTGTTCGCCCAGCTTGAATATTCGTACCCTTTGATGCTGAGCGGGCATGCAAATGGATGTGAAGCTATTGCAGGCAAGGAGGGTGGCACAGAGATTCTGCACGAAGTACATGTGTGATATTTCGAATGCGTGATTTGTGCATGAGTACATCAAATGTGAAGAAAGGGCTGAAATTGGCGGGAATTAAAATGGTTACAAAGTAATTGATTCAAATATTTGATAACTTATACGAAAGCCTTGATAAATTCGTTCTAGCTCCAAAAGAAGCGCTCTTCTCGCAGGCGGGTGGCAAGGAACGAGTTGATGTATGTACATATGTGAAGACGTTCTGAATTTCAACTACTTTTTTTTAAATGATTGTGAAAAAACCGCTAACATCAAATTAACAATTTCTCGTAGGCTTATGTAGTGGGTGTCGAATTTACCGAATTTTAGAGTTAAATGATTAATTAAATAGGAGTGTAATCAAAAGGAATTTGGGAGATTTCAAATTCCCTTGGCTCTTCGCCCGTTTATTTGGTAGCATCGAGTTTGCTAAATGGAATGCAAGAATAAGAAAAATGCCTGAAAGAAAGGAGTTCACGGAAATTTGAACTTCCACACTTCTTTCAGTGGAGGGCCTTCTTTTGAGAGCGCCTCACTGATGAAAAGATTCATATATACATAGATATGGGAAAATGAATGTATGCAGAAAGCAGGCAAGTTTAAAAGAAGGCTGTGATAAAACTGGCAAAAATTGAAATGATGACAGACATTGTAATGAGGGGTTGAGGTCAACGAGTTCAACTTCACAGAAGAAAGAAGTGAAGGATGTGCAATGGTTGAAACAGTAGGAACATTGTGTTTCCCATTGTTGCTAGCATAGTTTCACGCGAATACAATTGTTTTGTTGTATAATGTTGCATAGAGAGTATTCTTGGAACACTTTACATTGTTTGGAAGCAAAACACAAGATATCTGAATACTGAAGAAATGCCAGTCGAGAAGATTTGATTGACTGTCAAATAGAGCGGAGGAGATGGTAAAAAGATCCAGAGCAATGCCAACCAAATCCAAACAATTTAGCATCATTCTCTTCCTCTCGTTCTTGAAAATGGCAAGCAAATGAAACTCATGCTTTTGAAACAAAAAATTGTTCGCAAATGATATCAACAATTAACAATATTGCAGCCGAGATTCAGGTCTTCATGGTACATTATATGTAATTTTGACAGAAAAATCTTCTCATTATGATCTATAATCTCTTCCTTGCGTTAATATAAAGTATCACTAAAATGGTGGCCTTGCATGACCTGCTAAAGAAAGCATTTAAAAGGTGCAATTTGAGATCTCTATGAACTGCCAAGTGTAACTGCGTAGGGATTTTAAAAATAGCTAAATTGAGACATGGCTTGTCACGTACCAACAATTCAACAATTTTTGCACGCTTTCTAATTAACGTCCCCCGGAACATGAATTAGTGTACACGCCCACTGGTCGGCTGAAACGCTGGGGTGAAGACGAGTTGCGTGGAGGTATTAGTCAGGGTAATAGAGGAAGAAGCTTGAGCTCCTGTGGTTATTCGTCGACACGGACGGCGCCAGATATTTGAAAGCATTCGGAAAATCTATAAATTGTCCTTTTGACTTTATTTCTCTTTCTAACATTCAGCCATCCAAACATCTTTCTCTTCCTCGTACCCTCCGCGTTTGTCTCACTCTCTATCCTTCTCCTTCTCTTTCACTTTCTCCTCCCCACCTCCTCTCGTACGGTGCTCGATATGGCAACAGTATACACTGGCGGGCCCAGCGAGAATATATCCGAGGTAAAGGGCGCCGCCGTCCCGGCAATATCACGCGCGCTTACGTTGCCGACCGCACTGAAGTAAGCGACGAGAAGCTGGAATCAACAATGTGAAGTTATTTACATGTCTATTGATAAAAATATTTTCGTAGTCAATATTTTAACCTTTTATGGAAATAATTTGATAATATATTTTAAGGAAAATCTTTAAAAAGATGACCGCAACGCTGATATTCAACGTCTGCGCGAGGAAGACTGCGAAAGAGATGAGGAAGATGCTGAAGTGGACGGAGGCAGCCGGCTGAGGATGCTGCGAATGCCAAGTGGAAGACTGCGGTGGAGGCGCGTCCTGATTTTGAGAGGAATGTCGGAAGTTTCAAAATCCTATTTTTAGCAAGGTTCACGGGAGAACCGTACTTACCTTAGGTTCACTTTCTTTCTATTGTTCCTTACTATTTACATTCCTGCTTATACTTCCTTGCTGACTTTTGTCTCCGCGTCCCAGCTATTTCACTCTTCCTCTTTCTCAACTGTCTCTTTCTTTCCTTACTTCCTTACCCTCTCTCTTTCTACCGTTCTCTCCCTTTTGCACTATCTCTCGTTTTCTATCTTACAGTCTCTTCCTCTTCCACTCTCTCTCCAACATTATCAATCTGATGAACGGCGACGCTTCTCTCAATGGCGAGCCATCTGGTGGCGGCTGCTCCGAAGAGAACGGTGCAAATGACGAGAACGATTGCGCCAAAGGCAGGCTGTGCCCAGAGAGCACGCGAAATGTCCTAAAAATGGCGTGATATTTAAATAAATATTGTCAGGAGATAAAAGCAAAATTAGCCTATGTAGCTGCTAGAAAAAAGAGCTATGTATTTTGAAACCGTCAAAGGAGTGTAAGTGTAGGCCGTAGCATCGGCGTTGAGATGCCATCTGACGTCATAGGGAAGTCGAGTGGAGAAGGCGATAGCCGTGGCTATTAGCAACGTGGCGCCAATTATTGCTATCGAATGGTTCCAGATCTGGCAATTTGAAATATCACTCAGATTTAGAATGGTTGCAAAAAGAAGAAGACAAACTGAAAATCTTGGCAGAAACTTCAACTTTTTAGTATTTTTCACTTAGTTAAAGTAGATAAATAGAAGATATTTTAGCAATTTATTCGGATTACACAGTCATTATGATGTGAATTGAAACAAAAAATCATCGCAGAAAAAAGAATCGTCGCATTCAATGCCTACAGGCGGTTTTTTTTTGTTTTCAGGGAACCATATATTTGACTTTACTTCGATTAACTCTGTCTAACTAACACATTATCTTGCTTTATTCTTTTTTCTCGCCCTGTAGTGAGTCTCGCGTGATACTCAAACAATGACAGAATTGCAAGCTTGGCGTGGACATTCGTACCCTTCGATGGTATCCGGGCATGCAAATGGCAGTGAAGCTATTGCAGGCCAGGAGGGCCGCGCAGAGATTCTGCACGTAGTACATGTGCGATATTTCCAACGCGTGAAAGACGCCAAGAAAGGGCTGAAATTGGCGGGAATTAACAATTTAAAAAAATTTATAAACGAAATTGCCGATGCACCATTTTCATCATGACTACGTAGTAAGGCCAGAAGAATTGCTCGTTCCGAAGCCGGATGCCGACAAAAGAGTTCAGATACGTGAAAATGTTCTGGAATACAAATACTGTTGTTAAGATGACTGTACACAAGATTACATACATATGTAAATGCATACATACATCTACTTTTTTCTTTATGACAGCCTCCTTCTCTCACACTTTTCTCCCACTCTCCCTCTCAATTTCCCCTCCGCGTCCCATTCTCTCTCTCTCTCTCTCTCTCTCTCTCTCTCTCTCTCTCTTTCGTCCAACTCTTTCTTCTTCCCCTCTTTCTTCTCTTCTCTCTCTCTCTCTCGTCCCACTCTTCCTCCTTCCCCTCTCTCTTCTCTCTCTCCCTCTCTTCTCTCTCTCACCACTGCAGCGGAAGTGATGAAAATGCATCGGAAGCTGAAGCCGAGCTTCTTGCGAAGACGGAGAACGGCAACGATGACAATGGCATAGAGCACGAGAAGGGGCGCCCCGTACACCGTCCACGCCACCGTCGCAGCAAACATTTCCTAATTAGTAGAGATGAGATATACTTTGCACCTTCGTCCTACAATAAAGCTAGATGAACGTGAATATTATTATGATTAACGGGGTCAATATTGCTGAAAAAGAACGCAAAGCAAATGGACCTGGTAGTTTAATGCATACATAGATAGACTGCCTTAAAATAAGGTGCATTTATGAACTTGTCTACTGCTCGAATACTTTCAATTCTTCAAACATTGAACATTTCAGGAAGCCATAAAAATTGCAACTTTCATGCTGGACTAAGAATCAATGGAACATCCACTACAGTAAGTGTTCGAGAAATTGCAAGGACTCTCTTTGTTAAAAGAGTGTCATCAGTGTTCGCATCAAATAAATCAGGTCACTGGGACAGAACCGTTGTGCATTTTTGTATATATGTACTCAGTAAATGAAAAAAGGCTTATTGACAGGATTGCGCAAGGCTTATTAAAAGGCATGCCAATAAGCCTTTTTCGCGACGCTGAAAGGCTGATTAACAGGATTCTTTTTGTGAAATGCACCATGTGCCTTCTTTAATTTCTCTTGGTAATAATTTCCACTGCGATTGAAGCGAATTGCATGAAATTGCTTCATTCATGGTTAACAAACGTTAATAGTACAGGAAGTATTGCAAGAACATTCTAAAATGTAAAAGTTACTCAATCAGCAATGCATTTAGCTCATAGTAAGACATACTAGTCATGAATGGCACAGGAATTGCTAAGCTTATTCTGATAATATTACACATAGAAAGTAAATGAAAATAAAGCTTTGAATAACGTTAGCATTCTCAGATTGAGCGAGTCGCAAAGAAGTAAACTACAATGACTCAATTCTGCAGTCAACAAGTAAGAATGCTTGTTCCGTCATTCCAGGCACCGGTGCCCATAGCACAGATCGAGACTCGAGATATATGTTACAAGGATATAGGAAGAATTCTCACAAGAAATGCAGAAACTATGCACGAATTACGAATTAGAGAAACCTTAGCGTATGCAGTCTACAGCTTAGTTGAAATCGTTATCAATATGTTTCAATACAGTATTTGGTTTAAAAAAATCAATGGAGAAAACAACCTTGTCTACTATCTACTTCAAGAAACAAGCAGGGAACGTGTGTTTACAGCTTAGTATCGCCGGCTCCAACCGCGACGCATCGCCACGCGTCGCGGCTCGCGAATCCGCCAGCACGTATCTGCAAGTACTACAACTTCATCGCTGAATCCATCTATTCGAAACGGGAAAATACCGAGAAAAAATAGAGGAATTAAGAAATAGCCCTAGCATTTACTTTTTTACACAATTCCTATAAAATTCTTCCACGTTTCGCGCAAAACTTAGTATTAACAAAGATGGAGGTGTCCAGGCTACAAAAAAGCTGGTCATAAGAGTAAAACAAAAGAGTTAAACTAACAGTCCGTAGTCTTGCGGATTGGTGGAGTGCTAGTAAGCGAAGAGACGGTAGAGCTGGCCAGCCTGCATCTCAGCCACCAGTTCGTCGAAAAGCATACTGTAAAAAGTCTACAGTAACCTCTGTGATGCAAGAAAAGTCATTGAATAAAAAAGTTTCGGTCGTTTTAACGATCTATACTTAATGTTTAAAGATAAATGCAAAAGAAAAATGTAAAAAAAAAACAAACTCTGGAACGGCCGCTGGGACTATGGCGGCTCGAGGTGCGCGATGCGACCGCGTCGCGTGGGGACGTGAGCATCTCGACCTCGTTCTTGCGCACTTTGCTCGAGGGAAGCACACTCCGCCAGGGCATCTCAAAAGGTAAGACATTGCAAATTTTCAACACTGCAGAGGAAAAATCGGAATACAAGATGAAACCAAATAAAAAGAAAAAAAATATAGCCCGCACGCTTACCTTCCTGATGACAATGAGCTCGTACTGCGCGATGCGGTCGCGTTGCAGATTGGCTGAACCGCCCGAGCCTCTAGCAAGGCAGCGCAGCACGAACCTAGTAAACAAAGAATATTTGTTTGCTGAATAAAATACTATTAAAGTTCGCGAAATAGCAAAATTATTTTGTAAGAAGGTTGTGTTTCACGACTAAGATACGGTATAAAGTATACAGTAACCCTGTGAAGTAAATAAAACTTCACCAACAAATATAAAAAAACCTCTTTCAAATGCTTCCGCAATAGATTAGCAGGAGGAGTGCTCGACCGGTGCATCGCCGGCGAAGACTCCGCTCAGAGAGTTCCATCAGGCTGAAGAAGGCTAGTTGATTATAAAAAAAAACAAGTTTCTCGCTTTCAACAAGCCTACTTAAATACACCAAAAACCCTCTAGTTTCTCAAAAAAAGCTTTTCTTTTTCTTTCTTCTTTTTTAAATAAACCCTTCCCCTTTTCAACAGGAAAGCTAACGAAAGTAGTAACGGCTTCAGTAACAAAGCGGGTACACCGGTCACAAAATCTTTAGAGTTCCACCAGCTGTTGCATAAATAAAGAAAAGCAGCTACATATCCTCATACTTCTAATTCAACTTGAATCACCTATATATAAACACCATATATAATTACGACAAATAAAAACATTCTCTCAACCTTGAATTCTTGATCGAGCAGCCCGCATGTGCGATCGAGACCGCGCTTCTTGCATACGCGCTCCATCACCTCAATCAAGCGAGTTTCGCTGGCCATATTGCTTATTCTTCTTTTCGAAGAAAATGGATATCAGAAACAGAAAATGGAAACAAGTTAGCTAAAACAAAAAAGCAAAACCTTATTGTTATCATTCGCATGAATGTCGCTAGGTGCGACACCAATCAGAGTCGCACTTCGCGTACTGCAGTCACTAGATTCGGTTGACGACCTTACTTCATTCTAAAAGGAATAACATTGGCAACTGTTAAAATAATCATCATAAACTAGCGAAAAGAACGACGAGAAGGTTCTAGTTGCGTCATGGCAAGTACGAGAACGGCAGGGTCAGCACCATCCTCTTGAATCCGACAAAAAAGAGAAATGTTCGAATAAATATGTAATAGAAAAAAAACATTTTCTAATAAAAGGGATAAAAGCAGGAAAACATCAAAGGGAACGAGAATTGCCAAACGTGCGAGATTTTCTTGGCTCACTTGTTGGCAGCAACAACATCAAACTACAAGTAAGATCGGCGACACAGCGTACTTCCTGATAAAAGAAGCTGCTTCATTATAGTATGTCTATAGGCGCCAAATAAAAAAGACAAGTAAAGAGAAACACGAATATACATAAAATGAAGAGAATCCACATAGCCAGCTTTCCAAATTTCGAAATCCTGTTAATTAGACTTGCAAAAACCTGTTAATAAGTCTTGCCCACGAAATTCCTGTCAACAGGACTTTCGCCCTACGAAATCCTGTTGATGAGCCTTTGTTTGTGCACAATCCCATCAATCAGCCTTTTTTCTTGTACAAACCTTTTAATAAGCCTTTTTTCATTTACTGAGTATGTATGTTGCTAACCGAAAAGAACCTTCGAGGCTCTGAGCAGGACATGATCATTGCAAAAATACACTCACAAGATACAATCTTCATCTAGTTTCTACATACATACATACATGCATAAATATGTATACTTCGAAGACGTCTGACAATAAGGTAGAATTGGATCTTGAAATACTGTATGCAACTGAAAAGGATTACTAGTCCCTAAACTATTCTCGCAGACATCTAGGCCCTTTTCACCAGAGAAATGAGAATGTATAAATCGAGGATGCTTTCATATGTGTCTTTGAAGTGGATGAGAGTATCGTCCCTCACGATAACCAACTTCCTTCCTTTCTCCAATTACTTGACGTCATCAACCTGTAGGCATTTCTTGATAATCCTCGTAATGAGACGCCTCAAGTGTTTGCGAGATATCTATTCAAAGAAAAAGGGCGTGAGTAGCCGTGAAGGATTCCTATTGTAATGTGAAGTGGGCTTTTGGTCTGTAGCTAATTAATGAACTTTTTTTCACCCAAAAACTACATAATATGAGCATTCCAATGTACCTACCGCTGTGGGCAAGGGAAAAGTTCGTGCAGCTTGAACTCATTAGTGCTTATTATCATTGCCAAAGATCATCTCTGCAATTCCATTTTGATAATCGTCTCAAGTGCCTTCGAAAGTTCTTTTTCATTTTTCAACTAATTGTAAGTATGTAATGTGATGCCAGACCGCTTAGTAAGTTTCCAAAGTATCAAAATTGTTCCTTTGTAATGAATCTAATGAACAAGACGTCGCGAAGAACTTTTTGACAGAATATCCGTGTCTCCTTTTCCTTCTCACTGCATAGTGACAGCAGAAATAGATTGACATCACACATCTAGAGCTTTTGTCCTACGATGAAGCACCCGCTGTGCAAGCGAAGACAGAAGAATGGAGGATTGCGCTTCAAAGCATCATTCCCAGCAGATTCATCACGCGCCATTCAGATCTCCCAAGCCTTTGCTGTTTTCAACATTTCGTTCGCCCAGCAAAATAAAGTGAGCGAAAGAAGAAAATTAAAAAAGGCACAGCTACGATACATCCAGATCATTTCGGGCCGATTAAAAATATTCATACATCTTTGTATCTGGGACATCAATGATGGCCCGAAGATTTGTGGATTGCTGTGGCAGTATGATGATTGTCATGCCAGATCATGCCTTTAAGTGATTCGAAATAACAGTACGTTTTTTTATGCGGTTCACAAAATTTGCCACAACATACATACAAAAGAAGGAATCTTTCGTTGATGGTTTTCAATTTTCCTTGATTCCTCGTTTAGAGCTAAGCATCATGTTATATTGACGAATAAATACACTTGTCTGACTAGTGTAAGTAAATAAGAGAGGGTAGTTCGAGCAGGGAGTGGCTCGTGGAGTGAATTCCATGGTTGGTCTACGTGCAGGCTCTCTGTTCATCACTTGGGCCACTGCAATAAAAAGGTGATGGATCTTAAAGAAAAAAGAAAAGATCTGATGTCTAATTGAAGTTGAGTTCTATTGTACCTGCATGGGCACTTGTATCCTTCGCCAGCACAGGTGCGGAAGCGCTTCTGCACGTTTCCGGCGCACGGCATCCACACGCCCCACTCGTTCCAGTAGGTCGAGCTGCCTGCGAGGCGAGAAGAAATTAGTGCGTGAAACCCAGCGATTGTCGGGTGCATACTTTTCACCTACATATAATTTTTCTTTAAGAAATTGGAAAGGACAAAAAGAGCAAGGTGGCACTTTGCCTGACAAAAGAAATGGGCGACTGGCATAGTCGATTATGGATGAGTTTCGTTTCCTTTCAAGCCATTGTTTGGCTTGCCGTGCGTTTAATCATAAAAGCCAGAAAATGGCATATTCTAATTGTCAGAATATACTTATACTTGTATGTAGGCATCAAAATCTTACTCGGCAGGCAGCAAGAATCGGTAGATTGCTTCTGAATGTTCTCGGTGCCGCAGACGAAGCGGTAGATGTTCAGATTCGTGGACTTCTTGCCGACGCAGCACGTGGCCTTCGGAAAACCGGGATTCTTTTTGTGAAATGCACCATGTGCCTTCTTTAAAAACAGGATTCTTTTTGTGAAATGCACCATGTGCCTTCTTTAATTTCTCTTGGTAATAATTTCCACTGCGATTGAAGCGAATTGCATGAAATTGCTTCATTCATGGTTAACAAACGTTAATAGTACAGGAAGTATTGCAAGAACATTCTAAAATGTAAAAGTTACTCAATCAGCAATGCATTTAGCTCATAGTAAGACATACTAGTCATGAATGGCACAGGAATTGCTAAGCTTATTCTGATAATATTACACATAGAAAGTAAATGAAAATAAAGCTTTGAATAACGTTAGCATTCTCAGATTGAGCGAGTCGCAAAGAAGTAAACTACAATGACTCAATTCTGCAGTCAACAAGTAAGAATGCTTGTTCCGTCATTCCAGGCACCGGTGCCCATAGCACAGATCGAGACTCGAGATATATGTTACAAGGATATAGGAAGAATTCTCACAAGAAATGCAGAAACTATGCACGAATTACGAATTAGAGAAACCTTAGCGTATGCAGTCTACAGCTTAGTTGAAATCGTTATCAATATGTTTCAATACAGTATTTGGTTTAAAAAAATCAATGGAGAAAACAACCTTGTCTACTATCTACTTCAAGAAACAAGCAGGGAACGTGTGTTTACAGCTTAGTATCGCCGGCTCCAACCGCGACGCATCGCCACGCGTCGCGGCTCGCGAATCCGCCAGCACGTATCTGCAAGTACTACAACTTCATCGCTGAATCCATCTATTCGAAACGGGAAAATACCGAGAAAAAATAGAGGAATTAAGAAATAGCCCTAGCATTTACTTTTTTACACAATTCCTATAAAATTCTTCCACGTTTCGCGCAAAACTTAGTATTAACAAAGATGGAGGTGTCCAGGCTACAAAAAAGCTGGTCATAAGAGTAAAACAAAAGAGTTAAACTAACAGTCCGTAGTCTTGCGGATTGGTGGAGTGCTAGTAAGCGAAGAGACGGTAGAGCTGGCCAGCCTGCATCTCAGCCACCAGTTCGTCGAAAAGCATACTGTAAAAAGTCTACAGTAACCTCTGTGATGCAAGAAAAGTCATTGAATAAAAAAGTTTCGGTCGTTTTAACGATCTATACTTAATGTTTAAAGATAAATGCAAAAGAAAAATGTAAAAAAAAAACAAACTCTGGAACGGCCGCTGGGACTATGGCGGCTCGAGGTGCGCGATGCGACCGCGTCGCGTGGGGACGTGAGCATCTCGACCTCGTTCTTGCGCACTTTGCTCGAGGGAAGCACACTCCGCCAGGGCATCTCAAAAGGTAAGACATTGCAAATTTTCAACACTGCAGAGGAAAAATCGGAATACAAGATGAAACCAAATAAAAAGAAAAAAAATATAGCCCGCACGCTTACCTTCCTGATGACAATGAGCTCGTACTGCGCGATGCGGTCGCGTTGCAGATTGGCTGAACCGCCCGAGCCTCTAGCAAGGCAGCGCAGCACGAACCTAGTAAACAAAGAATATTTGTTTGCTGAATAAAATACTATTAAAGTTCGCGAAATAGCAAAATTATTTTGTAAGAAGGTTGTGTTTCACGACTAAGATACGGTATAAAGTATACAGTAACCCTGTGAAGTAAATAAAACTTCACCAACAAATATAAAAAAACCTCTTTCAAATGCTTCCGCAATAGATTAGCAGGAGGAGTGCTCGACCGGTGCATCGCCGGCGAAGACTCCGCTCAGAGAGTTCCATCAGGCTGAAGAAGGCTAGTTGATTATAAAAAAAAACAAGTTTCTCGCTTTCAACAAGCCTACTTAAATACACCAAAAACCCTCTAGTTTCTCAAAAAAAGCTTTTCTTTTTCTTTCTTCTTTTTTAAATAAACCCTTCCCCTTTTCAACAGGAAAGCTAACGAAAGTAGTAACGGCTTCAGTAACAAAGCGGGTACACCGGTCACAAAATCTTTAGAGTTCCACCAGCTGTTGCATAAATAAAGAAAAGCAGCTACATATCCTCATACTTCTAATTCAACTTGAATCACCTATATATAAACACCATATATAATTACGACAAATAAAAACATTCTCTCAACCTTGAATTCTTGATCGAGCAGCCCGCATGTGCGATCGAGACCGCGCTTCTTGCATACGCGCTCCATCACCTCAATCAAGCGAGTTTCGCTGGCCATATTGCTTATTCTTCTTTTCGAAGAAAATGGATATCAGAAACAGAAAATGGAAACAAGTTAGCTAAAACAAAAAAGCAAAACCTTATTGTTATCATTCGCATGAATGTCGCTAGGTGCGACACCAATCAGAGTCGCACTTCGCGTACTGCAGTCACTAGATTCGGTTGACGACCTTACTTCATTCTAAAAGGAATAACATTGGCAACTGTTAAAATAATCATCATAAACTAGCGAAAAGAACGACGAGAAGGTTCTAGTTGCGTCATGGCAAGTACGAGAACGGCAGGGTCAGCACCATCCTCTTGAATCCGACAAAAAAGAGAAATGTTCGAATAAATATGTAATAGAAAAAAAACATTTTCTAATAAAAGGGATAAAAGCAGGAAAACATCAAAGGGAACGAGAATTGCCAAACGTGCGAGATTTTCTTGGCTCACTTGTTGGCAGCAACAACATCAAACTACAAGTAAGATCGGCGACACAGCGTACTTCCTGATAAAAGAAGCTGCTTCATTATAGTATGTCTATAGGCGCCAAATAAAAAAGACAAGTAAAGAGAAACACGAATATACATAAAATGAAGAGAATCCACATAGCCAGCTTTCCAAATTTCGAAATCCTGTTAATTAGACTTGCAAAAACCTGTTAATAAGTCTTGCCCACGAAATTCCTGTCAACAGGACTTTCGCCCTACGAAATCCTGTTGATGAGCCTTTGTTTGTGCACAATCCCATCAATCAGCCTTTTTTCTTGTACAAACCTTTTAATAAGCCTTTTTTCATTTACTGAGTATGTATGTTGCTAACCGAAAAGAACCTTCGAGGCTCTGAGCAGGACATGATCATTGCAAAAATACACTCACAAGATACAATCTTCATCTAGTTTCTACATACATACATACATGCATAAATATGTATACTTCGAAGACGTCTGACAATAAGGTAGAATTGGATCTTGAAATACTGTATGCAACTGAAAAGGATTACTAGTCCCTAAACTATTCTCGCAGACATCTAGGCCCTTTTCACCAGAGAAATGAGAATGTATAAATCGAGGATGCTTTCATATGTGTCTTTGAAGTGGATGAGAGTATCGTCCCTCACGATAACCAACTTCCTTCCTTTCTCCAATTACTTGACGTCATCAACCTGTAGGCATTTCTTGATAATCCTCGTAATGAGACGCCTCAAGTGTTTGCGAGATATCTATTCAAAGAAAAAGGGCGTGAGTAGCCGTGAAGGATTCCTATTGTAATGTGAAGTGGGCTTTTGGTCTGTAGCTAATTAATGAACTTTTTTTCACCCAAAAACTACATAATATGAGCATTCCAATGTACCTACCGCTGTGGGCAAGGGAAAAGTTCGTGCAGCTTGAACTCATTAGTGCTTATTATCATTGCCAAAGATCATCTCTGCAATTCCATTTTGATAATCGTCTCAAGTGCCTTCGAAAGTTCTTTTTCATTTTTCAACTAATTGTAAGTATGTAATGTGATGCCAGACCGCTTAGTAAGTTTCCAAAGTATCAAAATTGTTCCTTTGTAATGAATCTAATGAACAAGACGTCGCGAAGAACTTTTTGACAGAATATCCGTGTCTCCTTTTCCTTCTCACTGCATAGTGACAGCAGAAATAGATTGACATCACACATCTAGAGCTTTTGTCCTACGATGAAGCACCCGCTGTGCAAGCGAAGACAGAAGAATGGAGGATTGCGCTTCAAAGCATCATTCCCAGCAGATTCATCACGCGCCATTCAGATCTCCCAAGCCTTTGCTGTTTTCAACATTTCGTTCGCCCAGCAAAATAAAGTGAGCGAAAGAAGAAAATTAAAAAAGGCACAGCTACGATACATCCAGATCATTTCGGGCCGATTAAAAATATTCATACATCTTTGTAACTGGGACATCAATGATGGCCCGAAGATTTGTGGATTGCTGTGGCAGTATGATGATTGTCATGCCAGATCATGCCTTTAAGTGATTCGAAATAACAGTACGTTTTTTTATGCGGTTCACAAAATTTGCCACAACATACATACAAAAGAAGGAATCTTTCGTTGATGGTTTTCAATTTTCCTTGATTCCTCGTTTAGAGCTAAGCATCATGTTATATTGACGAATAAATACACTTGTCTGACTAGTGTAAGTAAATAAGAGAGGGTAGTTCGAGCAGGGAGTGGCTCGTGGAGTGAATTCCATGGTTGGTCTACGTGCAGGCTCTCTGTTCATCACTTGGGCCACTGCAATAAAAAGGTGATGGATCTTAAAGAAAAAAGAAAAGATCTGATGTCTAATTGAAGTTGAGTTCTATTGTACCTGCATGGGCACTTGTATCCTTCGCCAGCACAGGTGCGGAAGCGCTTCTGCACGTTTCCGGCGCACGGCATCCACACGCCCCACTCGTTCCAGTAGGTCGAGCTGCCTGCGAGGCGAGAAGAAATTAGTGCGTGAAACCCAGCGATTGTCGGGTGCATACTTTTCACCTACATATAATTTTTCTTTAAGAAATTGGAAAGGACAAAAAGAGCAAGGTGGCACTTTGCCTGACAAAAGAAATGGGCGACTGGCATAGTCGATTATGGATGAGTTTCGTTTCCTTTCAAGCCATTGTTTGGCTTGCCGTGCGTTTAATCATAAAAGCCAGAAAATGGCATATTCTAATTGTCAGAATATACTTATACTTGTATGTAGGCATCAAAATCTTACTCGGCAGGCAGCAAGAATCGGTAGATTGCTTCTGAATGTTCTCGGTGCCGCAGACGAAGCGGTAGATGTTCAGATTCGTGGACTTCTTGCCGACGCAGCACGTGGCCTTCGGAAAACCGCACATCGAACGCTCGCACGGCACGGTCGACATCGTCGGGCCACTTCAATTTGGGCAGCACTATTTTCAATGCGTATGAAATAGCGGGAAATTCTTATTTTGGCGGGAACATTTCAAATTAGAAGAATCTAAATCACACACGTGCACGGGCAGTTGTCAGCTGCCGAGTGGCACTTGCGAGTAGCAGGCAGCGTCGTGCAGCCGCCGCAGTCGGTCGGGCAGACGGTGCCCGGGAGGGTCGTCCACTCGGACCAGATGCCGTTGGCCGGGCAGCAAGCAGGGGTCTCAAAGGGGTACCCAATTCGGCCTTTCTCCAAGTCTACAATGGACTTTCAATCCCAAGCCCTGGGGAGCGTCGATACCTGAGCGTAAGTTGCCGTCCACGAGGCAGCGACGAAGAGGGAGAAGACCAGCGCACGGGCAGTCATGCCGTCCAAGATTTTCTTAATATTTTTTTTTACATTTAAATAGCAGTACCGCAGTATTAGAGAAATGTAACAATGGGCGGACTTGAAATGGTTATTATACAAGGAGCAACAAAAGTTAGGGAAAAAATTCTTTTTCTCTTCATAGGAATTCTTCCGATTGGAACTCTTGCTTATGCTTTCCAAGGCGCTGCCACACACTGATATACAGTCCCGCTCAACATTGTTGGGTCCGGTATTAATAGTATTAATAGTATTAATATAAATAATACAAACTGGAATAGCGCGCTGAATACGCATTTTCGTGCCATTTAGCGTAGGAGTTTACCTATTTCGACCATGGAGATTACGACTGTGAAGACCGTTTTCAAAAATAAGCTGAAATGGCTGAGATCTCATAATATTACGTTTAATTTGGCCGTGTATGGGTTCCAAACGGGCTGGCTTCAACTCCTGGACTACAAAGTGTAAAATAAAGTGAAAAATTTTCAAAGCACTTCTTAGCTTTTTTGGGTTTCTTGTTTTATTTCTTTTGAGTTTCTCATTTTGTTTATGTATAAACGACGAAAAAAAAAGCAAAAAAATTCTCGTGCATGCAAAAATCTGTTCTCAAAAGGGTATCGAACCGAGACCTCGAGATTGCCGGTCAAAGACTTACCAATACTCTACAGACCTTACAAACGGACCAGATGATACCTTTCTTTGGACATCGGCGATTGCTCACAAAGGAAACGTCGATTCTGAACACTCTCTGTTTCCTACTTTAGTGGAAAACAGAGAGAGAGAGAGAGAGAGAGAGAGAGAGGCGAAAGAAGGTGCAGCGTCGACTACATCTACTCTGCGTCACCGTTTCAAGGCTGAAGCTACGGTATGTCGTTAGACCAACGATTTTTTTTCTCATTGTCAACTAACAGCACCCGCACCTTCTTTCACCTCTCTCTCTCTCCCTCTCTCGCCCTCTCTCTATCTCTTTCTCTCTCTCCCGCTCTCTATTTCTCGCTCTACCGGTCTCTTTTTCTCCCTCTCTCCTTCTTTCTCGTTCTCTCGCATTCCCTCCATCTCTCTCTCTCACTCTCTCTCTCTCTCTCTCTCTCTCTCTCTCTCTCTCTCTCTGTCTCCCACTAAAGTATAAGCGAACGTGTTCAGAATCGACGTTTCCTTTGTGAGCAATCGCCGATGTCCAAAGAAAGGTATCATCTGGTGTGTTTGTACCGTCTGTAGAGTATTGGTAAGTCTTTGACCGGCAATCTCGAGGTCTCGGTTCGATACCCTTTTGAGAACAGATTTTTGAATGCACAAGAATTTTTTTGCTTTTTTTTTCGTCGTTTATACATAAACAAAATGAGAAACTCAAAAGAAATAAAACAAAAAACTCAAAAAAGCTAAGAAGTGCTTTGAAAATTTTTCACTTTATTTTGCACTTTGTAGTCCAGGAGTTGAAGCCAGCCCGTTTGGAACCCAAACACAGCCAAATTAAATGCAATATTATGAGCTCTCAGCCATTTCAGCATATTTTTGAAAACGGTCTTCACAGTCGTAAACTCCATAGTCGAAATAGGTAAACTCCTACGCGAAATGGCACGAAAATGCGTATTCAGCGCGCTATTCCAGTTTGTATTATTTATATTAATACTATTAATACTATTAATACCGGACCCAACAATGTTGAGCGGGACTGTAGGTTCGCACTGTGCCCGCCCGCCCCTAATATATGCAACTCTTCTTCCTCTACTCTGACGGGCACGATGGGTCTGTCGACTGTTCAAACAAGACAGAAACGAGTGAGAGAGTGCAGAGAATAAAGCAGCCTAATCTAGGAAGTTATTGACGTACGTCGTCCATCGTTCCAAACTTTAGTGCTTTACAAATATTACGACACCAAAATGCCTCAAGCGATCTGGGACCATAGTGATTGATATAGAAAGAAGAGACACTCGTTTCTGTGTATGAGAGAGTAGAGAAAAAGAGAGAAATACATCAAAGATCATGCTAAAGTGAAGGCAGAAAAGTAGAAGTGAGTGGGCGAGAGAAAGATTGAGCTTTGTCAAGAAAAAAAGAGATGAATGCACTTATTGGAAAATGTGATGTGTCAGAATTTTATTATATTTCGTGGCGCAGAATTGCTGAAACGGACTCTTCGGTCAATGGAAATGGCTGATCACACACAAAGCCTTCTAAAACGCCAGCCAGACCGACTGGTTCAGGATGGCACCGGCAAAAAGGGGCCAGAACAAGAGACAAACAGAGGAGAGAAAGAGAAGAAATCGAGAGAAAGGAAAAGAGAGAGAGAAGGTGAAATGACAAAGGAAAGAGAAGAAAGGAAAAGAGAAAAGAAGTGCGTCGAAGGCTATCTTAGCCATCCCAACGTGTAGATGCAGCTGCTGCCGCCTTCGCTGTCCCGGGCGACGGCCAAGGGAGACGTTCTAGCCAGGGCAGAGACAGAGGACTGCCAGATACCATAGTGACCTTTATTCCCGGAAGAAGACAGAAAGCGAGAAGGCCCTTCTCCTTTGGCAATGTTTGATTTGACTCTATTTTTAATATTCTCTATCTTCGCTTGTTGCGGATGTTTCGGCACAGAGGAAGTCACGCTGAAGCAAACGAGAGTTAGGCAAGTGTATTTGCTAAATGTTAACTTTTTTAAAGTACTTGCTCGTGTGCCTTCGTATCCTGGTCAAAATCGGCCTGAAACATCAACATTTGAAGTGGTCAACACATGAATTTGCCTGTTCATGTCATTTGCATGATCCTCTTCTTTGAACACGCAATCCTTTGAGCAAACATTCAAATCTCATTATCTGTGAACCAGATCACATGTAATGTTCGATTATGCAAATGTCTGTAAGATGACCAGGATTGAGAGAAAGATTTCAAGAAAGAGACAGGGAAAGAGGATCAGATAGTTTGACAGTTGGATGAATGTGACCATACTGGAGTGTTAATACCAAATGAAGCAAGAGTCGTTAGATTTAATGGAACATTTTTTTTTTTACATTATTTGTATGCACCATTTAATAAACGATTTTTCTCGCGAGTGAGCTTAGTATGCGGAAAATTTTGGAAACCACATGACCGATATTGACATGTTGGTAGATGTTGTCTTAACCTTCATATGCAAAACACTGAACAATTATGTTCATTCTGTGACTTTCGCGTCTGCCTTCATCGTCAGAAAGATCGGCTCTTCAAACATTTTCTAGCCATCCTTTTTTCTCCGCGTGTGCTGGGACTGTACACAGCTCCGTTTCTTTCTTTTGCATTTGTCAGCATCAGGAGCCTCTATTCTCAGCCAGATGAGATCTCGTCAACTTATCAGTTCCGTCTAAAAGCTATTCAACAGTGTTCTTTTTACAATTCTTTTATACATGTATGTATAAAGTCTGTTCTTTCTTGGTCACTTCCACTATTCTTTGGCCAACTTGTTAAAGCGAAAAAGAAAAAAATATATATTTAAAAGTACATGGTGCAGAGATCCATTGATGGTGGTGAAAAGTTCACGCGACAGCCTCACGTGGGCGTCTGGCAGACGTAGCCAGAAGCTGGCTAAATAATAGAAGAGTATCTGTGACGGACGGAACGAGACTAGACACTGGAATAAGGCCACTACGTAGGCATGTAACGTGGAGTGTAAGAGTGGTGACGTAGCTTAGCTCGAGTGTAAGCCAGCTTGACTAATGTGTTTATGTAGCTAAATGAGAATACTACGCACCTTCCATTTCATTCGCTTGTCCGTCTCCCACTCTTTCCCCACTGTAATTCTATTTGAAGAGGGGACTCTCATATTGATATTAATTTCATTCAGTATTTTCATTTTGTGAAGCACGAAAATAGTGTATGCCCAAGCAAATTTATAATGGATTAATTTTTAGAGCGAAAATGAATCCAAGTTTCAAGCAGGCCTACTTGTCCATCTATTCATCTATCACTTATGAAACCACGAAGTTATGGCCAGTGAGAGAAATGATTTTGTTTCCAATTTAGGCAAAGGGGTCTTTCCTGACCACCTCATTCTGACTGCACACACACGATATTTTGTCTCTTACGTCCCTCTCGTTATTGTAGCTTTTCGGCTTCCCTATTCGTTGTAATTCTTTACCCGGGCAAAGTATAAATTAACGTCGCATTGACTTTTCTTAAACAATAAATGCACCCAAATTTTCATCCTGGTTTTTATTGCAAAAAAAACATTCACTCTTTCGTAACATTCGATTGTGATTTTATAAATTCTGCGTACAATCTCAGTCCAATTCGAAATGAAAATTGAAAAATTCAGCACACACGACGATTGCGATAAGAGAAATGTCATAAAAGACATTTGAATATCACCGTTAATATTTGTGATGCTCCATCTTGTTATTTTTCTTTTTCAGGTGCTGGTTATCGCTGTCTTCGAAAATCACTGTTCTCATCTGATAAAAATTATCTTCTTTTGCATTTAGGGAAATCTTGAGGTAAGATTACGAATAATTTATTGTAAAACAAGTATATAAATAAACAAGTGATGCTCGACCGATCGATGCATTGCTGGCGGCGATGGATTTGTAATCTCGTTTTCTAGGACTAGCAGGCCTTCTCTTCGTTGCTAGGGCCACTGCAATGAACCAACGCAATATTAGTTTGTTTTTTCACGGCAAACAGATACGTGCAATTTCTTTTTACTTTAACATCGTGAATATATATGTATATACAATAAATTTTAGTAGACACATAAAGTGAAGTGAACATAATTAGATTTAAATAGTACACACGGATTTGAAAATAGAATGCATACAGACCTGCAGGCGCACTTGTATCCTTCGCCGGCGCAGGTGCGGAAGCGCTTCTGTTTGTTCGCGGTGCATGGCATCCACACGCCCCATTCGTTCCAGTACGTCGAGCTGCCTGCAAGTAATATGTATATAAGTACAATAGTGTATGTTGCAACCGGTTCATGAAAAAAATAAAAGAATAAATCGTACTCGGGAGGCAGCATCCATCGGCGGATTGCTTGTCAAAGTTCTCGGTGCCGCAGACGAAGCGATAGATGTTGAGATTCCTCGTCTTCTTGCCAACGCAGCACGTTGTTTTTGGTGCGGTGCACATCGACCGCTCGCAGGGCACATCCTTGGTCTTTTCGCCCCTCCAATTGAGGCACATAATTTGAATTTGCTTTCATGATTCAAAGTTCCCGCCAAAATATATTATTGTAGTGAAATTTTTTTAGTTTCCTACGTGCACGGGCAGCCGTCGGTTTCAGAGTGGCACTTGCGCGTCGCGGGCATCGTCGTACAGCCGCCGCAGTTGGTCGGGCAGACGGCGCCCGGGAGGGTCGCCCACTCGGACCAGATGCCGTTGGCCGGGCAGCAGGCAGGGGTCTGAAAGTGGTACTCAATTCGGCCTTTCTCCAAATCTACCATGGGCTTTCAATCCCAATTCTTGGGGATGGTCGATACCGCGGCGTAGATTGCCGTCCACCAGGCAGCGACGAAGAGGGAGAAGACGAGCGCACGGGCAGTCATTTCGTCCAAGATTTTCTTGAAAAACATTTTACATTAATATTCTAGTACAGTCTTAGTTCACTAAAATAAGGTGGTAATAGGTATCAAACGAGAAAAAGGATATCAAAAATTAGTTACAGTATTCGAATGCGAACCACGAATTAATCGCCATGCGCAGTTCCAGTCTTCCTTTAATATATCCTGCTCCAAAGCTATTCTCAGGAGGGCAGAACACGCCTTTCATCTGTTCAAACAAGAGAGAACAACACGTGTAAGCGAGTGGATAAAGCAGTCTATTCGTGGGCGGTTATGACTGATGTCGGCTCTATCCCAAAAAAAATCCGGAGAAAAAAAACTGGTCAAACAGTGCCTTATGGAGGAGACTTGTTGACGATGAAACATTAACGATCAATGCCAACGCCTGTTCATACAGTTCCCTATTAACCATACTCCTTCGGGATCGCAAAAAAAAACGAGAAATTGATAGGGAAATTGGAAGAGAAAAAGTGAGAGTGAAAAAAACGTGAGTTACTGTTGGAGAGAGAGGCAGAGAAAACGAGAAAAAAAATAGAAGAGAAGAGTGAAGATGTTTGCATTACGTTGAATTCAAAATGTGTTCTTCGCCTTATCTCGGTACCCATGTGAGCACAGCATTCCCTCCCTGACATGAGCGGCTTACGGGATAATGCCTTTTTTGTCAGCCATCTTGGTAAAGTGTCGTTTTTGAAGGGTAATCTTGAGGTGCTACCCATGAGGATAACATGTCTACATCTCAAATAGGAACGTGCTCGCTCATACTCTCTAGCATGCAACTATTGTTTACAGTCATGGAAAAGTGTAGGGTGTGGATAACGAGAGAAGAGCGAGAGAGTATGGAATGCTGGGAGAGCTCATGTGTAAAATAATAATGCCAATGCCCATTGTGATTACCCTTTTTACCTTTAATCGTCCAGTGCCAAATTGCGATAATTTTTCTGTGCCACATAACGCGGTAGTGTGCGGAATCATAAAAGATTCAACCTAGATAAAAATTTGGAATGGAATTGTTATACTTCTTGTTGGCTGGTCTGTCAGCATCTAGTTGAGGCTCTCTAACAAGTCAAGCCTAGCGCCGTGGGTAGAATGCTCGATGAAAGACTCGTGTGTCGACTATTCGGATCCTGATTCTCTTTGGTCTTGTTTTCACGAAGCAAGGGGAGCAGCTTGTGAGGCTCATTACTCTCGTTGTCAGGCGAAAATGTCTGGTGAAACTAACCTAGGCTTGATTTGTTAGGTAAGTTGTAATGGTGTTACTGGTGCAATCTAAGAGGTAAATGAACGTGTCCCTGTTTTTCTCCATTCTTTGTCGATACGCTCGAGTAGTTTACTTGCTGAAAATCGATGACGAAGAGAGAAAGAGGGTTCTGAACTGTTCTCTGTTACTAGCGAATTTGGGTCTCAAGCGATAAAAGGCCCCTGTTGCGTATTAACTTGAGCAAACAAAGAATATTCAGTGGCATGGTCTTAGTGCAAGCGCCCAAAGTTTTTTTCTTCTCCTCATGACAAAATCGAAGAGTGAGAAAAAGAGGATGAAATCATTTTGAAAAGCTGATGATGAAAATACAAGCGGAAGCACTCGCGTGATGCTAGAATGTAAGACTAGAATATCATCTGGGACAGACGGATTTGTCTAGTAAATGCAAGAACACAGCCGCAGTTGTAAAGTGTCACTGTTTTCGGAGGCTAAACCTGAAGTTACTAACATGAGGTTAAGAAGAGTAACACGACGTTTAGCCTCATGTTTTATTTCACTTCGCTTCTTGTCTACCCTCGCAAGCGCTGTATTCGCAATACCTCGCATATAATAAATCTCTACCCGTCGCGACTCCCATCGCACATAACACTGTTCTCTGTCCCTTCCATTCAAGACATAGTTTGATGTTTTCAGCATCTACATGAGGCTAAAAAGAGATAGTGAGAGAGAGAGTATATTTTCAAGAGAGTCTGCTCAAAATGAGGTTAGACATCATGTCAGTACCTGATGCTTACCCTCAAAAAAGAGACACTTAACTACAGCGGCAGGCGATGTACAAATGTTGCTTACAAATGTAGATCACATGCATGAACGTAGACTGCTGTGATAATTATGATAATTTATCGCTCTTTCCCAACCCTCCTTCATCCTGTTTGAACGTTGCTCACAATCAGCGGCTTATCGTTTTGAATCTCACAAGTTTTTCGGAGATGAACAACAACAAAACGGATAAATTCATACAACTATACACATACAATAGCCATATGTGTCATTTCTCTTCGGTGATTTCGTGGACATATCTAGTGAATATAATATATCTTCCTGAGAAGTTAAAAGGAGCATTCTTCTCAAATCATTTCTTCTCCAATTGGCAGGGCTCTTCTTCCTCACTTGGCCCACTGCAATGAACAATGCTCATCAGATTTTTAATATTTCCTGAAAAACAATAAATAGCACTTCAGCTCTAAAAAAATGAAAATCAACAAAAATCATAATTAATGTAAAGTAAATAATACACAATGGAACCTGCAGTTGCACTTGTATCCTTCTCCAGCACAGGTACGGAAGCGCTTCTTCTTGTCTGATTTGCACGGCATCCACACGCCCCACTCATTCCAGTAGGTCGGGCTGCCTGCAAAGTGAGGTGCTAGAATAGTTTCATTCATTTAAAGGAGGATCATACGAGATTTCAAACTACCGTGGCATTCGCGCATTTTTTTTTACTCAGTCTGTGCTTCACGTGAGAATGAGAGATTCCCAATGTGAAAGCGACAATTCGAGTCTGTTTGGCTTAGTTATTTTTTGGTGATTGTCTTCCCTTAACAAGATATAAAAACGCCCTACTCGGTAGGCAGCAGCCGTCCGCGGATTGCTTTTGGATGTTCTCGGTGCCGCAGTAGAAGCGGAAGATGTTGTAGTTCACCGACTTCTTCCCGACACAGCAAGAATCTTTAGGCCAGGGGCACATGGAACGCTCACATGGAATATCTATCGCAGTCTCGTCGCCCCTTCAATTTCCTTTTGAATGAATTCGCTTTTGTAATAAAAAAAAACTTCCGCCAAATTCTTTCTGTTATTATGAAAGAATTTCAATTTCATACTTGCACGGGCAGTTCGTGGCCGAGAGGCACTTGCGCGTCGCTTTCCGCAGCGAGCAGCTGCCGCAGTTGGTCGGGCCGATTGGGGTCCACTCTGACCAGACACCGCCGTCCTGGCAGTTTGCATGATTCTGAAAGAAGTACCTAACAGGCCTTAATTAAGGCGATTGCTGATTCGTTTCAGGTTTTTTTTTTTCGTGTTCTATTCTATCCAAGACTTCCTGTTTCAAGAAGAAAATAGCGCTTTGGTGACATATGTAAATAAATCATTAGTATGATGTATGTAAAAAAAAAATGGGTGAAAAATCGGCGGCAGCTGGGACTCTTCCCTAATTTTTTGTATTTCTGAGTCTCCGGAATCTAGTAGACTCTACAGAAAAATGGCTAGCCAATTTGCCATTAATTCCGTTGTGACAGGATTTCAATGCAATTTATTTCACACACAAATTCCTCGCACATAAAACATTTTGATGCATTGCTTTAAGCAAACCACATTCATTACTTCCATCATCTAAACATCGTAAAAGATGAGTTTACCATTAATAATCGTCAAGAAGGCCGCGATGAGTGCGAAGAGCAGAACCATCTCTACCTAGATTTACAGAAACAAAATCTTATTTAAATTCAATTAAAAAAATTTATATATAAAGCTATGCGAAACTCCAAGGTTAGCATTAATTAGTTGCCGCGCCAAAAGCTTATGAAGAATGCGAATGAGGGGCTATAAGTGATGCAAAGAGGCTCTTTCTCTCACAATCAGCCGAGGGCTCGAAAAATATTCTGTTTCGTGATGGCAGAGATGACCCACTTGAATATATTCATTTTGTTGCAATAAAAACTTTAAAAAGGAGTGGTAATAAAAGCAAAAAAAGCTTTTAGAGCCGTATAGCGTTACCACGTGTACACAGCCTATAGCCTTCTTGAGGTCTCCTTCACATTCGGTTCTGTCAAAAGAACGTTCTCAAAAAATTATTTCATCCAACTCTTTTTCTGAATATTCCTGATTTATTTGTCTCTTCAGTCACTTCAGCATCCATTATCTGCCATAAGAAACTCCACGCGTCAGCTTGCAAGTGAAATATTTGGCATATCTGGATCTCCCCTCTCCGAAAAAAAAATTGACCACAACAGTTCTAATTGAACTATACTCTAGTCCATGCTTTTACTACCTTTTCTCAACTAGATTATATAATCGCTCATAGAAACGATTGTTAATGTTGCGGAAGTATAGCTCCGTTCGATCCAGATGCATCTTGATCAATTTCCTCCTTGTGTTCTGAAGAGGTCAATTATTTCATTCGTTTGTACATATGAATGACTATGCAGTGGAACCATGCACCTTCTCTAACTGTTTGCTAAAAGTATACCCTCTCAGTTTTCAATTTTAGAGATGTACACTGTGATTAAAGTTACTCACATCTAGCCTTTCTTTTTCCTCGTCGCCGGATTCTCTAGCCGTCCTCAACTGATCCGTAGATGGCCAGGATGAGGCCGGGTAGTTGCTCTCAGGGGTGGGCGGCCCGACCCAGGCCAGCGGCCGGGCCCAATATAAGTTAGCTTGCCTGGCCCGGGCCGGCCCGAATGGTAGAAGGCCCGGCCCGGGCCCGGCCTTATCGAACGCGGGCAAGATAGGGCCCGCCCCGCATCTGAATTTAAAATCCGGACCGGGCCCGGGCATAATTTCTAGCCTTTCACGCCTAAAGAAACGTCAGTATCCAAAAATAAGGTCGAATATATGATGGTCTAAACAAAACAAAGTCCTGTTTTTTTCGCGTTTTTGACCTGTTTTGATAGATTTGGGCAATGTCTGCAAAAATTTACACGTATTTTTGATGAATTATATTTAACCCGCCTGTATTGTTGCTCCACCTAAGCATATTTACGGTTAAAAACCTGGCTCGGGCCTTGGAAATAAGGGCCCAGCCCGTCCCGGCCCGATAGGCAGCGGGCCGGCCCGGGCCCGGCCCGCCACTTATTTTTGGAAGTAGGGCCCGGCCCGGGTCGGGCCTATGAATGCAGGCCCGGCCTGGACGTTACCGGGCCGGCCCAGGCCCGACCTGAGGAGTGGCGGGCTTGGCCCGGGCCAGCCCGGGCCGGTTTTTGCCCACCCCTGGTTGCTCTCCCCGCCAGGGGAAGCGGAAGACATCTGCCGCGGCATTAATCTTGCCGTTTGTCCAAGACATGTCAAGGACAATCGGTCATGACCGTTCATGGCCATAACCATGTCAAGGACACGTCATGGACACGTCATGGACATGTCATGGACACCTGCACATACGCGCTTTAAAATACTTTTTTGACATTTTCAGCCCTTTTTACTGTTATTCTACATTTATTTTACGAAAATAATCAAATAAAAAAAAAGAAGCCAAAATGGTTCACTCTAAGTACACTTTTGAAAAAAAAGTCAACTTTTTACGTCGAATTGCACCAGAACTTATGCACCAATCAATTGGAAGAGGGTCACCTCACCGGAAGGAAAAAAGGCTGTAAATCTGGTTGAAACTATGTATCGAATAACCAAGATCGGCTTCCTTTCCATACCCCAACTCTGAGACACGCCCAAGGTCCTTCCTGCAAGCCAGTTTTCTTGTATCTTCTCCTACACATCAACATAGCTGTTACAACATTTATTGATGTGGCTCCATAACATTGATATAACAAAAACAGTGGAAGAGAAAAACAAAGCAGAGGAACGGGGGGCAGTCCATGCAACATTCGCAAGCACTGCTTGAACACGATGGCGCCGAGCAAAGGATGCTGCTAAGCAACGAAGGTGCGAGATGGCGCCAGTCAGTAATTCCGTCACAGCATTCGCGAGACGCATGTTCTCCCGTCTCTTCAGTTAGGCTCTTCCAAGGATGAGCAAAAACCGGCCCGGGCCGGGCCCGCCACTCTCCAGGCCGGGCCCGGGCCGGCCCGGCAAGTTCCAGGCCGGGCCCGCGCCGGGCCTACAATCGAAGGCCCGGCCCTACTTCTGAAAATATCTGGCGGGCCGGCCCGCTGTCTCTCGGGCCGGGCCCGCTAATTTATATTAGGCCCGGGCCCGGGCCGGGCCCTAAAAATCAACAACGGGCCGGGCCGGCCCGGGCCGCCCATCCTTGGGCTCTTCAACATAAGTATGGCAAATGGATAACGAAACATCCCGAAATCAGTTAAAAAAACAAAACAACACAAAATAAGTGCAGCTTGTCTTGCATTCATTCGAGAATTGTTGGCACGTTTAAAATGTTCCCCCCAAATGTTTTCAACATTACTAAAAAAGAAGGTGTCATCAGTCGTAAACTGTGTCGCATGCCATAATTTGTCCGGGACATCGGTAGTAACCGCGAGCGTGTCACTCTGTGCTCTCCACGCTTATGCACTCTCTCGCTGTGGTCGTGACCACGTATGGGACAAGCCCACAAAAGTGTCCATGACCATTGAGATTTCTTTCTTCTTTGTCCAGGACGCGTCCAGGACATGTCTTAGACATGTCCTAGACTCCTGTGTATTAAGATAGGCGGAAGTGGATGTGTCCAGGACATGTGTCCGTTTTATTTTTGAAACGGTCATGACCGATTGTCCTTGACATGTCTTGGACAAACGGCAAGATTAATGCCGCGGCTGGTGCAAATTAGCCGGTCTCCCCTTTATTTCTTGCTACATATATTTTTTATCCAGTTTATTAGTTACTCTTCAAGTGATACATTCCTATTTCATCATCGAATATTTTCATAACTGTATAATCACGCAAGTTGGACGCATCAAAATATTTCGGTTTTTTTTGTTACCGTCACCGTCGCTCTTAAGGTAAGCTAATCAACCGAAGAACTCTATTCCACTTCGATTGATCTTTGTGATCCTGCTCCCAATTTTTTCGGGTTGAATAAACTCAGCAAGATTGTTCGTTACTGATGTTTTTTTTGCTGAGAAAACGGATTCCATTTAAAGGGACTATCCCTTCATTGGAACTGTTGATCTCCTTTGAAGTGCTACAAAATAATCAATACCTTTTTTTAATAAAACATTGCAATATGAGTTTGTATGTATGTACATAAATAGCACGAAATCAGTTAAGTTCAAGTGGCCTAATTGACTAATTTACATTTTGAAAACAATATGTATGTAAGCAATCAATAAGGTCTAGAATGCTTGTTGTGAGCACTCAGCATGCAATTAGTAGTAGAGGACGAACATGAAGCGGATGAGAAGGAAGCAAGCGAGGAAGATCATGCAACCGAGAAGGCACGCGGCGAGCGAGCGACGGCGGTGCATCTCGGCTGCATAGATGTAGATTTGTTGGTATTTATTTATTTTGTGTGATTTTAATTAAATTATATTTAAAAATAAACTACTAATTTTAAAATTATAATTTATTAAATTAAAAATTTAATAAACATTAAATAGTGACCGATGGCACGGCGATTCAACTCGGCCGTCTCGTCGTGCACGAACGGGCACGGAAGCGGATACTCCGAGTGATGCGGACACTGAAGAGCACATGGAATGCATTTCGGTTTGCCTTTGGAATGCTCAGACAATTAAGGCTCCACATGGTTCACTTACCATTGGTCAAAGCCTGAATAATGTTGTAGTCTTGGAAAGTCATACATAATAGGAGGTGTTTTGTCGTTGTAATCACGTCTTAACAAAATAAAGATGTATAATTAAAGGAATATGTACGTGAGTGGCGTAGGCGCCTGGTGGCGGTGGTGGATTCGGATAGCCGTACGAGAGAGTGTAGACCGGGGGTGCGGCGCCTGAATCAGGGAAGGAGTAGTTGTCCAAAAATATTCTTCTGACGCATGAAATGAGATGACGCACCTTCCGCGGTTTTGAACTGCGCACCGCCTGCAGAAGGATGCGATCCGGTTGTCGCTCCTAAACAGAGATTCATTTTCTGAGATCGGTTTTTATTTTAATTAGAATTTGCTTGGTCCTTTTCATAAAAAGGAAAACGTAATGTTTATTACTTAAAACAGCATATAGTTAAAGTAATGTCCTGACCAAGCTCACTGGGAGGCCGATCGTACGGATGCGCCTGTGGCGATGCTGCACCGTTCGGGGCGGAGATAATGGCTAGAAAAGTTTAAAAAAAAGTAATTCTTTTGTTAATATACATATGTATACAATATTGATTATAAAGAATTGTCAGCTAAGTTTTAAAATCTTTCTTATTAATAAAATACTGTATATTTTCGTTAACTCAAACCCACGGGTCTCCCTAATGTCGAGCGCAACGTCTGTATAGGAAGGAAGGTCAGGCATCTTGCTTGGCTGAATCGATTATCATTATTATTGTTACTATATTGTTATTATCATGGTAGATATGGGGCACAATTTACTGAAACAGACGTTTGCACAATATCACGGGTTTGATGCGAATAAAAAAACAAACGAAAATATCCATACATTCATTTACAAGAGATTATGATCTTTGATTACTGTTACGGTCTTATAGTAAAGCATGGCTGACAACAGTATATGGTTGCTAGCATTCCAAAGTCATACGTTCTAACGTGGGTTACAGGAAGACGAGAGAGATTGGACGACAAAGATAGCGGGAGAGTTAGAGTGGTTGACGATGATAAGAAAGGGTGAGAGGTTGAGTAAGCAAATAATAAAATGCCTAAGAAAGGTGAAAAGAGTTTAGTTAAAAATAAAATTAAAATGTCTTCTTGTTAGACAAGGTCTGAATTATTAAAAAGCGGCACGTGCGGCTATTCAGCTGGGTGCATACATATTTTCCCCCGATTCCTTTAGGAAGTAATGAGGAAGTTTTAAGGTCGGATGTGAGCCTTCATGAGAACCGAAGAAAGCTCGAGGTATTCATGACAAGAAGAACACTTATCACTTGAAATTTACGAGTCTTTGTATCTCTGACGCTCTCCCTCCTTTCCTCTTTTACATACCTCTCCAATCGTTTTCTTTCTATTCATCTCTGCTTATCAGTCAGCATTTTTCATCTTTAACTCCTTGACTATCATATCATTCTTTTTCTCTGATTCTTATCTTGCTCTTTTCCTCTCTCTTTTCCAATCTTTCCTCCTCTCTGCTGATATGCCTCTGTCTTTCGCTCACTCTCTCTCACTCTCACTATCTCTCTTTCTCTCTCTCTATGCTTCATTCCCTCCCTCTTTATCCGTCCTTTTCACTCTCAATGCTTAACCATTTTGACAGCACTGATAAGGTGAAGTCTCCTTTCTCGCATCATTCAATCAATAGAAATGGCTTGAGATACCCAGCCAATGCTGCAAGCCCATGTTGTACAACACGCAGAACACCGTATGAGATATTTTAATATTAGAATAGAAATAATGGGAATCGCAGGAAAATGAATGTTTTCTTTCACATGTAAAAATAAAAGGCATACACACGCACTAATGTAGCTTCTTGTTTTCAAGTATTCATGTGAAAACAATACTCTTTTATTAGAAGAGTGCCTTATAATTAGTCATTTTATATTGAATAGAAAGGGTTGGTTGGAAGAAATGATTCACTTCAACTATTGGTATGACATGACGCATACCAACTAAAGACAACATGCATAATTCTCGAAAGTGGCGGTGAATTTGCGACACGAGCATCTTTCACTCTACCATCTAATAAGCTCGACGATAGAGCATCATGCGCTAAACGCTTAAATTGAACATCGTCGACAAGTCACCGCGACTTTGACCAAGATTACGTTCCGCATGAAGTTCCTCTCGATTTTGTTCGTCCTTTTGTTCGTTGCTCTGGCAATGGTTAGGAAACTTTTGATGAAATAAAAATGCATGGGTCTTCAGTGCAATCTCATTGCGAGTGGAGTCGACTTACAATTTGTCGAATGATTTCACACTCTCTGTTTTGGTTCTCCGAATGTGTCCTCAAATTGTTCAGAATGCATCTCAGTGGCCGTTCTTCTCGTTTGCCGCGGCAGTGAAAAACGAACGTGGACATGAATCTCAGGCGGTGCATTTTTGAAGATTGTTATCAGTGAATTACAGAATTGTAAAGTAGACATTCATATGTACATATGTATGTATTGACCGAAGAAGGGTTGTATGCAAGCATGAATTGCTGATAAAGCATCATTAACAAGTCTCTCGAGAACCTTGTGTCTTATGCCAACTGAACTTTCATTTCTCAGTCTTCTGACCTCATGGTCAAGTTACCTTTCATTTCAGATTTGCAAATGTATCTGTAAGGGCCTTGATTGTGCTTTGATTAATAATTTCACACAAAGAGCATATTTTTGAAAGGTTACTGATTACCAGAGTCGCGTTTTCGAAGAAAATGATAGCCACTGAAACTTCTTTCTTGTCTACATTTTGTAAGAACAATCATTTCTCATTTCCACGTACTTCCCTTTTTCCTGAATAATATACGTAGGATGAAAAATATAAATGATCGTCCTTGCCTGAGAATCAAGAATCAGACCGAAATCGGAAAATTACAACTTGTTCATCTGCCGCAATGTCTCTTTTCAGTAAACCTGTTCTAACTAACATGAGGCTAAGAAGGTCAACACGAGGTATAGTCTCATGCTTACTTCACTTCGCTCCCTGTCTGCACTCGCAATCGATCGCTATCCTCTATACTATCTTGCATATAATAAATCTATTCCCGTCTCGCCTACCGTCTAACATGCATATGTATGTGTATGTACTAGCGGAGCTATGGGGGGACCTGGTTTCAGTATCTTTGCCCATTCTCTCCCTTGGAGTCTCCGCTATGTCCTAGCATTTTAATCTTTGCATTGGAGGTCGAATTAAAACGCGCAAAAGGGTTTGCCCGCGCGCGACTCCGAACCTGGGTCGGTAGAATATCTGCGTGCGATGAAAATGCACCAAAAAGCCACAAAATAATTCATATCTCGAATATGCCTGAACGAATACCGACGACCAACCTATCATTCGATAGCTAATTTTAGGCTCTATTCGAATAAAAATGTGCCCCAAAAAGTGTCAGTGATAGCTAAAGTCGAAAAAGTGGCCTAAACATTCTCGGACCAAAAGTAGATCAAAAACGTCATTGTATGAAAACGTTTTGTATGAGACATTTGTTCGCCTTCTCGAGAGCTACAGAATAATATATAACGTGTTGCCATAAGGCCAATCCTCGAGAAAAAACAGCCACGGAAAAGGCCTCCCAAAAATTCGACATTTCACGGCCCCCTCAGGACACCTTTTCCGAAACCCAGCGAAACGTGAGTAGGCTCATTTTAAAGCTCTCCAAAAAATAAACAATATTCTGAATGTCCCGTCCCGCTCCGATCCTAAATCTCCGAGTATTGATTTTTCAAAGGTTCTCTCCTAACAAAATGGGTTCACTACATTATCGAACGCTGCCGGAAAACTATTGCCCTGAGGGGGGAGGAAACCATGTCAGATGGTGTATTTCGAGGAGGGCTTTCGAATAAGGACAAAAAATCTACATGTTTCATATAGCGTTTTCGAGATAGTGAGCAAATACAGAGCAAAAAAGGGCCAAAAAACGGGGTAAAATTTTGGCCACGCCCACAGGAAAGACCCTCGGGTGGAATTCGCCCAATTTGTGTCCTATTAATCTTGAAGACTTGCTCTATCAGCCAATATTTTTTTCAGCTTCCCATCTTCTCCGAAACAAAAGATGCAAACGCTCAAAGTGGCCAACCCAGCACAACCTCGTGCCGAAAAGTTCCAACTTTGGCCGCCGGCGCCGACCCGAAAACCAAAACCCAAAAATCCCAAACCAATACCATAACGTAGCCCCAATATTCATTTTTCATCCTAAAAAAACCCCACTCGAAAATCTCAATCCCGCCGCTCCGCGCAAACCCGGTCAATAATGAACAAGCGTTTCTAAGTACATTCTCTAACTAGCGGAGCTATGGGGGGACCTGGTTTCAGTTTCTTTGCCCATTATCTCCCTTGGAGTCTTCGCTATGTCCTAGCTTTGAATTTGCTTAGTTTTAGCTTATATAAAAGCGCGCAAAAGGGTTTGACCGCGCGCGACTCCGAACCAGGGTCGGTAGAAAATCTGCGTACGATGAAAATGTACCAAAAAGCCACAAAATAATTCATATCTCGAATATGCCTTAACGAATTCCGACGATCAACCTATCATTCGATAGCTAATTTTAGGTTCTATTCGAATAAAAATATGCCCCAAAAAGTGTCAGTGATAGCTAAGGTCGAAAAAGTGGCCTGAACATTCTCGGACCAAAAGTAGATCAAAAATGCCAAAATATGAAATAGTTTTGTATGAGAGATTTGTTCGCCTTCGCGAGAGCTACAGAATCATATATAACACGTTGCGATAACTCCAACATCCGAGAAAAAACAGCCGCGGAAATGACCTCCCAAAAATTTGACATTTCACGGCGCCCTTAGGGTACTTTCCCGGAATCCCAGCCAAACGGGAGTAGGCTCATTTCAAAGCTCTCCTAAAACTGTACAAAATTCTGAATGTCCCATCCCGCTCCGGTCCCAAATCTCCGAGTATTGAATTTTTAAAAGTTCGTTCCTAACAAAATGGGTCCGCCTGTTTTTGCCCATGATCGATATGACCCAATGTATTTAGCCCCACAATCTATATATCAGTGAATGCGCCTTGAAAAACTACATCATATATGTCGGAAAGAGAAAAAGTTAATTTTGAAAATTCAAGTTAGTGAGCAAAAACAGAGCAAAAAAGGGCGAAAAAAGGGGGTCAAATTTTGGCCACGCCCCCTGGCAATCCCTGAGGCACTATCAACAAACCGACCAGGAATCTTAATAATTAAGACATGGGCTATCGACACAAATTTTTTTCATTCCCCAACTCTTCTCCGCTCAAAAGATACAAACGCTCAAAGTCGCCAACCCAGCGCGAGCGCGCGCCGAAAAGTTGCAACTTTGACCGCTGGCGCCGACCCCAAACCCAAAACCCAAAAATCCCAAACCCATACCAAATCGTAGCCCCAATATTCATTTACCATCCTAAAAAAACCACACTCAAAAATCTCAACTCCCCCGCCCACTACGCCGCTCCGCGCAAACCCCGGCAATAATGGACAAGCGTTTCTAAGTATACTCTCTAACTAGCGGAGCTATGGGGGGACCTGGTTTCAGTATCTTTGCCCATTATCTCCCTTGGAGTCTCCGCTATGTCCTAGCATTGGTTTTGTTTAATTAGGTTTCACACAAAAGCGCGCAAAAGGGTTTGCCCGCGCGCGACTCCGAACCTGGGTCGTTAGAAAATCTGTGTGTGATGAAAATGTACCAAAAAGCCACAAAATAATTCATATCTCGAATATGCCTGAACCAATACCGATGATCAACCTATCATTCGATAGCTAATTTTAGGCTCTATTCGAATAAAAATATGCCCCAAAAAGTGTCAGTGATAGCTAAGGTCGAAAAAGTGGCCTGAACATTCTGACCCCAAAAGTAGATCAAAAACATCGAAATATCAAAACCTTTTGTATGACACATTTGTTCGCCATCTCCAGAGCTACATAATTATATATAACATGTAGGCATAATACCAATCCCCGAGAAAAAACAGCCGCGGAAAGGGCCTCCCAAAAATTTGACATTTCACGGCCCCCTCAGGCCACCTTTTCCGAAACCCAGCCAAACGGGAATAGGCTCATTCCAAAGCTCTCGTAAAACTGAACAATATTCTGAATGTCCCGTCTCGCTCCAATCCCAAATCTCCGAGTATTGAATTTTGAAAGGTTCGCCCCTAACAAAATGGGTCCGCCTGTTTTTGCCCCCGATCGATATGACCCAATGTATTTAGCCCGACAATTTATATATCAAAACATGCGCCGTGAAAAACTACATCATATATGTCGGAAAGAGAAAAAGTTAATTTTGAAAATTCAAGTTAGTGAGCAAAAACAGAGCAAAAAGGGGCCAAAAAAGGGGGTCAAAATTTGGCCACGCCCCCTGGTCACCCCTGAGGCACTATCAACAAACCGACAAGGAATCTTAATAATTAAGACATGGGCTATCGACTCATATTTTTTTCATTCCCCAACTCCTCTCCGTTCACAAGATCCAATAGCTCAAAGTGGCCAACCCAGCGCAAGCGCGCGCCGAAAAGTTGCAACTTTGACCACTGGCGCCACCCCCAAACCCAAAACCCAAAAATCCCAAACCAACACCAAAACGTAGCTCCAATATTCATTTACCATCCTAAAAAAACCCCACCCCAAAATCTCACTCCCACCGCCCACCACGCCGCTCCGCGCAAACCCCGGCAATAATGGACAAGCGTTTCTAAGTACATTCTCTAACTAGCGGAGCTATGGGGGGACCTGGTTTCAGTATCTTTGCCCATTATCTCCCTTGGAGTCTCCGCTATGTCCTAGCATTGGTTTTGTTTAATTAGGTTTCACACAAAAGCGCGCAAAAGGGTTTGCCCGCGCGCGACTCCGAACCTGGGTCGTTAGAAAATCTGTGTGTGATGAAAATGTACCAAAAAGCCACAAAATAATTCATATCTCGAATATGCCTGAACCAATACCGATGATCAACCTATCATTCGATAGCTAATTTTAGGCTCTATTCGAATAAAAATATGCCCCAAAAAGTGTCAGTGATAGCTAAGGTCGAAAAAGTGGCCTGAACATTCTGACCCCAAAAGTAGATCAAAAACATCGAAATATCAAAACCTTTTGTATGACACATTTGTTCGCCATCTCCAGAGCTACATAATTATATATAACATGTAGGCATAATACCAATCCCCGAGAAAAAACAGCCGCGGAAAGGGCCTCCCAAAAATTTGACATTTCACGGCCCCCTCAGGCCACCTTTTCCGAAACCCAGCCAAACGGGAATAGGCTCATTCCAAAGCTCTCGTAAAACTGAACAATATTCTGAATGTCCCGTCTCGCTCCAATCCCAAATCTCCGAGTATTGAATTTTGAAAGGTTCGCCCCTAACAAAATGGGTCCGCCTGTTTTTGCCCCCGATCGATATGACCCAATGTATTTAGCCCGACAATTTATATATCAAAACATGCGCCGTGAAAAACTACATCATATATGTCGGAAAGAGAAAAAGTTAATTTTGAAAATTCAAGTTAGTGAGCAAAAACAGAGCAAAAAGGGGCCAAAAAAGGGGGTCAAAATTTGGCCACGCCCCCTGGTCACCCCTGAGGCACTATCAACAAACCGACAAGGAATCTTAATAATTAAGACATGGGCTATCGACTCATATTTTTTTCATTCCCCAACTCCTCTCCGTTCACAAGATCCAATAGCTCAAAGTGGCCAACCCAGCGCAAGCGCGCGCCGAAAAGTTGCAACTTTGACCACTGGCGCCACCCCCAAACCCAAAACCCAAAAATCCCAAACCAACACCAAAACGTAGCTCCAATATTCATTTACCATCCTAAAAAAAACCCCACCCCAAAATCTCACTCCCACCGCCCACCACGCCGCTCCGCGCAAACCCCGGCAATAATGGACAAGCGTTTCTAAGTACATTCTCTAACTAGCGGAGCTATGGGGGGACCTGGTTTCAGTATCTTTGCCCATTATCTCCCTTGGAGTCTCCGCTATGTCCTAGCATTCAGAACTTTACATTTGGGGTCTAATTAAAACGCGCAAAAGGGTTTGCCCACGCGCGACTCCGAACCTGGGTCGTTAAGAAAATCTGCGTGCGATGAAAATGCACCAAAAAGCCACAAAATAATTCATATCTAGAAAATGCCTGCACGAGTACCGATGATCAACCTATCATTCGATAGCTAATTTTAGGCTCTATCTGAATAAAAATATGTCCCAAAAAGTGTCAGTGATGGGTAAGGTCGAAAAAGTGGCCTAAACATTCTCGGACCAAAAGTAGATCAAAAACATTGAAATATCAAAACATTTTGTATGACAAAGTTGTTCGCCTTCTTAAACGCTACAGAATCATATATAACATGTTGTCATAAGGCCAACCCCCGAGAAGAAACAGCCGCGGAAATGGCCTCCCAAAATTTTGAGATTTCACGGCCCCCTTAGGGTACTTTCCCGGAATCCCAGCCAAACGGGAGTAGGCTCATTTCAAAGCTCTCGTAAAACTGAACAATATTCTGAATGTCCCATCCCCCTCCGGTACCAAATCTCCGAGTATTGATTTTTCAAAGGTTCGCTCCTAACAAAATGGGTTCGCCAGTTTTTGCCCCCGATCGATATGACCCAATGTCTTTTTTTCCACAATGTATATATCAGTGCATGCGCCGTGAAAAACTACATCATATATGTCGGAAAGAAAAAAAGTTAATTTTGAAAATTTGAGTTAGTGAGAAAAAACAGAGTAAAAAAGGGCCAAAAAACGGGGTAAAATTTTGGCCACGCCCACTTTAAAGACCCTCTGGCGAAATTTGCCCAATTTGTGTCCTATTAATCTTGAAGACATTCCCTATCAGCCACTATTTTTTTGAGCTTCCCATCTTCTCCGAAACAAAAGATACAAACGCTCAAACTCGCCAACCCAGCGCAAGCGCGCGCCGAAAAGTTGCAACTTTGGCCGCCGGCGCCACCCACAAACCCAAAACCCAAAAATCCCAAACCCATACCAAAACGTAGCCCCAATATTCATTTTCCATCCTAAAAAAACCGCACTCGAAAATCTCAACTCCCCCGCCCTCCACGCCGCTCCGCGCAAACCCAGTCAATAAACCACAAGCGTTTCTAAGTATACTTTCTAATGTCGCATAAACTACAGAAATCGCGCGACATGCTTTCATCACTTCGCAATTCCAGTTTTAATTATTTAAATTTATTTCACTAATCCTATTAATTACAGACCCAACAATGTTGGACTGTACGGTATGTAACATATATATGTATTTACATAGTTCCTTTTCCCTTCCTAAAAAAAAAGGCAAATTTTTTCACAAGTGTATGATTCCTATTTGTCTTTATAATTCCAAATGTAAGAACAAATTACCAAAGTTAGCTTCTGACTTTTCTTAACTTTAAAAAACTTTAAAAAAACTTTATTCGCGCTTATCGGGCCAATGTGTTTTTGATGGAATACACGGGGATCTATCACATGGAAGTGGGCGATCGATGGGCACCGGCGGGTTCGTCGAAGTGGCCGACGAAGATTAGGCAGTTCTTATCCCGGCCAGCCAACGGTTTCTCCGGGATAAGATCTGCCTAATCTTGTAAATATTGATATAAAAATAAATAAAAAAAATTCTACAAAATAATGACAGTTATCTTTAAAGTGTTTTTTTATGTTATTTAGTGAAAAACTGTTTCAATAACTGTTAGAGGAATTGCTTAGGTCAAGGAAAAACAAGTGGAAAGAGTCCGACGACTCGAGCTTGATTGATATCTAAAATCTACATAGTACGATATACATAAGAGCAGTGAAGAATACATATAATCATCATGAACATGGCTTACATTGCATGCGCTTACACCGTTTGTGTACTCTAAGCCCTCTACAATAGTTATATTGTAGAAATGCATTTTAGCTGAAAAATCTCTTGTTGTTCAAAGACAAAGAATCTTCGACAATAGTCAACTCATATGTTATTCAGAGACAAAGCAGACAATGCGCATTTAGTTAACTACAAAACAGCGGGCAAACGCAAGCGTGAGAAAACGATGAATACCTACTCTATTCAGTGAACAATAAATTCAAGGAATTGCAGGAATTAACTGACTACATGGGTACACCATTTCCTTATCTCTCATTTGAATTCCAAGAATATTTTTATATGTACTTAACCCGATTATGAATTCCTTATACGAGAAGTTGAAGAGCGAGGAATGTACAGAGAGATTAGGATATTTGGCCTTTTAGCGGATAAAATGGAGGCAGGTCACACTTCATATAAAAGCAAGCATATCTGACGTTGACAGTTCCTCACTTTGTCCTCCTCTACAAATGCAGCCTTTCCTACGAGTGGCGTCTGCAATTGAAAAGACTAACTTTGGTCGGTTCCAATTGTTTCAATTCACTCGTCAGTTTATGTTTAATTTGCCACTTTTTTTATTCTCGACGTCATTAATATATCCTTCAGTTCTCGCCGTCATCTTTAATGGCCTCTTGCTTTGGTGTGCTCAGCGTCATTCGAATAGGTTTTTCTTGCTTTTATCTATTATTCATCCGACTAGAGATAGTTTATTCATATCTTTATCTATCGTATTTTCCGATTTGTTGATGGCAGTTTTCTTAAACGTAAGGAGGATACTTTTAATATATAAAAAAATTAATTTTTTACGAAAAAAAAAAGACGAGAACCGCTTGCCAGCAAGGAGATCGGCGCTTACCGCTATTTGCTCATGGCTTTCGCAGCAAGCGACGCCTACTTCTCGCTCACCCAATTCGTTCTCGAACCTGTTAATACCGCTTTTCTCACATACATTTCTATTATTTCTCATATACATATAGTATACTTGAAGATAATCTAATATCACTAAATAAACATTGTTTAAGCTAATTTAAATAAATTTATTTGAAGTATTTATTTTAGCACATCCTCATCACGGGAGAGATCTTCTCGCTTTCCACTCGACAGTTCTTTGATGCTCCAGCACTTCGAGGAGTAAGTAATCAGAGAAAGTCCATTCTATTTTCTGGCCTTTGTATAACAACGGCAGACAACGTTTAGAAGAATTTCAATGAAAAATGGTGTGGATCTGTTACTTCCAGCAAATGCACGTAAATATGTATATTACTCACAACCAGCTGTATGTTTATTTACAGATTAAGTCTTTAAGTCTTTGAAAAAATATGATTTGTTTTCCATATAATATGGAGTAGGGTCGACATTCCAATGGAACCAACTCTCGTAGTATGTACATACATATGTATGCATGTAAATGATGACTCTTCTTTTAGATTTTCGCATGCTACTGGGGCGCTTCTTTCTCGCAAGCATTCGTCCTTCTCTCCTATCACTTTCTCTACCGCGCAATCGCTATCAGCAAGTATGGAGGATTTTGAAGCTATAAAACTATTTACATATAAGTTCACATTGATTACATACATATATCAACATCATACAAGTATTGTCTTTAGAGTCCCTCAACCTTTACTTGTCTCTTATATCTCTTTATCTCCATCCACTCTCTCTCTCTCTCTCTCTCTCTCTCTCTCTTTGAGCCCTTCCCGTCTCCGTCTCTTCACTCAGCCTGCCTTTCTCACTTTGCTCGTCTTCATCTTCCTCGCGGAGATCATCATCTGGTTCATCATGTGCATGACTGGCTACAAGACTACCGACACTGCCTTACAGGGTACTTAAGCTGAGCCATTCTCCTTATCTAAATTTCAATTTTTTATTTTTAGAACTTGCTCCAGTATACATGGAAAAGTATGACCTTGATGTATATAAACTGAGCAATATGATCGGAGCATATAAGGTCAGCCTATAATTTTTTTTTTTAAATATTTTAAGATTTATTTAAAAATGAAAATATACAATAGTTTTCGTTCAACATACTTAAAACCTTAAGAGAGCCTCTCTGTAAGACTCAAGGAGAGGTCCATACAGGCCTGCCCTAGATGCAAGATGACGGATCCATACATTGAGAATGCGGACCTCTCTATTAACTTTTTGGGAAAATTTTATTTTTATAAAAATTTTCTTTCCAGGAATACCTTACAGTGTGCTAAAATTTTGAAAATTCATATCGGGCTTTAAAGTCAATATTTTTCACTATTCTTTTTTTTATTCGATTTCTCGTCGAATAATTAATAAAAGTATCTCAAGACGTTCCTTCGAAAAGTTTAATTTTTGATGTTAAATTTTTTCTTTTTTTTTTGTCATGAATTTTCGCTCGTTGAATACCTAAACCTCATTTGCATGCGGGATTTTTATTTCAGATTAAAGAGCATGAAAAACTGTACAAGATACGGTCCATCAAAAATTAAACTTTTCGAAGGAACGTCTTGAAATACGTTTATTATGTATTCGACGAGAAATCGGATAAAAAAAAGAATAGTGAAAAATGTTGACTTTAAAGCCCGATATGAATTTTCAAAATTTTAGCACACTTTAAGGTATTCCTGGAAAGAAAATTTTTATAAAAATATGAGATACGAGCAGAGAGATCCTCAACATCTAATCTGCCTAATCAATGCACACACACTCATGTATGCATGTAGTTACTGACGTCAGCTCTGGTATCTATTGAATGTTGGAGCTCTATGAAAAGCGAGAACATTGTGGGAGGTACAGTTAATCGGCTTATAAAGCTTACGTACGTAAGCACATATGTATATAGCATTTCACAATCAAGACTTTCGCATCATATATTCGTTCTCGTGATGTAGTATATGCCTTCTTGATTTCGTGGCATTTTACAATGAAAGAAAGAAGAAATCTTTGCGGAATTTCGCAGGTTCAGAAAAGGATTCTGAAGGTGTTCAACGGGCTGATAGCTTTAATAGGAACAATATTGAAGACAGGCGAGGCGGTCAATATAGTCATTTCGGATAATGAGAAATGAAGCGCCGATGATCATAATGAGGCAGATGCGACGGCCACAAACTGATCCATGCTTTGAAAAACGACATGTTAATTACTCGCCGAAGACCACTTTGAAATCGCCACATTTCTTTTACTACATGCCACGCCTAATGTAAGAATGCGAGGAATGCATTCTTTGAAGGGATATTTAAACGACAAAAAATTTTTGAGGATTGTTGCATATTTGAGAAGATGTATGTATTTGGGCGATTTAGATCCGTTGGTAATAAACCTCCGTGTTTTATAATACATTTTTCTTTTATTTCTTTCTTTAGATAAATCAGTTTGATCCATTAGAGTCTTGAAACGACGAAATTAGGTTTGAGGCAGGCATTTCAATGTTTTTAATTCGACTGGGTCTCTGAGGGAGTGTCATGTGTCTCGTCTTACAGACTCCCGTTCAAGAAGTCAAATATGTACATACATGATATTTTAAAAGAATCCTTCACTGGTAAGCAGGGAAAATGTGTATTTCATGTCTTGTTTGGTACGAAATAATGAAGGCTAATTTGGCCACACTTTTGTGATTGCATCCCGAAGAAACATTCAAGAAATACGATTAATATTTGAAATCGAGAGTTAAATCACTTATAGAACTAGTAAAAAAACATTGAGCATAAAAAAGTAAGCTCTGGGTAAATTTTCTTTGTGGAAAATCTGTAGTTCATCTTCTCGGTAAGCTTTGGCATTTCAAAGGTTGAGGTGGAGTGAGATAGTTTCCCACGCTCTCTATGCCCTTCTTGCCAGTAGGTTCAATATTGTCTGAAACTCCCACAATGTCGCATAAAAAACCCACTATTATTCATACTCGTGTACCTGTACAAATTCTGACTCGCGTGCGAGTATCTAATCATTTTGCGATTCATCTTCTGTTCGAGTCGGCTGGGGAATTTGCTTTCTACGGTTCCGCTCTTTGAAATGCACGTTTTTTATTTAAAACAAAATATGCTTACAACAATTTTTTTCGATGAATTATTTATGTACCGAGGTTTGAAAAATAAATTACTTAGCTATTCGTTTTATTTTATACTTATATTCATCATTTACGTATGTATGTTTACATGGATATTCTCAAACAAAAGCAAATTTTATACTGCAGGATGCATTTTTAGAGCTCTTATTTTACGCATAATGAAGTTTGCAACACCGATAGTTCAACGTTACGTTACTCTGAAAACCGCAAATTAGGGGAACTTATTGTTAGTGTAGGAATTAAAAAACTCCTATTTTGAAACTTTTGTTGAGCTCTCGTGATAGCAAACTGGAATTTACTCCTTTTGAGTGATGAATCTGAGTCGACTAGGCCTTTTTAGACCTGTGAGGCTTTTTCGAAGTGAAACGACTAGAGAATGATATCAATTTAGGCTCAACATACCGCTCCAGTAGATATTATGTCAACCTCGCGACCACGCAAGAATCGTTAATCTTGACAGCCAATTAGTCTCAATTACTGCTTCTTTCAAGTGCCAATTTTATTGTTTTGTATCCAGCATGGATTTGGACTTCGAACTTAACTTTTATAAAGACGACGAACAAAGAAAACTAGAAAAAGGCTAATCCGTTGACGAAAAGAACTGATACATAAAAGAAGTGAAATCGAATGCGACTCGCTCGGCGAAATCAATCTTCTTCCAATTGTTCAGTAGTTTGATGAAGCATGACGCGCGAGCTACTTCCTCCAGGATTGGAAGTCCACGTCCTGCGAAACCCTTGAAATAAGACAAGTAAAAAAATATGGCATTGGTTAATTAAACTCCTTGACATCATAGACACAGCACATAATTTTCAACAAATCTCGAAAGTTTTTTTAACATTATCCATCAAATATTTTAAGGAAAAAAATAGATGCATGTGGCCAACCGAATATATCGCTTACCGAATAGAGGGTTCTCTTGATGAGCACGATTACACGTCCATGGTGGGAGGAAATGACGACGTAATGTTCCATATTGAACTTGTTACGGATCGCAAAGATGACATCTCCGACGTTTCCATTCGGTTGCATGACTAAGAACGAATAGACGCTCTCATTCCTGTCCATGGATTTGTTCATTTTGAACACTTCCTCTCTAGCATGGTCGTATATTTGGATGGGCTCCAGCGTTCTTCTTGCCTAAGTTAGAAATGGCTTATATACACGGTAACGGCCGATCGAATCTTTCTGCCAAGTCCATTCTGCTTCATCCTTGCGATACACATCTCCGAAACACAAGAACACGCGGCGCCCGAGTGTCTTTGCAATTTCTCGAAAAATCTCGAATTCGTCATGGCGTCCTGCGGGCCGATCAATGATGTATTCACTTGACTTGACTCTTCTGTCACTTTTTGCGATGAGCAGACGCCGCGCGCGCCTTCTTCCAGCTCCTTCATAACGCCATTCGTACGTCAGCAGGCAGAAGTGTTCTGTGTCACCATTCGTTCAGTGGTTGGTAACTATGACAGATGGCGTAGCTGACGTCCTTGTCAACGAGAGACGATGTTGCGGTGAAGTGAAGTATATTGATTGTAAACGCTTGAAAGTAAGCAATGGCTATACAGATGTCCGTTGGCGACGCGAAGGTGGCTTTGGTTGCAGGTTCTTCTGAGATAGTGCCCGAGTGCGGAAAGACACATGAGGCATAGCAGAAGGGGGAAAGTGGTTCCGGCCAGTTCGATGGAAATGATGGCCACTTCATGGCATATATTGGAGTTATGAAACATCTGGCAAATGTGCACGGTGTAAGGGGAATTCCGAGAGGGTTTGCCGGCGGCAGATCGATCAGACGAAAGGCGGCGTCGGGCGAGAAATTTGAGACGTCCTTGGTGATGACCAGAGGGTAAGCCCAGAGAATGGCCACGTCGGAGACGGCAAGGAGACTATCGATTGAAGTGAACGAATAGTCGACATCGAGCTGAAGCAATGATTGCAACAAATTTAATACAATCAGAACGCTATCGATACATATGTAACATTTCACTTTTTTTCTCGCTTTTCGTTTCTGCGTAACACCAGCTGGCGTCGTTCTTATAATGTTTCGGCGCCGGATCGAGCCCAACTTTAAATGTAGACACCGTGTCTCACTTTGTCAACAATATAACTTACTTCAAAACACCCTAATTAATCAAATTTTCAACTTTTCAAAATTCAATATTGAAACATAGAAACAACATTAATCAAACAATTTAATCAAAAAATTACAAAATTCAATATTGTCAAACGCTCATACGAGAAAATCTAGGAGCCAGTTCGGACGCTAGCTACAAAAAAAAAGCTTTTTTAACGATTAGCGCCAACTTGGACGCCAACCACAAATTTTGGGAATGTGACCTGGGTGATGGCGGCCTAGACGCGACTCTTCCCGACCTCAGTACATGCTCAGCAAAACTGAACATTTATTGTTGAGGTCTGTGAAATAATAGATTTGTTATAATTGACTCCTGACCCGTAAACCTAGCTCATTAGAAAGGTAATTATCAGCTCTACAACTTGTTTGTTTATGACAAAAATTTCGTAATTATTGTTCCATTGTGCGCGAAACTGCGAACGCAAATGTGGGGCCTTCTGGGCAAGTTGAAAAAAAAATTTGAAAAAACTTGGTTCTTACACTCACTCTCTCTCTCTCTCTCTTTCTCTCTCTTTCTCTGTCGTGTATTTTGAGACATATCACGTAAGGGTGCGAGAGGAATTGGGAAATAATGATGATATGGCTGAATTGATTGCAGAATCCCAGCTTGGCGCTTGGCCGCGCCAGGCGAGGGTCCTCTCAATGTTCTCAAGCGCTCTCCTGAGCGATTCGACTAGGACGAAGCCTGAAATTCCCTGACCCGCGTCATAAATGTTTATTTTAAAGTAACTTATGTGACACAGTAATTTATCGAGTTTGACACACGTCTTCAAATCGTCTTCTGAAATAAGAAGAAACCAACAATCTTGGATACACATTGAAAAAGTTTTTATCTTTGGCTGATTTTTGCGACGAAAAAGAACTAAAGGAAAGGAGAAAAATATCCATCGTCTTAAAGAAGCAGAGAAAAGAGATTTGAAAATGCTCTCTAAGAATTTGTCAGAACGGACCAATCGAAATAGACAGAAATATTTATAGTGCAGATAGAAAAAAGTTTGAAACAGTTTAAAATATTTTGTTCGCAATGATTTTTTGCACTTTGGGTTCCGGGATTTATTTTTTTTAACCAAAGAAAATGGCGTACACAAGTTCAGCAATTTTGTTCTATATTGATTTGCTTATTTTCATTTATGTGAGTAAGAAATTTAAGATATCCTCAAATAATTCAAAAAATTGATTCAAAGTATTCGCATTAATCGTTTATTTTCTAGAAGACTTCAAAACTAGAATTCACACGTCGACTGAATTACCCGAACATTGGGTTTCCATCAATCATAAAGCTTGAATCTCTTGTTGTGCAGAAATGAAAACTTGCCTACATACAATTGATCTGTGTGTGTTCAGTCGTGCAATCCACAAGAACATCATACTTGTCAACAACTGTGATATGTAAATATATATTTATAAAATCTAAATAATTTGTTCTATAAAATTATAAATTAGGGTAAATCGGTTAATGAATTGCAAAACATTTCTTTCATTTTCATAAAATGTTTTACTTTCGCTAATATCTTCATGCAATTATTGAGGCCGTTCATTTTTTTTTAACCATTGTGTAGAAAACCATTCTGCTTCAATCATGTACATACATAAAAATACTTCATAAAAAACACGTCTTGAAATCGTTTTCTGAAAAAAGGAGAAAACAACATTCTTGGATACACATTGAAAAAGTTTATATGTTTGGCTAATTTTTGCTACGAAAAAGAACAAAAGGAATAAAGAAGCAGAGAAAAGAGATTTGAAGATGCTCTCTAAGAATTTGTCAGAACGGACCGATCGAAATAGACAGAAATGTCTATAGTGCAGATTGAAAAAAGTTTGAAACAGTTTAAAATATTTTGTTCGCATAATATAAAATATTCCGGGATCGGTGCGGGTATTCTGACAGTTCACTCACCGCTCCCGGAACTTTTACCATAGAATGAAGGCGCGGCAGATGTTGGTTGGCCTAAAAAGTAGGGGATAGTATTATTTACATACTAATTGTACATAAAGTTTTTCAAAATTGTAACATGTAGAAATGGAGGGCGAACGAGAATGACGCATCACAGTGAATTATTATCATTGTCAGTCATCAGTCATTCGAAATTGTTTGAGTTGGCGAGTAAAGAGATCTGCTGACGGCTATCATGACGAATCTGTTATTATTATGATTCATAGAATACTCGTTTTCTTTTCTTTTCTGCTCTCATTCTCTCTACTCCTTAATCTTCTATCGCTTCCCTTCTATCTTGAGTATTCTTTTTATTAATTAGCAAGAATAACTCTGTCATTCTAAATAGTACTTTGTGCACTGAAACATGAGTTAACAAAGTGCTGGAACTACTACATAATTGATTAATAGTAGCTTCAAATAAAAGAACTCCTGACGCTGCTCATTTTATTCATTCCCAATGCTTCCAAACAGCAATTTCTTTCACTTTTTCCTAACTTTCTTTGCAAGTAAAAGTGTTTTATAGCAAACAATCGGCGACGGAATATACATTCATACATATGTACGTTGGTGCAATTCATGGGCACAAAGCTGGCAATTGTGGGAAATAAGCGAAGCGAGAGGTAGTACATATACAATATATGAATGTATTACAGTCGAAGAGTTGCGTAAAGCGGGAATGTGATTCTGCCAATCTGAGTTACAATCAAAATGAAACCTACAATGCAGGTCCATACAGTTAGCACAGGCATCAATCCGATTAATTATTAAAATGCACTCGGATAACGCTGATGAGGAAAATGACGACAACCGCCATTGCGATTATTATCGCAGCTTTTTGTGGTGGTCGATTGGCTAAATTTTTCTTTTTTAAATCTGTTCAAAATTATCTTTTTAATAAAAATTAACAAAAATCTTTAAAGTTTATTTTTTTAAGAACGAACTTCTACGGTTTCCCGGATAGGGCTCAACGTGAATGGTAGTCACTGGTAGAGCTCCCTGCGACGGGTAGTTGGGAACATCCGCGCTTTGAAAACTCTTAATTGTCTACATATCGATCTTCCAAATTATATTACAATTTAAAAAATATGATAAAATTATGTAAGTGATAAATCGAAATGTCCGCCTTACAATCCAAAGGACTCATCTATTTCTCAATAATTCCTTATTGTAGAACGTCATTTTATGCCACACCACCTTCATCCAATTTGGGAAAGACAAAAGCAAGCCTCTACTTTTGATGACTGGCTTTGTTCCATGTCTATTGTTTTTTTTCTATTTATTCTTTCTATCTATGCAGTCTATTTATTTACTTTTAATAATGCAATTGTTGCAAGATTTAACCGGATTGTAGTAATAGGCCGGAGGTGCCGCCGATGGATATTCATGCGCAGGATATCCCGGATTTGTCGGGTGCGGAAAGTCGCGGCTATTTGCACTTCCGGTCAAAGTGACTGGAACAACGAATATTGACAAAATGAACTTTCCTAGATCCCAAAAAATATTTTTATTTTTAATTTCACCACCACGTACATTTGAATATATGAAAGAAGTTTAATTTTAAAGGAGGGCGATCACCGAAAAATATTTAATGCAGGTTCGAATTGCCGTGTCTGCCCTGTGATTCCTCACTCTCATTCTCGCGTGCAATTTCGCAGGTCGCACAAACCCGCTGCGTGAAAATTGCACGCGAGAATGAGACTGAGAAAGGCCGTGGAAATTTGAAATATCACATAATTTTTCGGTGATCGCCCTTCTTTAAGTTGCCAAAAATATTAGATTAAAAAACTTTACCTCCTTGCCCTATTGGAACGGTTGAGAATCCAACGGCCGGATAAGCTGAATCGATATTAAAGTAGAAGAATAATAGTTCGATGAGTGGATATTAATGGCTGAGAGCACCCAAGTAATAAAAAAAAGACAGGCAAACTAACGTGGAGGCGGTTGATTATACATGTCTGCGGACACTTTTGAAATTCCCTGAATGCTTGAGGAGTTTGCAAAAAGCGAGAGAGATGGAGAGTGAATGGGAGGAGAGAAAGACAAAAAGACAGAGAGAGAATGAGAGAGAGAGGGGGACGGCAAGGAGAAATACAGAAAGGTGATGCATTGACAGAGAGATAAAGACATAAAGAATGAATTGAGAAGGCGAGCGAAAAGGTAGCATACAAAGGGCTATTCACAAATCGAACAACGTAATTCCGCTTAATCATTCACCTAAAATGCCGTCGAATGCAATCCAAAATGTCATCGATTAACAGAGCGTGATTGGAGAAGAAATAGTATTTAGAAAAAGTGGAAATTAGAAGAAGAAGCTAACAGGTGATAGGCAAGAGACAAGAATGAGTGAGAGACTGAGAGAGAAAGAAAAGATAGGAAGCTAGAGGAAGAGATTCTATGGAGTGTCTAAGTTTCCTCTACTCATGAACTGCTGCTCCGGCTACTATTATTGCGTCGATCCCCAACACCCCCCCCCCCCCCTCCCCCATATCTTTCAGTATTCGCACGTAAGCGATCACACCTTCATATAATATAAATTTTAATTTCATGGAAAATAAACAAAAAAAAACTGTCGTCCAGTCAGCGGTCGAATTTTCTATTCAAGCTTCGTTACAAATGGCAATCACGGGTTGAAAAATATTATCTTGAAGATTATATTTCGAAATCTTTCGAATAAGATAAAAATTTAATCTCAGCAGTAAATGAGCTTTAAAGGAGATATGAAGTTAAAGTTAAAAATAAGAGAAAGAAAGAGGAGGAACATTGATTGTGAGAGAGAAAGGACTCATTCAGAATGATGGGAAAGAAATGTGTTTGGCATAGATTCAAGTCTCCTGGAATTAATTAAACTCGTGCAATGATCGAAAAGGAGCTTGTGATTGAAGGAAAAAGAGAGTTTAGAAAAGAAAAATTAGTACTTCGAAAATTAGTAATTTTTGTTGTTTATAGAAAAGAATACTTTTACACTTCGTATGCATATACATAAAAGGCGGATATCCTGGGTGCGATAATGAAAAAGGGAGAGAAAACCGAGTGAGCATCCAGAGATGGAGGCTGCGAACTGCTGAAAGTCATCATGGCAGAGCTGTTTTTCAATGACTCAACGCTTCCTCTTTTCGTTCATTCCTCTCCACTTATTCATCTTCGATTTCCCTGCTCAAATCAGAGCAAAAACACTAACTCTATCATTATATAAGCAAAACGTACCTTGTGTACGTATTTTCAATGAACGACGAGTTTCTAAAATGCAATGTACACAAGCAGAAAATGAATAACTGACGAATATTAGCTTGAAATAAGTGAACTCCCGAGTCCCTCGTATTATTTGTTCCTAATTCTTCCGAGCACGTAAGGGCAATTTATTTCACTTATTTTCTTACCTTTATACATACGTTACGAAAAGTGTTTTAGAGCAAACAATCTGCAACTTTAAATAAATGTGTATATGTAATAATCATGGACACAAAGATGGCACTTGTGGGAATTAAGCGAGAGGAATTACAATCGAAGAGTTGCGTAAAGCGAGAGAGTGATCTTGCAAGGCTGATTTACAACAAGGAAAGAAGATACAATACATCTCAACATCCGTACATTCAGTACAAGAATTAACCCGATTTTTCAGCTTCAAGTTTAGCGTGGACCTCGATGCCGACAATAACAAGGTGATAGACGATTACAATCATGATGGCAATGGCGATTATCGCGCAGACGGCGACCATCGCAGCATTTTGTGACGATCGATCGACTAAATTCTTCTTCTCTATTTTAATTAAATTTTCTTTTTCAGGCAGCAAAAATGCTATGTTAGCTCTGAAGTTTTTTTTAATATTTTTTTTTTCGAAAAAAAAACCAACTTTTGCGCTCCAACTGGAGTGGTAGACTTGACTGCGTTCACTTTGGTCATTCCTTCAAGGTTCGTAGTTGTTTCTAAAAGGAAGGGAGAGGTAAACAGAGAGAGCGGGAGAGAGACAAAGAGATCGAGAGAGAGAAGAGAGAAAGAAAGCTGATTTATACATAGGTAGAGAGATTGAGACAAAACAGCAGAATTGAGAAAGAAAACGAAAGGATGGAATACAATGGAACATTGACAAATCATCCACGGCTTACTCATTCGCCTAAAATGAGGTGGAATGGAATGTGAATTGTCATCGATTAAGAGAGCGAGATAGATGAAGAAATAGGATGAATAAGAGGAGAAGAAATTGGAAAGAAGAAGCTGACATGTGATGGGTAAGAAAAATTATGAGAGAGACTCAGAAAGAAAGTAATGATGAGAAAAGGGAAGAAACATGAGAATTCGGTATGCTAAGGAATTGCAAGGAGAGGCCCCAGGCGTTTAATATCGCACATTGACTGATTCTTCGCTTGAAAACGCCCACTTGCCGCATTCAGAATTCTCATACACTCTCACCCTCTCTCTCTCTCTCTCTCTCTCTCTCTCTCTCTCTTTCTCTGCCTCTCTCTCTCTCTCTCAATCTTTCTCGCTCTATCTACATGCCTTTGAAAATCAAAACAAGCAGTTACAGTAGGACTGATTTAAAATAGACATTCACTCAATAATTAACATACATATTGTTCTATTTCTTCTCAAAAACGTAGTTTATGAGAACTTGAATAATTTTTTTCTTCTTGTTACCAAGTTACAAGCCTTCAAAATATGGTTGTGCCAAGTTTTGTTTACAGGCGGTAGTAGGCACTCTCCAATGTATTTCACACTCTCTCTATGCGGAAAAAGGCCGAATATTTGAAAGCGCGCGTTCAAAATGGCGTTGATCTACTACTGTTGAATCATTCGGCACTTGTTTCCTTTAAACTCCGTTTATTTCTTTTCTAAGCATTACTCATTCAAAATTTCATGAATTCTCGAGCAAAAAAAATCAACTTTTTTACCGGAAATGAAGAAAGAACAACGAGAACACGAGAGAATAATTTGGGAGAAAGAAATGAAAAAAGGGAGGCAAGAGAGAAAACCGAGTGAGCATCCAATGATTTAGGCTGACAATGAGAACTGCTGAAAGTCATCATGACGGAACTGTTATTCAATGACTCAAAAACTTCCTCATTTCTTTCATTCTTTCTCACTTATTCATCTTACATATATTGATTTCCTTCGGCGAAAATGCCAGAGCTGCTAGTAAATGCATAACTGATGAATAGCATACTCAAATAAAACTCCCAAGGCAGCTCGTATTATTTATTCCCAATGCTTCCGAACTCGTAATAGTAATTTATTTCACTTTTATAACCTTTCCAAGTAGAAAACAGTTACTATATAATATCATACATTCTGGAACTGTACACACACAAATAGATGCAATATTGCAAATATGTTGAATACCATGTCGCTTCATTTACACGAATGTGGCATTTGTGCGAAATAAGCGTGAGGTATTACAATCGAAGACTTGCGTAAAGCGAGAGAGTGATCCTGCCGGGCTGAGTACAACAATTGGGAAAGCTACAGCCTCTACATAAATACGTACATAAGATTCTGTACAAGAATTAATCGGATTAATTAGCAGGTGGTCCTTGCAAGAGGATAGTAGCAATGACGAAGACAATGGAGACAATCGTCACGACGACGATCAGCGCAACATTTTGTGATGATCGATTGACTAAAATTGTCCTTTTTATTTGCCTAAAATTGTCTTTTTTAATTACTAAATAACAAATTAAAAGAATGCTATTTCAACTTTTAATTTTTTTTTCTTTAAAAAAGCGAACTTCTACGCTGTCCACGCTGGCCTTCAACGGGAATGGAAGTCACTGGTTGAGCTGCCTGTGGAGGGTAGTTGGGAACTTCCGTGTTTTGAAGACTCTAAATTCTTTACATATCTTTTTTCTAACACAAAATATATGGTAATGTGCACAGCGAATTACTGCAAAAGAGCATAAGTATGTTGTACTTGTTAAATCCCAATATTCGCCTTTATAAGTCTATTTTTCAATAAATTCTTTATCGTTAGAACAGAATTTTACAGAATTTTTTATGACATACCGCGTTCCCCAAATGTGGGGAAGGCTTTCAATTTCTATTTTTTATAGTCTTTCAATGCTAGAGGGCACAAACATATATCTTCTTTCTAACTACCAGCTTAATATTTACTTTCTCTAAATAATGCAAGATTTAACCGGATTGTAGACATAGGACGGAGGTGCCGATGAATATTCGTGCCCCGGAAATACCGGATATGTCGGGTGAGAAAAGTCGCCGCAATTCGGAGCAGCGTTTGGAGTTCCCGTCACTGAAACAAAGAATGAAAAATAAAGAAAAAATTATCAAAAAAGGACATTTCCAGGCTTTCAAGAAGGCTTGAATAAACATAAGTTTTTTTTAAAACTCATTTCGAACTAGTATAAAAAAATTAAATTTTAAGCTGCCAAACAAATAAGATAAAAGTTTTACCTCCTTGCGCGAATGGAACGTTTGCGAATCCAACGGCGGGATAAGCTGAATCAATAATAAAGTCGACGAATAACGTTTCGGTAGGTGGGCATTTATGGTTGAGAACTTCTCAAGTTGTTAAAGGGAGATAAGTAAATTGACATGGCGGCGGTTGAGTATACATGTTCTTGGTTTCTGTGTTCATTCCCTGGAGGCTTGAAGAGTTTGAAGTGAAGTTTCTTTGCTAAATAGAAGGGAGAGAGAGAGAGAGGTGATGCATAGGAAGAGAGATTGAGAAAAAACAGAAAAGAGAGCGAAATGGTGGAACACAAAGGAACATTGACAAACTGTTCACTGCCATTCGGCTTACTCATTCGCCTAAAAATGCAATGTAAAATGTCATCGATTAAGAGAGCGTGATTTATGAAGAAATGATGATGAAAAGGAATGGAAATTCAATAGAAGAAGTTGACATGTGAAAGTCATAAAAAAGAGACTTAGACAGAAATTAAAGACGAGAAGCTAGAAAAGGAGGGGAAAGAGGAGCATGCGAATATTCGAAGGAAATGAGACGCCTCAAGCATTTAATATTGTGCATTGACTTATTGTTCGAGTGAGAACGCCCACTTGCCGCATTCAGAAATTCTTTTGCGTTCGCCCTCTCTGTTTCTCTCTCTCTCTCTCTCTCTCTCTCTCTCTCTCTCTGTTTCTCTTTTTCTCTCTTAATAGTTCTCGCTTTCTCTAGATTCCTTTGAAAATTAAATAGAATGCAATTAATGTATATAAAGAACTTTCTCATCAATCATCGATTTCTCAACGTTTCTTCTTTATGCAAATATTCAGTATTTTAGTAGTATATGGAAACGACGGGTTGCAAAATGGCCATGTAATCTAATTTTAAAGATTACATTTAGAACTTTTATTTTCATGAGTGTTATTCAAATAATATCTCATCCGGAAATGATCTTAAGGAAGAAATGAAGATGAGTTACATACTATGAGATGTTCTTTATATGCACTTTTTCATCCATTTTTTATTGTTAATGGTAACAACGGTTGCAAAAATGATTTTAGCCACTTTATTTCTTTACCCGCAATAATTTTATGACAATGGTACAAAATGATCTCGCACAACAAGCGTTAGAGCAATAGAAAAGAAAGAAAAGGGAAAAAATATTTAAGGTATACATACATATTTCCAGATCATGCACAAGATTTCATGGCATAAAAGTACTGAAATTTGTTTCTTTAAAACATAAATTTGGGAATTTTTATTGTTTATAAAAGAAAAGAATAGATTCACAACATGCTCTTTTACAACTCCTATTCATGCATGTACTGGAATGTAGAAGCAAATACCATATGTAAGGGCATTTCAAGGCAATGCCTATAGGATACTGAATAATCTGTCTGCATCCAAAGGACTCTGTATCTCTAAAATGCCTTCTTATCCCCAGACCCAGAGTCCGATGATGACGAATCGGATGAAGATGATGAGGAAGACGACAAGGAAGATGGTCGAACCCACGCCAGCGGCGATTCGGCGGCGGCGAACAACTAAATAGAATTTAATTTGTCTTCTTTTCTTAAACAGAAACTAGTGGTGAAAATATAAAATTCTACGAAAAATATCTGGAAAAAACGTTAAAAATATGTATATATATTTCCAACTTCTGTGATGCGCAGTCGCACAGTCTACATTAACGGTCACGGGCTGCGCGGTCTGAGGCGGGTAGCCGGGATTCTTCAAAATGTGGTTAGTAATTTAGCTAAATTATATCTTTACATACCAAGAATGTACAGTAATTTTTATTATTAAAAGACTAATATGATGGCTTGATTGGTATTGACATTTGATTTTTTTTTAACTTAATAACAGGGAACGTACCGGGTTGTAGAATCCGGGCTGCTGCGGGTGCTGGGACGGATAGCCAGACTGAGCGGGCGGATATCCTGGTTGCGAGGAATACCACGCACTATCACCAGCAACGGCTACGCCAGGGTTTGATGGAGCAGTGGGCACGGCTAAAGTAAGACATCTTAGGATTCAGGGATGACCTTGACGGAGAAAGAGAGCGAGAGAGATGGAGAGAGTGAGCGAGATATACACAGGAAGTGGGCCTCAGCTCAGGAAGAGGATGAGAAAATTAAAGTATGTGATTGAAAGAGATAGAAAAAGAGGTCTTGAACGCAAACGTGGATAGAATGATTTTCATCCTTTTAAATTAAGAGATTGAAATAGTGTCAATCTAAGGATCTTTTTAACACTGCTCACCTCCTTGTCCGAGCGGGACGTTTGTGAATCCTGCCTCGCCGGGGTAGGCTGAAATCACGACACTTTGCATTCAGAAGAAATAAGTACCGTCAAGGAAATATGTAGCTAGAATAACTAACTTGTAGACCCGAGTAATTTAGTCGGAAAAGATAAATTTAGGCTTTGCGTCTCTTTAATAAATATTTAATTGATACATGAGAACTAACGAGGCGGTGCTTGGTCGAAGCCAAGATTCGCTTGGCCTGTCGCTTTTGACATTGTAAATGAAGTGAAAGGGAGGGAGCTGCAAAATAGGGGAGTTGGCAAACATTTCCCTTTGGCCCATGCCTCCAAATGCTAGTCAGATATGCTGGCAAGCTATAAAAAGTAAGTCATCGAGAAATGAAAAGTAAGCATGAGAATATGAGAGAAAGAAATGTTGGGAGGTTATAAATGGCTTTATAAGAAAATAAGGGAAACAGAAAGACAGATAAAGAGAGAAAGAAATAGAGAGAGAAAAAAAAAAGAGAGATAGTAGAAAGAGAGAAAGAGATGATAAAGAGAGAAAGCGCGAGAGAAAAAGAGAGAGCGATAGAAAGGAAATGCGCCAACGAGAGCTTTATCAAGGCAGCCAGAGCAAACAGCAGTCTCCTGCCAACGCTGCGCTCTCAGGAAGTGAATGATCTGGCCTATGACCGAATGTTGGCTCTCTTACATATGAGTCTTTGCTGTCTGGACGCTTTACCTCCTATATCTCTCTCTCTCTCTTTCTCTCCTTCTCTCTCTCCCTCTTTCTCTCTTTCTCTCTCTTTCTGTTCTCCTTCTCTCTCTTCATCTCCTCTTCTCTCAATCTCTCATTCCTTCCCTCATTTCCTTATCTTTACTTTCCTAAGTACGCCTCGATCTTCTCGCTCTCTGTCTCTCTGCTCCTCTCTCTTCTGCATACTCTCTGACCTACGTTTGTCATCTCTCGCTTGCTCTTATCAGCCATGCGATGACTAGTCTGTGGTGGATGTTGCTAGAGCTGGGTGAAAAGTCAAGTTCTATGACGCCAAGAGGGGATACACTTAAAATATTGACCTTACCTTAGACATAAACTACATCGCTCTATAACATCTGGTTCTCTCTCCATACTCTTCCTCTCTCTCTCTCTCTCTCTCTCACTCTTTCACTGAATCCCCAAAGTTCTCTGATGAAATGCAGAAGAAATGATAAAAAGTGTGGCTGTATTGCAATTATAAGCAATCAACATGTATGTACATACATATATACATACCGTGCAGTATTTGATTTTAATGTGCGTCATGGTTCTCTGCTGCACAGAGAGGTGAAAGGACTATGATGCAAAGTACATAGCTCCTATTGATTTTGATCAATATATAAAGTAACCTATTACACACGTTTCTGGTATGTTTCCTGTTGATCTTCTTCATCAATCTACCAATCAATATGCTTTCATGTCAGCTTTCCCTGATAATATGTTGCCCCTCGCTTCATGGCTCTTATCAGTCCTCATTCACAGGTGATTGCGCCGAAGGTATCAGCCAATAAATGCACCTGACTTTGATTTTTATCTTCTTCTTCTCTCTCTCTCTCTTTCTGTCTTTCTCTCGGTCTCTTTACTCTCTCTCTCTCTCTCCTCCTTGCATCAAAAACCTAACGATAGCTTTCATAACACTCTCTTGCTGACGTGCGGGTTCTCACGGGATGATTAGAAGGGGCCCTTCAGGGAGATGACGCATCCATGACGCGCATTGTAAAGAATTCTTTCTGATTGATGACAAAATGGCCAAACACATTTCTTCCGACCAAGCCGTGAAGGTTGTTGATATGGCAGTTCCGCCGGAAACGGTTAATAAGAGCGAGAATCTTTACTTCTTTAATTCAAAATGTATATAACAAGTAGCAGATTAGTATCCAACAGTAATGTCCGAGTGTTCTACTACCAAGAGACCCCAATTACCTTCCCGTTAAAAGATTTAAGTAGCACATGCCCATTCTTCCATTCATTTCACTTTGTTGTGGACACAAAATAGCATCATCTCTGCTTTATCTACCGGATAAAAAAAAAAAAGAAAACCCGACCAATACACCGCTTGGAATTTAGTCGAGTATGTACAGATACTAGATACAGGAAAAGAGAATAAATTATGACTGTTGAACACGATACAAAGACGTGAGATATTAAAGATGATCAACAGGGCACAGTATTCAAAGAAGAATAAATGTCTTTCATGCACGGTTCCACTTTTACAAACCCAAAACAATCCATTGAAATATTGAACTGAACTCTTACGTCTTACAATAGGCATATTTGATGTACCTTTATCGTGTTTTCCCAGACAGTCGACAGTGGCGTTCATTTCTTGACCCCACCTACTTCTTCTTGCCCAGCCACTTGGGCAATGGAGCAGAGCCAGCCATCTTGGCCGGGGTGCCACCTCCACTGTGTCCATCCGAGGTTGCTCCACCTCCGCTTCCTCCCCCGGGTGTTGGTCGCTTGACCCCAGCCCCGTTCGGTTCTCCCGCAACGACAGGAGCGAATGGCTTGTAGACCGTGTTCACCGACAGCCTCAAATATGCATTTTATAATGAATACTGTAATTTAAAGTTAATTAATTAGTGCAATTTCACGATTTTACGCAGTCATTTAGCTTTCACTCACAACCTGAAATTATTCGTCGTTGGCGCCTCTCTGTTTTCCCACAAGTTCTGCTAATGAGTAAAATTACTTTAAATTGATATTAACCACTCTCTGCTGATTCTCTCTGCCTCTTCTGCCGTTGCCTCGCGAACAGGAGCAGCCGCTTTCAGGACCGATTCATCTAAATCAAAACATACGTTTGTCATCTTGGCAGTCTAATTAATATTCTTATTACGCTGTTATTACTCTTGTGATTATGTTATAACATGACTGATTCGAATGAATACATGTAACCATTGTATCGTTGTGCAAACCTTTCTCCTCTGAGCTTGCGACTTTGACAATGATCTTCGCACTGGGTGCCAAGCCGGCTGCAACCAGATTCTGCTGCTCCTTCTCCTTCAGCTTCTCTCGCAGGAAGTGGAGGGAGAAGACGCTCCCCGCCGGAAAAAGCTCCCGGACAAAGTCGAAGATGTGGGACACTCAAACAACGATTCTTAACGACTTTGAGGTAAAAAATAAAATCAATACTAGATTTTAGAAAGGATGTTTAAGTATTCGGGCTAATAGAATCCTATTTTTTAATTGTTTAATTGTTTATCTACATCTTTTAAGGATGTGACGACACAACGACATGAAAATGAAGATCAAATGAAAGACATGTCCTAGCAGCGTGAGAAGGGGGAGGGAGAGGGATACAGTAGCCACGGTAGTCCTCTGCTCGGGTGAAGGGTAACCCGGAGATGGGGTGGATCAGGTCCCAAGGGCTGGCAAGGCCTATTAGAAATGTGCACTGAGGAGGGTGCATCTCAGAGGAACCACCGCACTTGCTGTATGGGGGAAGTGAGAGTGATTGGACTGGGGAGATAAAGAAAGTGCTGCTGTAATTAAAACATAGATAAATAGTAAATAGTGAATATTAAATAGAAATGACTAAATAAGTTAACACTGACAATGAGACCAAGCTAGATACGAGGATAGTCAAGCTTAAGTAATGAAAGAAGAGACAAATTGAGAAGCTTAATTTTTTTTAATTTAATTTATTGAGCAAATCTTGAACATGAGATTTGCAGACGAACCTGGTTCACGAGACAGGAAAATCGCCTGAACGAACTGGTTGTTCGGCAAGACAAACAGAAGGACAGTGTGCCTAAAATTAAATTTAAAAAAATTTGTCACGAGTTGAAACAAATTACTTTTGACACGAATATAGTATCTAACGACTTCGGCATTGAAATCCCGCTACTTCAATAGAATAAAAATTTCTATATTACTTTTTTTTTAGCTCAATAGTACTAACTGATAAGCCTTGAGTTTCAATGTTGCGTTTCTCTCCTGAACTGCTGTGCGAGGCATCAGGGCTCGTTGAGTCTGGGCACGTCTGAAATCAACCCACTCTTTACTTTCGGCCAACTACTCTAAACATGCTAGACGAACAGTCAAACATTGACATCGTCAATATGCTCTCTCTATGATTACTGTGGCACAATAACTGTACAACTGACGCTTCTTGTCTCAGTTCCTGCTGCATCTTCTTCGCGTCGTCGACGGTCAACTCGAAGAAGGCATCATCGATAGGCTCTCCGTTACCCGCCATTTGCACTGGAGGACTTCGAGTGAAGACAACGGCCTGCCGATCGCAGTGGGTCGGCTGAACATGATGAACAGGCTGAGTGCTGTAGATTAAATTCATGTTTTTTTTAAGACAACCACAATAAAGCGAGATTCTTGGAAAAAGGGGAAAATTTTGACATGAATATTGCTTGCAAATCTAACAAGTAATTCGGCGAGAGCTGTCTCCGTCGAACTCTGTTCCGAAGCAGTAGAAGTGTTTGAAGTCGAGAGAACCTAGAATCAACATTCTTATTTGCTTACCAGGAAAAAGTGATAATATTCAAGGTGGGTCTTTTTTTTTAAGCAAACTAGAATTTTTGTCTAAAAATTTGTTTTATTTTCTTCATCTTTCAGTTAAGGAAATGGTTGATAAGAATAAATAAAACAAAAGAAATGAACCGCTGCAATCTCTCCAATAGGCAGTCTTCCCCTCTCGGCTACCAGTTCCGCCGCAGCGCTCATATCACGGTTCGAGAGGGATGTATTCACCTGGAGGAGGAAGAATTTTTTTTTAAATCTCCTTTCATATGCTTAATTTTTATACTTACACATTTTTTTCTATAATTGCAGGAGGAATAAAATTATATAACCTGGGGATAAATTAATAAAAAATAATCCGCGTATTTCAGCTTCCAAAAAGAAGCCTTTGACTGACATGCGCGAGCATTGTCTGGAGAGCGTTGAGGCGATTGGAAGACTGAGGGGGCGTGACCGGGCGTGCCGCAGATGCATGGTTTCCAGTCGTCACTGCACGATTTTCTGCCGCTCGAAGAAATGGCTGCTGATCGAATGACCAGGAATTGGCATGCGAAGCGGGAGGCGATGGAAGGCGGTCCGGAATCAGGGAGGAAGGCCTGAAAGCATTGATCTTCTGCAAGGATGCAGTATGTCGTATTACACCAATTCTTTCTCAATTACGTGCAACACTTCATTTTTTAGTTATCCGTGCTCAGCATCAATGAAATGGAATGCCCACTTCTTAAAACTAATCATTTCTGGAACAATCACATACCGGACAGATTTATCTGATCACATAGTTTAAAGTAAAAGGATTTTTTTTAAATTAAAATGTTATGTATATCGTTTAGGCAAACAAAGCCCATTTCTTTCCCAATTCTAATCATACCCCCCCCCTCCACTGCGATGTTCCTGTTAGAACCCCCTATTGCGAAAAAATGCATACAGTAGTGGAGTACTCGCAGGAGATACGGTAGTCGCTATGGCCGTGGCCGCTCGTGCTTGCTGCTCTCTCTTTCTCTCCTCTTCTTGCTCTGCGAGAAGACGTTCAGCTTCCTTCTGTCGTACCTCTACTTCGAAGGCCTTAAAAAATAAACTGCTCAATGCTTTATAAAAAATATTTTAGGCTTTATCAAAATTAAGAAGGCTATAAATATCTTCATATTGGTGTCCGATTTTTTTTTGAATTGGACAATTCAAAGCGATGGTTGAAGGAATAAAATGGACTAATATATAGTTGAACGAATAATATCCAGCACCCTATAACTGAATTGATTAGCTCACCTCGAGTCTCTCCTGTTCGATCCGCTCTGCCTCAGCATTCTGTGCCTTCTTCTCGTTGAACTGCCTGTCCAACCCCTCTCTTTTCTGCTTCTCCTCCTCCACATTTGACTCGATTTCACAAAGACGCGCTTCGTCGATGGCAAGGCGTTGATACCTTCAAATTTATTGTCGTAACTCTTTATTTGAATTAACAAATTAACCTGAATAATATAAACCGTAAAGTTCACTTAATAAATCACAATGACTTTGAAGGATTTTAAAAGCCATTAAAGATGTTTTCGAAATTACCAACAGAATACCTGATCAGACTCTTGCCCGTTGTAATCCCGATAGACTGAAGAGTCGTAGCACGCAGTTCAGCTTCACCGCGGTACTAAACCATCATTATATTCTTAAACCGAGGGAGAGAGAGAGAGAGAGGGAAAGAAAGAAAGATAACCTGTCTGTTCATGTAAGAGCAAGAGGGCACGCCAGCTTCGGTAGAGGATGCCAGGTCGGAGCCGGAAACGGTAGAAGCTTTCTCGATGAGCTCGAAAAGAGAGGAAGAGGGAGCCAGGGAGACAACCGGTCGGCCAGCCTCGATCTGATTGTGAGAGACGACAACGGTTTCAAGACTAATGGAATTGGTTACAATAACAAGTTATCTAGAAGAGGCTCAAGTAACATTTAGCGGAAAAAAAATTGGCAGGATAGGAAGGGGCAGTAAAAAGGCCGCCAACAGCCAAAGAAACCTGGAGTGCAATGGTGACACTCTCAGCCGTGGCTGCTGATCTGGGATGCAACTCGAGGGTCACGTTGTTAGGGAGGCCGGCGAGGCGGAAAGGGAGTGCCGCATCAAGGACACGTCTCTGGTGGCGAAGTTCGTGAGAGGTCGGCTCGTAGCCTTGCTGGAGGCACGCATCCTCGAGCACCTCAACGACACTATCTCGTTTCATACACGTTTCATTTCTCAAATCATTCTTGAAGCTAACGAGGCATGTATCAGACAATAGAAAAGGATGGTATTTGTCGCAGATAAAAGAAGGTCAAGTCAAATTTAAAAAAAAAAACCTTTTGGAGTAGCGTCGATGGAGTCACTTTGATGTTGCAACGCCTCGCGTTCGGAAATAGCACGGTTAGAGACGTCATCCTTAAGACGAAATCGATAATTTCAACTCTAACTACCAACAAATCAGATTGGAAAGAGGCACAATCTGTCAAGAAGGTCATGTCAACAGCTAGCAATAAGAATGACGATTATTCCGGTGTGATGATTTAAAAATGGCTGATACGGTACATCCACTAACCAACGTAGTCCAGAAAACCAGATACAATTTTTTATATACCGATTGAACAGTGTCAAAAAGGCCGTGCATAAAAGAACATAGTATCTTTAAATTCTTAAAGATAATAAAATCTTGTTATCACGGAATAACTCTTGTTTCAACAGTATAGAAGCCTTACTTTGTTTAGCTGTCTGACTCGCACTCATAATCACACCGAAATTTGCTGATGTTTTGAAATTTATTGCCTCGTTGAGATTTCGTGTTTTGTTGAAATGTATTTGATTTCCTGGTGTTTCTAATGAGATTGTTTTAATGTTATTTGCTGCTTTAGACTTATCCCGCACACGCTGGAGCAGCAAGAGCCTGAGTGGTCGTTGGAGAAGCTCAAAATCGAACGGTGGGCGTGTCGCCTTGGCTACTTTCCGTCAAGCTTATCTGAAGCTGCCTAGCACCCTTCGCGCAGTCTTTTCGCTAGGAAATGGCCCTCAGGCTCGGACAGCGTCTGCCTTTGCGGCTTGCGCTTGTCGCACAACGATCAATTGCGACTGGAAATCGGTCAGTAATCAGGCCGGAAAATCGTACAGTTTTTTCCGGTTTCCAACCATTATGATGTTTATGAGCTATTAAAAGTAGTGTCAGATCTTGCTTGCGATACTTGCTTTGTTCCTTCCCGTCCGAAGTAAACAACCGGTGTAACTTGTCCTTGCATGTGCTGATCACGTGGGCGGTGCCCTTTTTTCCTACCTTGTTTACGGACAATCGTTTCTGTTTTCCCCTTGCATTCTCTCAATATTTGATAGAGCGCCGAACCCTAGCAGAAGATTTTTGGGTGTATTTCTATTGATTCGCAATTTGTCATTGCCATAATCGCCAAGGCTGCGAAATTGGTTGCCGTGCACATATGTACTACTGGGAATGAAATTCAATATGCACTCCTCCATAGCATAGATAATTAACTATGCGCTGCGTTAAGTGTTGCCTATAAGCAATTTTACACTATCGAGAAAAGAATTTTATAGGATACAATAACATCATTTATGTAGCCAAATATCACGGTGCACTCTGATTACTGGGGCAGATTGAATTTCAGCTCCAAATGTGTTATGTGTAGCTGAAATGAACTAAAATAAACATAACAAACTTGTTCCATCTTTTTTTGCTGTTTACAGTGGTCTCCTTCTGAAGACACGTCTACACGCGCCGCTTGCCTCTTTTCGTCGGAACGACGAATTGCCACTCATTGCAGTGCGTTATGCGGCTGCCGATAGAAGCAAGGTAAACATATTAAAAAAACAACCAAATAAGCTTAGTAGTTAAAATATAAAAAAAAAACTCTTTAAAAATTTCGCTTTTCCGAAATATCTAAGACTTTTTGTCTATATAATAATTTTTTTTTCATTCACGAAAGATTGTTTTCAGTTATTCTCGCTTTAATCTTCTGAAAGTATTCATGTTCAGGTGGAGCAAACGCTCAAGATGCTCAAGGAGGACATTCGCTGGAAAGAGGAGGAGAATAAGAGGCTCAAGCTGGTCAGCGCTTTGATTAAAGCTGAATGGCCAATTGGATCTGTTAAGCACTCTCCATTTATTTCCCGTGTTTGCCTGAATCAGCTGTTTCTATCAACTGTCCCAAGTGGAGCTCTGGATTGCTCTCTTTGTGTTTGAATAGCTCGAGGGGGTAAGGAAAGAAGATTTCTTCGGTCTATGTACTAGGCGATTGACATAGATTTCTCTCTCTCTCTCTCTCTCTCTCTCTCGCTCTCTCTCTCCCTCTCTTTCATTTTCTCAGCTGTCTCGCCTGTCCCCTTGCTTCTTGCGTTTGGTCAGAGGTGTTTTGAAACAGCGACGCTTGTTTGTTTATTTGTTTGTTTGTACTCACAGTAGCTCAGCACTCGCTGTGTCTGGTTTGCTACGAAACCAGCAGAACATCAGATGTCTTAGAAAAAAAAGAATAGTGAAAGAATTATAATTAATTACAAGTAATATAATTGATGTAAAGATTATTCTACCTTAAGAGAGCCTCTCTGTAAGACTCAAGGAGGCTTGTATAGGCGCCTGCCCTGAGGACTTTTTGTTTAGTTTAGCGTTGTAAACTTTATGAGGGATATATCTAGTGTTCATAACGAAGTCTAGGCGGTCAGAAAGTTTAGAAAATTTCTTTTCACTTAGATATAAGTCGTAATGTTCATAAACTTTGGATGACCATAGCTAACGTTATACTTAATATTTCTCAATATTCTTTTCACTGGTCAATTCCTTGTCGAAAAATTAAAATTTTTATAACTTTTGGAAAATTGAATTTTTTGAAATGTCGTTTTCAGGCAATAACTTTTTTTATTATTATGACTTGCAGAAAACTGAAACTTCCATAAGAAAGAGGAGAAAAAATTACACATAATATGTGTCTACGAGGAAAAATCTCCGATACTTTTTTTGGGTATCTGCATTTGAATATGGGTTTCTGACCAAATTTCGGCTTTGGCTGCAAACCATAATATCTTTCAAACTTCATCAATTTTAAAACGGAATAGTCCATTCGATGTAATTTTTTATCCTCTTTAAAATAGTATATACTTTGTTTGCAAAAGAAATTAGTCTAAAGGCCTAAAATTGACTTTTTGTGTTTTTGGCCTATTTCTGGTGTTAAAATACTCGTTCTTTGGACCATTAATGGGTCATATAGGCCGACTTTCCACATAATATTTACTTTACAAGAAAGAGCAGTTAAAACTGAGTCGGATACAGCTTTTTCATCAAAATCTGAGGATACTTTTTTTGGGAATACGTATTTGAATGCTGACTGTTGAAGGCGATATTGCTGAATATTTTTTAGCAAATATTTAAAATTAGTTCTTTTGAAATATCTAGCACCCAATAATGGCTATTCCCGAATTCTTTGCAGTCCTTTCATTGACTTTTTGTGTTTTTGGCCTATTTCTGGTGTTAAAATACTCGTTCTTTGGACCATTAACTCAAAAGTACTCAAAATGTCAAGAAATTTCATTTTTACGAGCCAAGATGGCGAAATAATTGTATGAAAACTCCTTCGAAGCCAACTATCAGGTCATTTGTGAGCCGGATTGCCAGAAAGGTCATAACCATTCTCCTCTTTCTTATGGAAGTTTCAGTTTTCTGCAAGTCATAATAATAAAAAAAGTTATTGCCTGAAAACGACATTTCAAAAAATTCAATTGACCAAAAGTTATAAAAATTTTAATTTTTCGACAAGGAATTGACCAGTGAAAAGAATATTGAGAAATATTAAGTATAACGTTAGATATGGTCATCCAAAGTTTATGAACATTACGACTTATATCTAAGTGAAAAGAAATTTTCTAAACTTTCTGACCGCCTAGACTTCGTTATGAACACTAGATATATCCCTCATAAAGTTTACAACGCTAAACTAAACAAAAATTCCTCAGGGCAGGCGCTCCTCGAACCTTACAGAGAGGCTCTCTTAAATCACCGAATGAATTATTAATTCAAATAGATTGGCTGGAATTTCTAGTGTGTAATTCCATAGCCTATTGTAATTTATTTTCTGTGAGGTTGGTTCTATTGTAGAAAAAAAACTCTAGGTGCAAAAGTTTTTTTTCATATTTAATAATATGATGTGAAGGTATAATACTTTTCAGGTGCCCGTGAAAGAGGAAGGGAAGAAGCTGACGATTAAGGAGAAGGTGATCCACGAACTGAAGCACTATTACCACGGATTCAGACTCCTGGCACTCGAGACCAAGGTCTCCGGGAAGTACTTGTGGAGGATCATCCGTGGAAACACGCTCACCAGGAGGGAGAGACAACAGTTGGTAAGCATGCATGCTATTACGGTATCTTGATCAAGATACCGTAAACGGTGTAATTGGGGAACATTTTTTTCTGGTGTCAAATTTCGTAACTGATTATATAAATTATTGCTTAATATAGTAATAGTAATAAATTGAACAAAATAAATATGGCTACCGTAATCCTAATTGTAAGCCTAATTGAAGGTGCGCACAATGTCGGATCTCTTCCGCCTCGTGCCCTTCTCCTTCTTTATCATCGTGCCCTTCATGGAGTTTGCACTGCCCATCTTCCTCAAGCTCTTCCCCAACATGCTGCCGAGCACGTTTCAGGAGGCTGCTAAGCAGGTCTCTTTTCGGGGCATTTTAAATTTTATTATTAAAGTTAGCGTCAGAGCAATGTTTATTTATTGTTGTTCATTAATTAATTTAGAAATAGCCTCATTTAAACAGGAGGAGAAGCTTCGCCGCCAAGTAAAAGTGAAGGTGGAGATGGCCAAGTTCCTTCAAGACACACTCGAGGACATGGCACTGGAGAAGAAGAAGAAGTCGACGAACAAGGACCAGGAGTCCAAGGCACTCGACTTCGCACGCTTCATCAAGAAGGTAAAAGAGGAATGGGGAAAGAAGAAGCCCTAATCAGTGCCAGGAAGAAGAAAAAGAAGTTAAAATAAGCACTTGATGTTTTATTAAATGATATGATGCAACAGCTGTTGCATCATTAATTACTGATTGTTTGGGGCAAAAAATGTGAATACTAATTCATAGGAAACCAAGATATAGTCTCAGGATGTTCTGGAACATTGATGGTGAATGAATAAGTAAGGCTGAGTTCAAGAGAAGTTCACATATGACTTCTCCGAATATGCCTTCAGTTCCCTGATGGGAGATACAGTGGTATGGTTATATCCTTTTAACCATCCTTCTAGTATTGAAGTTCGTGGCTGACGGGCTTTAAACATAGCTGTAATGTCATAGTTGTTGTTGTAATAATAACGCATTCGTTTAAGGTGCGTACCGAAGGTGGCTATGTCTCCAACGAGGAGTTGTTCAAGTTTTCGAAGCTTTTTGAAGATGAGCTCACGTTGGACAATCTCGCAATGTCCCAGGCAAGCCTAATCATTGGAATTTATGTTAAGAAGAAAAGCAAACACTGAGACGTAAATATATGCTTTCTAAAAATAAAATGTAATTAAAGGTTGAAAGTAGTTTTATGCTTTTTTTGTTTACATCTTTTTTCTCACACTAATGAACTTTATTTCAGCTCCGCGCTCTGTGCCGATTGCTCTCAATTCCACCACTTGGATCGCCTGAGATCCTTCGTTTTCAACTAAACATGAAACTTCGAGAACTCAAGGCCGATGACAAGGTTTTATATATTATTTCTGCTGTGTTTATTCGTATAAAAAAGTGGCTTTAATATTTATGTAATTGTATCTCTTCATATATTTAAAACTCTTTCCCCCCAACCTATGTGAAGTATCACTCTAATATTTATATAAGTAGATTTCCTTACAACTTGTCAACATCAGCAAATCGCCGCGGAAGGCGGAGTCTCTTCCCTCACAACACTGGATCTGCAGCAAGCGAGCAGAGCTAGGGGAATGCGAGCGGTTGGGGTGAGCGAGCAGCGGCTGAAGGAACAGGCGGGTTCTGAAATAAAAGAGTTTTATTTCCCGCCAGAATGTAAATTCAAAAATTTATTCATTTCCATTTAACACCTATTGTCGAAATAGTCATTTAAAAACAGCTGTTGCTCAATTTAGTTGCATCGTTTCGTTGCAAGTGTTATTTCTATAGCAAATCAGATTGTTTGGCTATCAATATGGTGTAAGTACCATATTAATTGTAAGTATCCAGGTAACAAGGATGTTTATGAGAGTCACCGTTGTTTTTATTTAGCTGGACCAATGGCTGGAGTTGTCTCTGAACGACAAAGTGCCCCCTTCTCTGCTGCTCCTCTCACGCACTCTCTACATGCCAGAGGATATTCCCTTCACTGACCGCCTCAAGATGCTCGTCAAGGACATCCCAGAGGGGGTCGCAGAGCATACGAGACAACGAATCACGCAGATGGAGGTGAAGGGCATTTCTTATCGTGTGGCAGTTCTACTAATACATTTAACAAATGTTATCTTGAAAAAAAAATCGGTGTCAGTTGAGTCTACAGATTTAATATTAAAAAATCACGTTTCCAGGGTGGCCAAGTCGATCACAAAGCGCGTATGGATCTGATCAAGAAGATCGAAGAGGCCATTAAGCTGGAGAAGACACTCGCGACCAAGGAAGAAGAGGCTCAGAAGGCTATGGTCTCATTCTTGGTGATAGCACCATATCTAAATTTTGTAATGTTTACCTGTGAATCTTTCGTTTTACTCGCCACTATCACTCTCTCTCTCTCTCTCTCTCTCTCTCTCTCTCTCTCTCTCTTTCTCTCTCTTATTTCACTCACTCTCTCTCCCTCTGTCTCTCTCTCTCTTCTCTCGGTCTTTCTCTCTGCGCCGCCTCTCTACCTCTCTCTGTATCTCTTCTCTCTTTCACTTACCTCTGCATCGTTCAGTTGGCAAAGGAGAAGGCAGAAGCAGCGGCAGCAGCAGCTGCAGCTGCAGCTCCATCAGCCGAAGAACTCGCAGCAGCTCGAGCAACTGCAGACGCAGCAGAGGCAGCAGGTGTCTACAGATTTGTAGAATTATGTTGACATTAAATTAGTATAATTTAATGCTACTATTATAGCACTCCTTGAACTCAAATTGTCTATACATTATTATGAGATCATACTATGTTTTTAGTGGTATCCGCCGCCGAGGCCGTGAAGACTGCAGTGAATGTCATCAATGCGTCTACTGCCCTCCCTGGCAAGGTTGGTGTTCTATTGAAAAGAAAATTTAATTTTGCAAATTAGATTAGATATAATAAGCATGAGATTGAGGTAAAGAGTGTATGATCGGTTAAATTCACAGGAAGACATGAAGGCGGCCGCAGTTGCTGAGGTGAAGAAGGTCGTTGCCGCCGCAACGGATGTTGCTAAAGAGGCCAAGAAGGTTTGTTGCTATTGTTTCTCCTCGAGGGTTTTGGTGGGATTTCTGTTTTAAAAAGCGAGCATCTCTAAATCAGGGGAATCTCAAATTTATCTTTGGAACTCTTTATGAAAACCCCAGGGGGTCTACGCAATGACTATTGTCTTTCTTAAAAAAATTAAATTCAGTTATCGAATTTCCGTTATACATTTCTATTATCCACTGTTAAGGAGGAGGCTATCGACTTGAAGCACCTTTCGAGGGTCGAAGACATTCTGCTGGGTGGACCACTTCATGAAGCGAAGCACGATATCAAGGGGCTCAAGGAACAAGTCTCGGAGCACTCGGAGGTACAGTGGGTTTTTATATTCGAAATAAAATTGGTGTTGCTCATAGTTACGGTGTTTATAATGAAACTATCCAGTTAATCTTTTTGATCTGACTAATGCTAAGCGATGTGTTTGCAGGATCTCGTCAAGGTTAATCTGCTTGACGAGGCCTTTGCGGAGTCAAAGGTTGCGAAGCGCCTTCGAAGCAAGGTTAGAAGAGAACGCATTTTATGCTTGACTGCTTTAATTTGAATTCATGTTTTATATGCTATTAAGATTACCGTAAAGGTCTATTTACACTGATATTATTTTTATTTCTTAATCGTCGGTATGATATATTTGTAAATTCAGGTGGACTCAATGATCAAGAGCGTCGATCATCTCGTAGTGAAACTGGAAGAGAGCAAGCGAAACCTCGAGGAAACCATCGCAGATCCCGCGCATCCCGAGGAAGCGGATCTCAAGAAGTAAGGAAATATCAATTAGGACATCGCTCTATTATACCCGTTTGGTCCACTCGGATGGTATGCTCTGCTTATACCTGAGTTCTTGCAAACAAATATTTAGTATTTATTTTGAAAAAAATTAAATTTTCTATAGTAAAACTAAAAGAATATTAGGGGTTTCTTTTTGTAAGGCTGATCACATCCGTCACTGGAAATTTGAATGGAGATTGCTCGCTTCAGAAATCATGATTGTTCAGGCGGAAAGAAGTGCGCGTCGCGGACGTGATTGAAAGTCTGAAGAAGTTGCGCAAGGTGGACGCGAGCGATGAGGAGGCTGCGAGCCTGGAGAACCTTGTCAAGGTGGGCAGTTTTCTTCTTCACTATCGTTTTACGGTTCGACAAATAGGTAAAGTCTGAGGAAGCGGAAACTAAAGAAAAGTTCTACTTTAGGCTTAGAAACATTGTTAACTTAGTTAGTTTTATGTATCCTTAAATTTTTCAAATACAGAATAACAAAACGCATCAGTTAGCAACATACACAATTCAATACGTTCTGATCATTTGATCATTCGAAATATAAATAATGTCTTTGTAAAAATAATAATTTCGAGGTGCTTGACGATGACTTGGATGGCTTCATCGATTCGGAGCATGTTCTGGAGGTATGTACCTCTCTGTCTCTCTCTCTCTCTCGCTCTATCCCTCTTCTCTCTCTCTCTCTCTCTCGCTCTCTCGCTCTCATTCGCATCAACCCCTTCACTCGTAATTGTCTCCTTTGCAGGTGATCGAGTTGCTAGAGAAGCACTCGGATGTCAAGATTGCGCCCTCCCAACTGGCAGCCATGATCGAAGTGCTGAAGAAGGAGGACAGAGCGGAGCAGCTCGAGGAGGCCAAGAATGGAGAAGGAGACAAGAAGAAGATGGCAGATGGCAAGGAGAAGAGCGAGGTTTGAGAGAGAAAGAGAGAGAGTATGTGCGTTTGTTTAAATGTTTTACGAAGAAGAGCATTGCCTATATCTCTTTATGCAATTTGGAAAGCTTAATAAAATACATTTTAAATATATAAAAATAGATCTATGGAGGAATGCTTGAGAAGCATTCAATTTGATAAAATTCTTGGGAAAGGAAAAGTGGTTGGATGAATGTGAAACTTCTGTTCCTTATGCAGCCTTGTGCTTCAGCGACTCGATGACGATCTGTCCCTGCCGGAGCCAGACATCCCGCCTTCAGTGACCGCGCCTCTCAGACAGCAACAGGAGACCCACCAGTCAAAGGAGAAGCCGACAAAGGGAGCTGGGCCTACCAATGCCTAGATCCGCTTATTGTTTATCTCCTTGCGCCTCTCCAGATGACATATGTCTGACTGTGGTTATCTTGATACCTTTCTGGTGGAGGCTTGCTAACGTTATCCTGATCCACTGCTTTTCCCCTATCGTTAAGTTGCGAGTTACAGAAGTGAAACCTAAACGGATTAATTATTCTACCCGACTTTGTCAAACTAGTCAAGATTACTGCGCATTCCCTTCCCCTGCTTACGCCTTGATAGATTACCGAAAGTAGGCAGAGCGGTTTATGTTATGTATTTATACATGTTTCCAATGCGATAATTGCCCAGAGCGCTATCTGTAGGTTGTATTTATATAAATGTAATAGGTGAGCAAATTTTGGCTGGTCATGCGAACTTTAAGATTTCTAGCCTTCCAAAAGTCTCCATTTCTTCCTCATACTATGATAATCACCAAAACTTGAAAAACCTCGCGAAGGCGTCCATTCGCTAGCTTTCCATTTTTTTTATTTTCCCTTACTCTTTCTTACTCATCTGTGTTAACTCACGCTTTTCTTTTCTTGTTTCTTACTCTCGTTCTCTCTCTCTCTCTCTCTCTTCTCTCTCTCTCTCTCTCTCTCTCTCTCTCTCTTGCTCTCTCTCTCTCTCCCTCTCTCTCTCTCTCTTTCTCTTGCTCTCTCCTCTCTCTCCGATTCTTTTTCGATGCGATTCCTATTATTCATTGAACCATCTGAGTCACTCACCAGGCCTTGCCCATTCGATCGATAAGGGCTATCTTTTCAGATGCTGTAAGCATTTGCAGGCCAGTGATGATCAGATCCAAGAGAGAGAGAGAGAGAGAGAAAGATTGAAGAATGTAGAGCAACGTCTTGTCTGCGTCTCTCTCCCTCTCTCATGTTCTCTGGATTAGAGTACTCTTGTACTATATGACCCCTTTCTTCGTCCGTTACGCGCCTTTTCCTTCATCTCGTAGTCTGCTTTGTGCAGCTCTCACTCCCCATCAACGTCCAAAGATTACAACTCTCTTTCTCTTCTTAGCTCGCGCCTCTCCTCCACTGAGAACTGCCCTAACCCCATTCTTCGCACCCAATGTACATATTTAGATGTTATTTGCACTATCTCGGTTCATTTCATCTTTGAAGGTCTTTTTTGTGTCAAGTTTGGACAGAGCTTAGCTGGATGTGTACTGGAATTGATTAGTTCCCGTTATTACTCTTTTATCTAACTCTTTTCAAGATCAGTGACCAGTGTAATCATAAGATAAGGAAGAGTTGAAAAAGGCACGAGCTCTGTCCCATGGCTGACTGTAGTTTGAGCGTGCTCTTCATGGCTCTCTAGCATTGGCTTCATAATCGTGTTCGTTCTTTCTCGGTTCGCCTTTGAGTTATGAAGTCGCCATGTGTACTTTTTTTGTCATCGCGAGTTTGATGTCAATCGCGGTTTATTGTCCGTGTATATGTAAAGGAAGAAAAAGGAAAAAAAAATAAAAAAAATTTAGGCATCAGCGACTTGGAGCTGCTGGAAAGTGCACTCGTGAAGACTGAAGAGTACGCAGCTGGTGAGACGACGTGAGAAGGAGAGCAAGAACACATGGCCTTCAGACGGTTGGCATTTTTGTTTTCTTTAGTCTAACATTTAAAAAATGTGAGAAAAACTTCATCCTGAATAGTATGAACTTTTCGTATTACAATATGGGGTAAAATGGAAAACTAGACATTAATGAGCCTGTTTTTGCCTCTTTTGTTTTCTCTTTTTTGTGTTAAGAGAGCCTCTCTGTAAGGATCAAGCAGCCCTCAATGGGGGCCTGCCCCGGCGCAAAATTTTCCGATTCAGTTATCCAAAATTTTATTAGGGGTACTCATTTGTAGATCAATTTTGTTATAAAAATTTTTTCCTTGTCTAGGCATGCAAAAGTAAGGAAAAAGTATAATTCGCCATAAATTTCTTTAACATCAATATTTTTCAATTTTCTTTTTTTTATTAGCATCTGCGTTGAATTCTAAACAAAAACTTTCTTGATGAATTTGATCAAATATTATATTTTCATATCGAAATTTTTTTTTATATTTCAATTTGACCGTTGAATACCTTATACTCAAAACGTTTTGGGTGCTATATCTCAAATTGTAGAGCTTTAAAAACTGTATAACATATCTTCTTTTCGTTTCATGTATCCTTCCCTAGGGGGGTTAAAAATAGGCTCAAATAAGGGTACCTCGGCGACATCGGATTCAAGGAATGCGTGAAAAAAGATTAAATTATTGTTTTAGCATAAAGTGAACCACTTCATTCAATTCAGCGCGTGTTTCTTGTCAGAAAAGTTATATATAAAAATTCATAAAACTTGTTTTCCACGAAAAAACTCATTTTTCGATTTTTCTACCATGGACAGAAAATGATCTAAAACTATTCGAATCACTATATTTTCGACAAATTCAAAGACTACAGAATGTGAATACTACTATTTTGTACGCGACAAAATTCTCTACAAAATACCTCATTTACATCTGGATAGGACGTCCCTACCAATGACTGTATCGATTTTCTCATGGCGGTCGCGTCAAAACTGACAGATCCGCATTTTACAACTTTTCGTGCAATCTTAATGTTCCCTACTCATCCAATACACCATTCTGCTCCACGAAGCATTCTGAGTTCAGAACCGATGTTTATTTTGCAGATTTCCTGTGAAAAAAGCACGCAAAAGGGTTTGCATGCGCGCGGAATTGAACCTGCGACCCATGACATCCGACGTGCACAACCAATACGACAAAATTACATTAAAAAATTCATTTCTCGAGACTGCTTGAACCAATTTTAAAGGTTGAGCTATCAATCGATAGCAATTTTTGCGCTCTATCGACATAAAAATATCCGCCAAAAAGTGTAAAATGATGGTAAGGCCGAATAAGACGACAAAATATTCGAACACAAAAAAGTAAATCAAGCAATTTATTCATGAAGAAGTGATGTATGGGAAAGTTGTTCGTATTCGCGAAAGCTATCTAATAGCATATGAAAGGTTGAATATGCGAGAAGTAGAGGCTGCGGAACTGGAATCCCAAAAAATTAAACTTGTAAAGCCCCTCAGGGCACTTATACGGTACTACTAATATCAATATTGAGGATATGCCCTGCCAGCCACAATTTATCTTCCCATTGGGCACCGGATAAATGCCCTGAGGGGCTTTACAAGTTTAATTTTTTTGGGATTCCAGTTCCGCAGCCTCTACTTCTCGCATATTCAACCTGTGACCACATTTCATATGCTATTAGATAGCTTTCGCGAATACGAACAACTTTCCCATACATCACTTCTTCATGAATAAATTGCTTGATTTACTTTTTTGTGTTCGAATATTTTGTCGTCTTATTCGGCCTTACCATCATTTTACACTTTTTAGCGGATATTTTTATGTCGATAGAGCGCAAAAATTGCTATGGATTGATAGTTCAACCTTTAAAATTGGTTCAAGCAGTCTCGAGAAATGAATTTTTTAATGTAATTTTGTCGTATTGGTTGTGCACGTCGGATGTCATGGGTCGCAGGTTCAATTCCGCGCGCATGCAAACCCTTTTGCGGGTTTTTTTCACGGGAAATCTGCAAAATAAACATCGGTTCTGAACTCAGAATGCTTCGTGGAGCAGAATGGTGTATTGGATGAGTAGGGAACATTAAGATTGCACGAAAAGTTGTAAAATGCGGATCTGTCAGTTTTGACGCGACCGCCATGGAAAAATCGATACAGTCATTGGTAGGGACGTCCTATCCAGATGTAAATGAGGTATTTTGTAGAGAATTTTGTCGCGTACAAAATAGTAGTATTCACATTCTGTAGTCTTTGAATTTGTCGAAAATATAGTGATTCGAATAGTTTTAGGTCATTTTCTGTCCATGGTAGAAAAATCGAAAAATGAGTTTTTTCGTGGAAAACGATAGTTTAATGAATTTTTATATATAACTTTTCTGACAAGAAACACGCGCTGAATTGAATGAAGTGGTTCACTTTATGCTAAAACAATAATTTTTTTTTTCACGCATTCCTTGAATCCGATGTCGCCGAGGTACCCTTATTTGAGCCTATTTTTAACCCCCCTAGGGAAGGATACATGAAACGAAAATAAGATATGTTATACAGTTTTTAACGCTCTACAATTTGAGATATAGCACCCAAAACGTTTTGAGTTTAAGGTATTCAACGGTCAAATTGAAATATTTAAAATTATTTTTCGATTTGAAAATATAATATTTGATCAAATACATCAAGAGAGTTTTTGTTTAGAATTCAACGGATATGCTAATAAAAAAAAGAAAATTGAAAAATATTGATTTTGAAGCGAGATACATCAAATCACAAATTTTCTATACATTTAACTATTCACGCAAGTATAATTTTTGAAAAAAAATTTTTGCCATCTAATCTTGTTACTGGGGCCCAGTGCCATGTCCGACAACGTTTTCGCTTTCGAAATCCAACATCTGGATCTGGGGCAGGCCCTACTGGAGGCATACGGAGAGGCTCTCTTAATTTTGTTTACATTGTGTTCCATTTTCAGCATAGAATACGAAGGGGGAGGAGGTGGAGGTCGAGGAGCAGGCGGAGGCGGAGGTTTTGCTTTTGTTTCGCATTTAAAAATTTTTTCTTTTTAGATTTTGTAGTTTAATTTTTTTATGAAATGAAAACATTTGCTGGGAACTAAAGGGTTTTAATCATTGATAGGATTTGCGGGAGAGCCTCGTGGCTACTCGTCACCTCCGCTACGGCCTGAGCTTGCTGGCTCCGAACGAGGCGCTGCTCCGCGAAGTGCCTTCATTCAACCGCGGAGAGATGGGTTAGTCCCCTACCCTTCCCCCTCCTAAATATGGATGAGTATATTAAACGGGGCGCTTGCTATAAATTTTTTTAGCAAGTAATTATGTCTATAGCTTTCCTTCTAATTAAAAGTATTATCATTAATTGTCATGCTTATTCTGCTCCACCTTCAGCTACGAAGAACGTGTTGCTCGCCCTCCGATGGCTGGCGGCGGGGGACTTCGTGGCGGAGGCGGTTTGTTTATTATTTTTAATCCCTTTATCGATGTAAGAAATATGTATCCGAATTGCTAAAATAATGAATAGTGTAACTTTGGCTCTTGCAATTAGGCTAGAACTAGGTTAGTTTCACTAGGTTGCAGGCAGATACGAAGACGAAGGGCGCTCGCGCTTCGACAATGACGGTGCGTTTTTTTTTTAAATTATTTTCTTTTGTTTTCTATTCATGATATGTTGACGAGTAATTATTTTTCTCTGAAACACTTAGACCATTAGTTATAATAATCAAACATTACAATACTTTTTCAGACGGAAGACCTCCGCGTGGAGAAGGAGCGCCAGCTCCACTGGGACGCAGCAAGGCCTCCGCTTTCAGTGAACCGAGTTCGGGAGGAAGAGGAGCTCCACCAGCCAGAGAAGGAGACAGCTATGATGTATGTGGGAGGAAGAGGGGGGTGGGTGGGTGGATTGAATTCTGATTTGGCGAGCTTGAGGAATTTTGGAATTCACTTGAAGCCAGCCGTATCTTTTTAAGGGTGATATCTAATATTGTTGTAAAAAAAATCAATCGTCAGTTAATAATTAAATGGTTGTCTCTTCGCCATGAAAAAAGAAGCTTTATTAACCTAATAGCAGGATCGTCGTGGCGGAATGGGAGGTGGCGGAGGCGGCCGTGATCAATTAAGCCGCGCGCCTGCAGCCTACGGCTCACAACCACCGGTTTGTTGAGGGGCGATTTGGTGAGCACTTGGGCGTATTGTGTTAGATTGTGTGCGTTTCGGGTAGATCATACATAATTTATAATACCGAGTAAAAGACCTTTCTTTTGTTTGGTAGATCATACATAATTTATAATACCGAGTAAAAGACCTTTCTTTTGTTCTATGTCCTTGGATGAAATAAAATATATATATAAAATTCAGCTGGACAGACCTCCAATAGGCGGCTCCGCTCCGCGAAATAACTACGACGAGTACAAACGCGGACCTCGCGGAGGCGGAAACAGTGGCCCTCCCCCCGTCTACGACCGTAACCTTCGCGGAAGCGGCCCCCCGCCCGATGAGGACTTCCCTCGCAGAGGCCCTGCTGCTGCTGCAGCGCCACCTCCAGCACGACAGCCGCAATACTCTTCGGATGGATTCGCTAGCAGGCAGACTGCTGTCCCGTCGAACGACCGCTCGGACTACGGTAGAGATGGTAGCTACGGTGGCAAGTCGGGTGGCTTGGACAGAGACGAGTTCACTCCGCGCGGAGATAGCGGAGGCTATCCACCAAGAGGAGGTGCCCGAGGCCGCTATGATACAGACGAGCCAGGCAAGTTGACTAAAGTAGCTTTAAAAAGGCAATTTTCTTGAAATAATAGTTATTTCATTTTTATGGATTCTTTATCTGATATTGTTTATATTTAAAAAAAAAAAGACGCATTTCCAGTTCGCGGAGCCGTCTCTCGTGGCTACGATCGAGATGAGAGGTCGCGTGGATCATTCGCAGGCAGTGGAGGTAGAGAGAGAGAGAGAGGGAGGGAGAGAGAGAAAGAGAGAGAAAGAATGAAAGAAAGAGAGAGACCTTTTTCAAGTATAGCAAAAGTAGTGAAGGAATTTTTTGATTTTAGCAGCCCGCGGCGGACCAGCACGTGGATTCAACCGGGACGATGAGGATGACAGCAGAGGAGACACCAGACACCATGACACCAGGAGCTCGCCATGGATTAGGCGGGCCTGGGCGTAAGGAGCTTTTTTGATATATTTTTTACTACATTATTCTTTATTCGTTTTATAATTTAATAGTTTTTGTACTAATTCGTACTATTTATTTCATAATTGTTTAATAATTGATTTATGCCAATTGCATAATATCAAAAAGAACTATATTTTATATTTAGATAAAAGGGAAGTTCATTTGATATTAAACGGAAAACAATTGGGCGCTTCTCGTTTGTGGAAATCCTTAATCAGATTGAAATTTTACGTGATTGTAATGAATTCTTGCGATTAGTCGTAGAGATAGTCGCGGTTCTAAATGTATTCTTTCATCAAAGCGAAAATTGCTTACTACAGGCAACCACTTCGAAGGCCCGGGTGGAGATGAGGAGGTGAACTACAACGGCGGCTCCTCCTTTGGACAGCGCAAGGCATTCGAGAGAAGCCAGGATGACGATGGTTCAGGATTCAGAGGCAGAGGAGGACAGTCAGACTATGGCGGAAGAGGTGAGGACGGATGTATCGTGACTTGCAGGGAAATTTATGTGACACTTCACTGTTTTTTTATGATTCCCAAGAGGGGCGAAAAATCGGTTCAATATCCTACAAATTCACAGTACTGCTTGAAATTATCAGTGAAATAATAAAAAAAATTAAACGTCAGTGGATTCCGTCGCTCTGGTTACTGTTGTTTCTTTTCTACTATTGCGTGCTTTCAGCTAGCGGAGGCATCTCTCGTGGCTACGATCGAGATGAGGGATCACGTGGATCATTCGCAGGCAGTGGAGGTAGATTTGATAGAAAGCGAAAGAGAGAGAGAGAGAGTCAGAGAAAGAGAGAGAAAGAGGAAAGATAAGAGTGGGAAAGAGTGCGAGAGAAAGATGAGGGGGAGAGATGGTAGAGAGAGAGAGCAATGAGAGATCGAGAGAGAAAGAGAATGAAGGAGGTTATGTACGAAGGAGCACAATATATTATAGCTTTGATTCTTGCAGCCCGAGGCGGTCCAGCAGGTAGATTCAACCGCGACGATGAGGATGACAGACAGGGAGGAAATCACTACGTCAGAGGAGACAGCGGGGCTGCTCGAGGAGCTCGCAATGGATTCGGCGGACCTGGACGTGCGGGAGGTGCTGTTTATTTTTCAATTCCGTATTTACTTTTTTTGTATTGTCATTCACCTAAATGTTTTCCTATTTTACTCACGCCTCGATCGTTCAGGCAACCGCTTCGAGGGCCCAGGCGGAGATGAGGAGGCGAACTACAACGGCAGCTCCTCCTTTGGACAGCGCAAGGCATTCGAGAGAAGCCAAGACGAAGATGGTTCAGGATTCAGAGGCAGAGGAGGACAGTCAGACTATGGCGGAAGAGGTGAGGGCGGATGGATGGATGGTACCGTTCAGGGAAATACCCTTTGGGAAATTCTATTCAATCATGACGAGGCTATTAAAGTAACATAAAATTGGTTCAGTATCCCATAAATTAACACTTGGGCTTGATGTTGTGAACTTTTCATTGAAAAATATTAAAAGAAGAGTATTCCAGGCCGAGGTGGATACGGAAACGACAGCGGATTCCGGCGCTTTGACGATGATCGCAGAGACGGATTCAGAGGAAGAGGAGGAGGAGGCGGATTCAGAGGAGGAGGAGAAGATCGATTCAATGGACGAAGAAATGATGGAGGCGACTGGGGCGGTCAGATTGAGGGATTTTTATACCAAGAATTGTTTAACAGGCCTTTTCCGTGTACATTATTTGAACACATTGAATATAATAATAATAGTCATTTTTATTATTACTATTATTATTATTATTTATATGCTTGTGAAAATAATAATAAGAGAAGTATTTGAATATTTCATCCTTAAGGCTCTTCATTCTCTCGTGGCGGAGTCCGCTACGGAGAGCAGGCAAGCTCTGAGGTTTACTGGAGTAGATCCACATTTTAGTAATGACCATACATTTCCTTGCCCATGATGCATCCGAATAAATCGTTTCATAATTTTGAATCAGAAGTTCTTTCTTTTTTTAAACGAAATTCGGACAACAAAATTTATTCGGAATTTTGCGCTTGGAGAAATCGATGTTTTCTACATGAAATTCTAAATTTATAATTTCTATTTTACAGGAGTTAGATTAACGACTAATGAAGTTTATTGTTTTGATATGGCTTAAGTTTACCATTTCAGAGCGCTCCTCGCGATTACGACGAGAAAAACGCACATGGTTAGTTCTTTTTGTTGATATCTGTTAAATTTCTTTTTTCGTGCTTGGACTACGAAGAGATCATTTTAGACACATTTCCATTATCCAGGTTCATATCTATTCGTCGAATATAAAATTTGCATTCTATATGACTATTTATTCCTATTTCACTTTCTTTTCTCACATCAGGACAGCTGAAGTTCGCGCCCCGTGGCTACGTCACGGAACATGTTACAATCGAACAGCTGATTCAACGGGACGTCGATACTTCGCTGGTATAAATACTTTTCCTAGTGTTAATTAATGTAATTGGCTATGGGAACATGATAATTAATTTTAAAATTTTAATTTCAGAAGGCAGATTTTTCGGTGGATGTTGAACTGCAGATGACGGGCAGAGGAGCCAATGACATCGATGTCCGCCAGTACGCGCATTTTTTTTTTCCTAAAAATAAATTGCTGGATGGAAAAAGAAATGATTGTGACTTCGTTGTAAATTTTGCTGTTTTAATATACATGCTATTACACTCCTGAACATGGTCGCTGCATGCGTCGTGTTAAATCCCCCCCCCCCCCCACCGGACTGCCCAAAAACTTGCTGAACCTCCTGCTCAGAGAAAGTTACTTTTTGCCTGCAAAAAAAAGCAATTTTCTCCCAATAAATGTGATTTTTGATTTAAAAAAAAGAACTTTTTTGGCTTTGCACCCCCCCCCCCCTCTCTAGCCAGGAGCCATCCACGCACCGGATCTTATTCAGTTGTTCAGCGCTGGCTTCTTTTTAAACGGTATATGTATTCTTTGTGAGTGATATGTAGAGACCTACTATTTTAAAAAAAGAAAAAATTTACTTGCGATATGATATTTTTTTTATAAAATAATTATAATTGTATGTCGTTTCAGAGACTGGGATTCCATCGAGTGCCTCGATCGAGATCTCGTCGATTTCTGCGTCAACCGTCTCAAGTACAAGATTCTGAGACCGATTCAGGTTTGTTGCTATGATAATTTTACTGTAATAGAGATTTTTTTTAGTTTACATAAGTAATTTTGTTACCGATTCAGGTTTACTTTATATTTTTGTTTAATTAGCGTTAGTTATTTTTCCTTTTTAGATGAACGTAATTCCTGCTGTGTGCGCCGGCCACGACGTGATTGGCCAGGCCGAAACTGGCTCTGGCAAGTCGGCCGCCTTCCTGCTACCCATCATTGATTATGTGGGCTTTTACGATTTGATTCTTCTTTCTCTTTTTCACTCACTCTCTCTTTATCTTTCTCTCTCTCTCTCTGTCTCTCTCTCTCTCTCTCGCTCTGTCGAATAATTAATTACTTTTAGATTCTGAAGAATCCAAGAACGGATGCTTACTACAAGCCGATCGCTCTCATCCTCGTGCCCACTCGTGAGGTCTGCCAGCAGGTCTATGACCAGGCTCGCAAGTTCTCATATCGTAAGTCATATTTTTTCTTGCATTATATGGAATTGTCAAAATCATTCTTAGGGGGGGCTGTCCCTAGCACGAAATTAATTATATTAAGACATTATATTATGCCTAAATCAATATCGCTACTTGGATTAAGCAAGAGAGAGAGAGAGAGAGAGAGAGAGACAAAGAGAGAGAGTTTCTAGACCCAAGATAATATGACTCGAAGATTGCCATCAGGTTCGCTCCTCTCTTGTGTTTCCTCGTATTGCTGTATCTTTGTAGCGTTCGCTGATAGAGTGAAGGTTGCTCGTGCACACGGTGAGTACTGTCGTCCTAAGAACGTGGCTGACCTCACGAAGGGATGCAACATCGTCGTTGCCACCCTCGGCCGCTGCGAGGATCTCATGGATTCGCGGGATGTATGATCTCCATTCCATTACTGATTATGGGCACCATTCCAAATATTCAGCTCCTTTTTTATGGCCCGCGATACCCGGAGAAAAGTAGAGAATTGTTCGGATTATGCTAAACCTCACTCTGATTAGCAGGGAACTGATTGATTTTTTTCTGGATTATATTGAAAGCATAGGCTCTTTCATGGTTACAGCAGTCTTGCCGTTTTTGAACAAAATTGTCTAGCGTCCAATTCAGCTGAGGATGGACGAACTCCGCTTCCTTGTTATTGACGAAGCTGACCGAATGCTTGAAGAGAAGAGGGTTTTTGCGAACTCGACTTTCTCCGCCGGAACGAATTCTTTCCCAAGGTTAGAAAATTAATTATTTCATCCTTTTCCCTTGCACAACACGCTGGGATGGAAATAAATAATTAAATTGATCGGAAAAACTTGGAAAAGCTTTGCTGCTTACTAGTATACGAGTTTTGTTTTTGTTTAGTGATGATTAATCGGAGTTTGTTTCAGCCCGAAGACCGTCAGACTCTTCTCTTCAGTACCACCTTCCCGGATGTGCAAACGTTCGCTGAGGGTTGGCTGAGAAAGGAGTCAGTCAGAAGGGCAGTAGATGGGTGGGAGGAGCCTAGAGTTTTTTCAGCGGGAAGACTTTAGAAGACATGTTTAAGAACAGCGAAATCGTTTCAAAAATTGTATATTAATAGCTTCATTTAGTTTTCTCACGATTGTGCCCAAGTCGAATCGAGGCGGAGCGAATGTGAGAATTAAGCAGAGCTTTATCAAGGCGTCGGGCCGACCCGAAAAGTTTGAGAAGCTCAAGGAGATCATTCTCAAGGTTGAGAACAGTTTGTTGTGGTTGTTTTTTATTGAGACATAACTTGCGAACAGTAGAACTATGAATTATTCTATCGGATGTTTGAAGTTATTATTGTTTAATCTTACTGCATTTTTTATTTAAGGAACTTAAATATGCTGTTTAAAAATTAATGCATCACTGACTTATGGTTAGTTTTTTTCCCCCATGCACTGCTGATGTAACAAAGTGTGGGGCAAATTTTTCGAATGTTTCCGAAATACAGTGACAATGTAAATTTTTTTATTGAACACTTTCAGAGGCCTCGACATCTCGGAGCTCGAGCATGTCATCAACTTTGATATGCCGGACAATCCCAATCGGTTAATTTTTTTTCCCTTACTGTTTATCTCTCTGTTCCCTTCTATTTCTATCTCTCTCCTTCTCTCTCTCTCTATCTCCCTACCTTTCTGTAAATTTTGATATGCATGATGATGCCGATTGGGAAATTGTTTCCATATATAAATTTCTTCTATGATTTTTCTGCCTATATTGGTTTTCTTACCCTCTCTTTCTCTTTCCCCCCTCTCTCTCCATCTATCTATCTCTTCCACACTCTTTCCCTCTCTGTCTTTCTTGTCTTTCTATTCCCCACCTCTATCTTTATTTATCTCTCAATCTCTCTCTCTCTCTCTCTCTCTCTCTCTCTCTCTCTACTTCTTCCTCTCGCCATATTTTACTCTGTTGGTTCTCGCACTCTCTTCCCCTCACTCCCTCCGCTTGCCTTCCAGCTATGTCCACCGCATCGGGCGTACGGGCCGCGTGACAAAAGGAGAAGCGACTTCCTTCATCGACGAAACGCACGAGAGGAGCATGGCCAACCTCAGCGAATTCATTGACGTCAGTATTTGAAGAGAAGAGACATGGAAAGTGAAAATGGGATCAGCGTAAGGGTCTAAATGGCCCCTCAGGGCTCGAATATGAAATGAGAAAAAATTAGCCTCAGATTGTCCGTAACTCGAATCAAGTCGTACCGGAATGGATGGAAGAATTGGCCTCGATATCTGGAAGTGGAGGAGGTTCATTTGGAAAGGTAAGAGTGAACAAATGTATTCATCAGTAAGTTAACTGTGACTTTGATACTATATTAGCAGGAGAGCTTTCAAAATGTGTGAAACTTAAGGGAATGGGCGGCGGGGCTTTCTTCTCGCGCTCCTCAGGAGGCGGAGCGTCTTTTGGTGCTCGAGCCAGTGCCTCCGCGAGCACCGGAGTCTCCTTCGGTCAGCATATTTGAAGACAAAAATTGAGTCCTTCATGTTGTCCTTTTTTAGGTGGCGGAGGAAGCGGCATATCATTCGGGAAGAAGCCCGCATTCAATCCAATCAGCGCACCCTCAGAGGAACGAGATGACGAGCAAGAGAAGAATGGAGCGGAAGAAGGAGGAGGTGAGAGGGGGAGGGGAGCAGAGGGAGATGGAGAGAGAGAGAGATGTTGTTTCATCTATTTCTTTTGTTTATTTAGAAGAAAGGGATTGCATTTCAAGGAGGTTCCTTTCTTTTTCGTGATTTTGTTTGAAGTTAAGCTAGGGCTATCGCTCATAAAAATTATCTTTTCAGGATTCGGTTTACCTGGATTCAAGGAGTCGGACAATGTTAGTTTTAGTGACTATTGCATGCTTGTTTTAGAGTGAAAATTCTAGATTTGCGTATTGCTCACTGAAATGAATGGCTTGTTTACGAGACTTTATAGGTGGTTTCTAAAATGCTAATTGATTGGAAAAATTGAAAGTGTTTTCTGGGTCATATTTTGACTTCCTTCTTTTTCAGGGCGAGGATGAACACGATGGTCCCGTCGGAGAATGGTGGTGAGTGATTATGAGAAGGGTAATAGGGGAGGCCAGGGGAATACAGGAGAGAAGCACGAAGAAAATATCGAATAACATGAACATCAAACATAGAGGTTTTAACTCCTGTTTTACTTCGAACTCCTATTATCGACGGTATTTTTTTTAGTTTTAAAAATAGACGAATACTATAGCCGGAAAGTTACTTATTATATTATATGCTCAGAGAACACTGCAGCTGCTTGATGAGGATGACTGGTAGACCTGACGACCTTCCGCACTACAGTATGCCTTCTTAATTCAAGATTCTCAAGTTTACTGCAAATATTGGCTACCATTGATTTTGTTGTGGTATTACGTGAAGAATATTCGGTTTGTTTTTGGCAGAGTCTATTTTAGTTTGCGCCAGTTGGAGCGAAGTGAAGAACTGACGCCAACTAAAATCGACTCTGAAAAACAATTTTGGGTTTGGGCACTTAATAATGAATTTCCCTTACTATGTAGTCTTCCCCCAGGTTTTGTAACTTTCGCCGCGCGAGATTAGTCGATAAAAAAAAGAAACCCGATACAGACACCACCTATGTGAATATTTTCGTGAGCCATTTAGTGCCATATTAACTTTCTGCATATTACAAAATTGCTACATACTAATTTCATACTAATTTGCATAAATTTGTTAACTGAAACATAATTTCCATAGTAAAAATTTGCATGATAGACTTTTTCAAAGTCTAATGAAAGCAGTTTAGTGTCCAGTCACGGTCCAATAAAAGTACTGAAATCAGAAGTAGTACTAACAATAGGAATTCTCAAACAAGACCAAAAAAATGAGACTTATTAACACTACTTGTGATTTTCGTACTTTTATCTAACCCGTGCTGGAAGTTAAATAAACATAATTTTTATTCGCGCAGTTGTGCGAAGAAAAGATCCCCGGTAAAACAGGGGAAACAAGGATGAAATCATGTTGTACAACTGATGTCTTCTAAAAAAAAAATACAAGATTTTTTTTATTCTCACAGTTTTTTTAAGAAAAGATCAACTCTGATCTCCCCTTAATGCAGAAAAAAATAATGTTTTTTTCCTTTATTTATGCTTTGCAGTTTTGATCGCTAGGTATTCTTGTGAGGCCAATCTTTTTTTAGTGGCATCGGCTTCCGAGGCCGTGAAGACAGCGGTTAGTGTCATCAATGCGTCTGCTGCCCTTACTATCCAGGTATGTTCATCGGGTACTCTCGTTTTAGATACTGATAAAAGGTAGAGTTTGAAAATTTGATCAATATGAACTATCCGCTCTGATCCTGTAAGCATTTGCAGGCCAGTAACCAGATTCAAGAGAGAGAGAGAGATGACGAGGCAACATTTTATCCGCTTCACTCGCGTCTCTCACACTCTCATATTCTCTGGATTAGATTCTTTTGTCCCCAAGATAATACGCACCTTTTCCTTCATCTCGTTGTCGACTTTGGGCAGCGCTCAGTCCGCACCAGGATCCAAAGATTGTAATGATTCTCTTCGGCGTACAATTTCGCAGTGATGCGTGTAAAAGTCAAGAACTGAGTAATTGGGTGCCGTGATCGGCAAATGTTCTCTCACCTTTTCCAACTCTCACTCCATTTCATTCTTAAGTCCTTGCAACATCTTCGCGCCTAATGTACTGTGAAAGGCCATAACTCCTTTTTTCGCACCGTAGGTATATACTTGGATGATATTTGCACTATCCCGGCTCATTTCGAGTTGAGTCTTGTTCTGTCAACTATGGACAGAGCTTGGCTTATTGTTTACGGGGGATCCTTTGTTTCCATAATTGTTCTCGTTTCAAGCAAAGTGACTGGTTTAATCGTAGGAAAAAGTAGAGAGTAGGGAAAAAGGAAACTCCTTCCATGGCTGACTGTAGTTTGAGCGTTTTTCGCATGGCTCGCTAGCATTGGATTAATGATCGTTTTATTTATATCTCGGTTCTCCTTTGAGTTATGATGTCGTCGTGTGTACTTTGTTATTCGCCATCTCGAGTTTGATGTCATTCGCGGTTTTTTGTCCGTGTACTGTAAAATAAGGAGACGTAAAAATAAATAAAAGAAAAAATTTAATATCAGCGACTTTGAGCTGGTGCAAGGTGCGTGGCTGGTGATACGGCGTGAGAAGGAGAGCAAGAACTCATGTCATTTAGACGGTTGGCATTGTTGCTTTCTTTTGTCTAGCAAAATAAGGATCATCGTCAGCAACATATGATGGCAAATTTAGCCTAGACAGGAAAGAAATCCTTTCCTACAAGACTTTCTGCAACGTTGGATACAACCCTTTGCCTAACTAAGCTGGATAACCTTTTCAGTAGATATATTCTTATAGTGGCTTCGGTCTGTGTGGGTATACATTTATAGAAATTAGTCTTTTGTTAATATTGTATTCCATTTTCAGCAGCGACTACGAAGGGGGAGGAACTGGAGGCCGCGGAGCTAGCTCCGGAGGTTGTCTTTAGTTACCATTTGTAATTTTTAGGGTTTTAATTATTTTAATAAAAATATATATATATCTGAAAAAGGCTGGAATGTAAAAGGAGATCATTCTTTGATAGGATTTGCGGGAGAGTCTCGTGGACGATACCCTTCGCCTCCGCGAAGAACCGAGCTTGGTGGCTCCGATCGAGGTGCTCCTCCCCGAAGTGCCTTCAGTCAGCCCTCCAGAGATGGGTCAGCCCCCCCCCCCTAAAATGTTTTTTAAATCAAAGATTGCGTCTAGCTGTCATATTCATATTGAGCTTTTCTTTTTTTGTTCCAAATAATTAAAAGTATTATCTTTGGTTGTAATCTGAGTTCTTATCCAAATTCACAAATTCTAATTGCTCAGCTACGAAGAACGTGGTGCTCGCCCTCCGATGGGTGGCGGCGGCGGACTTCGTGGCGGAGGTGGTTTGTTAAACCATTTAATTCCTTTATGCATTTGGTCTTTTTAATCCATTTATTTATGTATCAGTAAAGAATAAGACTTTTTTTAATAAAGAAAAGAATAAGAAATCTTTGCCTTCCAAAGTGATAAAATAACGAATAGTGTAGCTTTGGTAACCTAGGTTACAATGATCACTCTTGCAGGCAGATTCAAAGATGACGGGCGTTCGCGCTTTGACAATGACGGTGTGTTTTATTTTCAATTTTTGAGATATTGTCGAGAAATGAGCACTGTACTTTATAGTTGCAATTTTTGCGCCGGTTTTGCCATATTTCTTTTGCTTCCATCAGTATTAAAAAAACATATTCAGTAGCTTCCATCAGTATTAAAAATAGCAGTGTTCTTTTTTTCAGTCGAAAGGCCTCCGCGTGGAGGAGGAGCGCCAGCTCCGCTGGGACGCAGCACGAGCTCGGCTTTCAGTGGACCGAGTTCTGGAGGAGGAGGAGCTCCACCAGCCAGAGGAGGAGACAACTATGATGTATGTGGGAGGAATGGAGGATAGGCATTGTAGACAGTTATGAGAGGGAAGGGGGAGGAGCGATAGGCAGGTATATGAGATGAGGGGGATAGGCACTGATTTTGCGAAGGAATTTAAGGTATATTTACAATGACGAGGAGTTATACTGAACTCATAGAAAGAAAACATATAGCATTGGAATTCACTAGAAAGAAATTGTTCTCTGTTTTGAGGGTCCTAGCTTCTCTTTAGATAGAGCAAAAGTCAATGATTTAATGGATGTCAGTCCTCGATTCGCCATAGAAAAATGAGATTTATCAACCTAATTGTAGGATCGCCGTGGCGGAATGGGAGGCGGCGCGCCTGCAGCGTACGGCTCGAGACCGCCGGTTGGTTCATGTCCATTTTCAAATTTGAAAAACTTTTTGTTCTAACCATGAGTAGTTTGTTCTACTCGCTTGAACGATTTTTTTTTTCAGCTGGACAGACCTCCGCTAGGCGGCGGCGCTCCACGAAACAGCTATGACGAGTACGAACCACGCGGAGGCGGAAACAGTGGCCCTCCCCCCGTCTACGACCGTAACCTTCGCGGAAGCGGCCCCCCACCCGATGAGGACTTCCCTCGCAGAGGCCCTGCTGCTGCAGCAGCGCCACCTCCTGCCAGACAACAGCCGTACTCTTCGGATGGATTCGTCAGCAGGCAGACTGTTGTCTCGTCGAACGACCGCTCTGACTACGGTAGAGATGGTGGCTACGGTGGCAAGTTCGATAGAGATGAGTTCAAGGAGTTCACTCCTCGAGGAGACAGCGGAGGCTATCCACCAAGAGGAGGTGCCCGAGGGCGCTATGATGCAGACGAGCCGGGCAAGTTTATTTCAATTAAAATTGCTTATCAAATTAATAATTATTTTAAATTACGCTCGAAATACTACTTAAACAGTTTAAATTGATACCTAATTTAATAATGGTGATGCAAAATCATGTTACTGACGTTAACTTTGTACTTTTTTCTTGACATTCTTCGTATTTTCAGTTCGCGGAGGCGTCTCTCGTGGCTACGATCGGGATGACGGGTCGCGTGGAGCATTCGCAGGCAGTGGAGGTAGATTTGATAGAAAACGAGAAAAAGGGAGAGAGAGAGAGAGAGAGAGAGAGGAATGATAGGAGTGGGAAGAAGAGCGAGAGAAAGATGAGGGGGAGATATGATAGAGAGAGAGAGAGAGAGCAATGAGAGATCGAGAGAGAAAGAGAATGAAGGGAGTAAGAAATAGCGTATCTTTGATTCTTGCAGCCCGAGGTGGGCCAGCCCGTGGATTCAACCGCGACGATGAGGATGACAGACAGGGAGGCAATCACTACGTCAGAGGAGACAGCGGGGCTGCTCGAGGAGCGCGCAATGGATTCGGCGGACCTGGACGTTAGGAGCTTTTTTGATGTATTTTTTACTACATTATTCTTTATTCGTTTTATAATTTAATAGTTTTTGTACTAATCCGTACTATTTATTATTAATTGTTTAGAGTTATGACAATTGCCTATTGTCAAAAAGAACTATATTTTAAATTTAGATAAAAGCGAAGTTCATTTGAAACTAAAGAGTAAAAAAAACGGGCTGTTCCTCGTTCGTGGAAATCCTTAATCAGAAGGTGATTTTTCGTGATTCGCGGTTCTTAATGTATTCATTCATCAAAGCGAAAATTGCTTACTACAGGCAACAGATTCGAGGGCCCGGGCGGGGATGATGATTCGAACTATAACGGCGGCTCCTCCTTTGGGCAGCGCAAGACTTTCGAGAGAAGCCAAGACGAAGATGGCTCAGGATTCAGAGGCAGAGGAGGACAGTCAGACTACGGCGGAAGAGGTTAGCATGGATGGATGGTGACTTAATGTGTTTTGTCAAATGGTGCTCAAGAGGAGCCATGAAAGAATTCGTAGTGGAAATGCTGTCAGTTTTCCATTAAAATAAGTGCGAATTTCAGGCCGAGGTGGATACGGAAACGACAGCGGATTCCGTCGCTTTGACAATGACAATCGAGACAGTTTCGGAGGAAGAGGAGGTGGAGGAGGGTTCAGGGGAGGAGGAGGAGGAGATCGATTCAGTGGACGGAGAAATGATGGAGGCGAATGGGGAGGAGGTCAGGACATTTCTATGCCGAGAATTGTTTAGCCGATATTTTAGTGTTCATTATTCGAACACACTAATAATGATAATAGGTACAGCTTTATTTGAACATTTCTTCAATACATCTTTATTGCCGCTTTAGGCTCATCATTCTCTCGAGGCGGAGGTGGTGGATACGGAGAACAGGCAAGCTTTGGTGTTTACTGGAGTACATCCGCACACTTTATTGTTGGCCAGCATTTCGTTGACCAGTTCATAATTTTAAGTCGGAAGTCCATTTTTTTCAAAACGGAATTTTTCATTCTGAATTTTTGTGCTAGGAAAAGTATAAATTTTCTAAATGAATTTCTTGATTGCACAATTCGGAATTCCGATGAACTCCGGTTAATTGACCACTAATGGTTTATTGTTTTAATGTGGCCTAATCTTACCATTTCAGAGTGCTCCCCGCAATTACGAAGAGTTAAACGCAAATGGTTCGTTTTTTTTTTGTTGATATCTGTCAAATTTCTTCTTCGTTACTCGAACTAAGCGAGCAACACTGTAGACACATTTTATTCATCTAATAATATATTCGTATATTATGAAATTGGTATTCGATTGGATTATTTTTCACATAATGTGGAATAAAAGGCGGTTTTGGGTGTGGTATTTCCTTTTTTCTTTTCTCAGGAGAGCGAAAGTTCGCTCCTCGTGAATACGTTCCCGAGCATGCAACAGTCGAGGAGCTGATTCATCGGGATGTCGATGCTTCCATGGTTTGTAAACAAAATACACAACTGAAAATACCACAAAAATTTCACATACGGACTTGAGTAGGATTTTTCCCAATTGAAACTATTTCCTCATGGACTCAGCAAGTTATCACTCTTCCTAATTGCAATTACTGTAATTGAATTCGTAAAACACCGTAATTGTTTTTGTCAACTTTTCAGAAAGCGGATTGTTCCGAGGACGTTGAGCTACAAATCACGGGCAGAGGCCACACTGACATCGATGCACGCCGGTACGTTCTTATCATGATGCTGCGAATTATGTTGCTGATTTGGAAATTGGAGGGGGCATGAACCGTGATTTTTGATGTGAAAAAATGGTGTAGTCTTGGTAGTAAATTTTAATAGTGTACATTAAATAACATACATCATCTCGATATGTATGTTAGTAAAGTGTGATATCTGTTTTATGGTATGCAAAAAATCTTGATAATTTTATGTTTAATTTAAATGGTAAATAAAATAATTATGATTCTAACTCGTCTCAGAGAGTGGGATACCATCGAGTGCCTCGACCGTGAGCTCGTCGATTTCTGCGTTAACCGCCTCAAGTACAAGACACTAAGACCGATTCAGGTTTGCTGCCGTAGTCATTTTTCAGCAGTATTTTTTAATTTAATTAATTTTTTTTGTAATAACTATATCACAATTTACTACTTTAATAGTAATTTTGTTAAATTTTCATTAGTTTTTTTTGCCCATTTAGATGAATGCAATCCCGGCTGTGTGCGCCGGCCACGATGTTATTGGCCAGGCCGAAACTGGCTCGGGCAAGTCGGCCGCCTTCCTGCTGCCCATCATCGATCACGTGGGCTTTTACGATTTGTTACTCATCTGTCTTTATCTCAATTCTCCATCACACACGCTCGTTCTCTCTCTCTATCTCTCTCTGTTGATTAATTGAGTAATTTTAGATAGTGAAAAATCCACCAAAGGATCGTTATGGCAAACCGATTGCCCTGATCCTCGTGCCCACTCGCGAACTCTGCCAACAAGTCTATGACCAGGCCCGCAAGTTCTCGTATCGTAAGTCATTTCTTCTTCTTTTTTAACTGCCTTCTGTGCGACCGAGTGGTAGCCTATTTGTGTATCTTTTACAGCATTCGCAGACAGAGTAAAGGTCGCCCGTGCCCACGGCCAGTACAATCGACGTCAGAACATCGCTGATATCATGAAGGGCTGCGACATCCTCGTGGCCAACCTCGGCCGCTGCAAGGATCTCATGGATTCGCGGGATGTATGCTAGCCATTCGCATTCTTTACTTACATTCATATTCAATCATAGCCTAGGCTCTTTCCTAGTAAGTCTGACTCTTGATACTCGTCCTGACCGCATTTTTTTCTGGTCCATGATAGTAGATGAAAAGTAGCGCATCTTGAGAATTTCCCGCAGATTTCCCGTGTTTCATCTTTTTTTTTTCCTGGCATATATGCAATCGTTTCTATTCCCATTCAGGTGAGGATGGACATGCTCCGCTTCCTTGTTCTTGACGAAGCTGACCGAATGCTCGAGATGAAGGGTGCCAGTTGCGAACTCGAGTTTCTACGCCGGAACGAATTCTTCCCCAAGGTTCGATTATATGCATTACTTCGTCTTTTTTTCCATTGCACAGCGAATTGGAATTGAAATAGTTCATGAAATCGCTCAGAAAGACTTGAACGAGCTCCGCTGACCAGTATTGATAATGTAATTCTTTATTTTATTACATTATTAATAATTAGAGTTAGTTTGTTTCAGCCCGAAGACCGTCAGACTCTGCTCTTCAGTGCCACGATTCCGGACGCAGTGCAGATGTTCGCAGAAGAGTGGCTGAGAAAGGAGTCAGTCGGATGGGCAATGGGCGGGTGGGCGGAGTCTAGAGAACGTTTCAGCAGAAGACTTGTTCAAGAATAGCAAAATCAGTTCAAAAATAGGATATTAATAATTTCATTTAGTTACCTCATGATTGCGCCCAAATCGAATCGAGGCGGAGCGAATCCGAGAATTAAGCAGAGCTTCATCAAGGCGTCGGGCAAACCCGAGAAGCTCGAGAAGCTCAAGGAACTCCTTCTCAAGGTTGAAAGGAAGATATTTTGTTATTTACATTTAAACTGTATATTCTATCAGATATACTTGCTATTAATGCTTAATCTTAATGTTTAATTATGATTTTAATTTAAGGAGCTGGACTCGGGATACGTTCGTAAGACGTTGATTTTCGTGAACACGAAGCTCGACACGCGGTACATCTCAATCGATGTCTCGAAGACTGGCGTCCGCTGCCAGGATATCAACGGGTTCGGGGGCAACTTTTCCAAATTATAGTTTCATTTCCTTTGTTAATTAACTTAAAATTATAATTTTATTTCCTTTGACAACTAACTTTTTTCCCATTCTTTTCTGAAAATGGCACTTCGCTAGAGCGGGAGAAGTGAAATTCGTGGTATTTTCCAGTAAACAAAGATTCTATACATTTCTCTGACTTGTCTTCAGAGAGCGTGCACAGAATGACCGCGATGCGGCGATCCGCGAGTTCCGAGAAGGAATCACGAAAGTGCTGGTCGGCACAGATCTCTGTGAAAGGTGAGGACTTTCAGTCTTTCGATCATCTTGACACCAATATATAAATAAGCTGTCAACATTAGTGCAGCATTATTAGATTAACGAACCTATATATATTTTTTATAAGCGGATAATGAGACAAAGAGTAAGTTTACGAATGCTTAAGAAAGACAATGATAAAGCTAGTGGATTTATTGAACACTTTCAGAGGCCTTGATATCTCGCAGCTCGAGCATGTCATCAACTTTGATATGCCTGACGATCCCGATCGGTTGGCTTTTTCTCATATACGTGTTTCCTATGATCTTTCTCTGCCTTTATTTGCTTTTTGTCTGTCTGTCTGTCTGTCTCCCTCTCTATCTCTCTTTGTGCGCCGCCTATCTCTCTTTCTCTGTTCTTCTCTCTCTCTCTCTCTCTCTCTTTGTTCTTTCTCGCCCAAACAATCTGTCTTCATCTCACTCCCTCTACTTGCTTTCCAGCTACGTCCACCGCATCGGGCGTACGGGCCGCGTGACGAAAGGAGAAGCGACTTCTTTCATCGACGAAACCCACGAGAAGAGCATGGCGAACCTGAGCAGATTCATTGCCGTCAGTACTTGAAAAGATATAGAGAGAAAGCGATTGGGATCAGCATAACCCCTTATCTCAGACCTCAGAGCTTAGGGCCTCAGAGCTCCATATTACTTTACTTTGTTACATATTACACATTGCTAAGAGCATTTATTAGTGAATATCAATGCTAAAAGAGAGTTTTAGATTGTCCGAAACTCGGATCAAGTGGTGCCGGAATGGATGGAAGCAATGGCTTCCGGCTCGGGAGGTGGCGGCTCCTTTGGAAGAGTTAGAGATTGACTGAACACTTTTCTAAATCACTAACAATAAGCGAACTCTTTGAGTTCGATACTGTAATCAAGGAGAAGGTACAAAATGTTTGAATCTTAAGAGAATGGGCGGCGGCACATTCGGCTCAAGCTCCGCAGGAAGTGGAGGCTCGTTTGGTGCTCGAGCCAGCGCTTCAGCGAGCACCGGAGTGTCATTTGGTCAGCCGATCTTGAACTTTCGTCAAAAACGTTTTTTAGAAATGATTTTGACTTTTTCTTGTTGTAACACAAACGAGGAAATTATTTGCTCATTGCGAATGTGCGCTGGTTTTTTATGAACTGGAATCAAAATAATATCAATTTTGTTCTCGGTAAAAGCTGGTTGAAAAAAATATATATATATATATATTTATTTATTTCTTAATGCTGTAGAGTTGTCTCACCCAGCCTGATTTTGCCCCCCCCCATACCTAACCCACCATGTGTTTGAGGAATATTTGGTAGATACAGCTAACCACCTTGGTTTCTGGGCCCAATCCCTCCTTCCCACCCTAATCTTCTGAAACCTCCACAGTGGCTTTTAATTCCTGTTTTGAAAGAATGGCTTGTTAGTTTTCTGTTTTCAATTAGGAGGCGGAAGCGGCGGGTCATTCGGAAAGAAGCCCGCTTTCAACCCAACCACCGCGGCATCAGAGGATGGAGATGACAAGAAGGATGAGAATGGCGAAGAGAAGGAAGGAGGTTAGATCGAAGGAGAATTAAGACGTAGGAAGTAGGTAAAGGTGGATAGTAACCTTCACTTTTATGTTGCTTCAGTCATTCTCTGTGTTGATTTAAAAGAGAAGTCTTGCGTTTCAAGGAGACCTTTTTATGATGAAAGTAATGCTAGTTTTGGGGGAATAAACTGAAGTTGAGAGGGACATAAGAATAATCAATTCAGGATTCGGTTCCTCTGGATTCAAGGAGCCGGCCAATGTTGGTTTTTTTTTAAAATTAATATCATTTGCATCTTTTTCTGAGTAAACGCTTTCGATTTGTTTCGTGGTCGCTGAAAGAAGTGCCTAGCTGTTTTTTTTACTATTTATAAGTCTTTTAAAACGGCAACTAAAATATTAAATCGCGCAATTAGTTAAAATAAAAATTAAAAGAGATTTCTGGGTCATATTTTAACTTTAATTTCTTTTTTTGCAGGGCGCGGATGATTGCTCGAGCGAGAACACGATGGTCCCTTCGGAGACGGGTGAGTGATTATGAGAAGGGGATAAGGGAGGACAGAGGAATAGAGGAGGAAGCAGAGAAAGAGAGTGTGGAACAACAAGAGAATCGGACAGAGAGAGAGAGAGAGAGACGTGGCTAGGGGAAACCGTTTGCTGTTGTTTCACTAACGAACTTTTTTTTTGAGACCGAAGTTTTTTTTTAGTTTTCAAATAGCACCAGTACTCTGGCCGGAAAGCTGTTAGTAATAAATTATTTACTTTTCTGCTCAGGTGCCACTGCAGCTACCAATCCTGACGCTCGCCAAGAAGTTGACGAGGATGATTGGTAGACAAGTTGACCTTCCCTACTTCAGTATGCCTTCTTTATTCAATATTCTTTAGATTACTGTGGCAAATATAGGCAACTGTTGATGTTGTTGTAGTATTGCTTGAAGAATATGCGGTTTGTTTTTTTGTGGCAGAGTCAAAACGAGTGAACTCTTGCTTGCTGTTGAACTCATGTCGACTTTGTGAGTTACATCTTTAGTTTTCTCTTTTAACTTCTCGTTCTCTCATTCATGACTGAAAATTGTCGCCCTTGCTCCTTTCCCCGAATGATGGAGATATTCCTGGCTGGGTTCTGCTAGTTTCTATCAAGTATTCCTTTATATATGTTTTGCAATTATCTTCCTCGGTGACGATAACCGGAAAGGGAGCAGCTATTGATTGCCCAGGTGATCGGAAAGAAATGATCAGGTCGCCCTTTTCTCTCCTGAACACTGGTTGGTGTTGCTACGGCATCCGTGACTCTCAACTGGAGCACTATTGTTATTATTCTTCGGCATCTGCCTCTATTACTTACAATACTTACTGTCCCATGTTTGTTACTATCAAACTTTCCAATTTCGTTCGAATATCACATCACTGTCCGTCCCCAATTTATTTAGTATGGCAACTGGCATTTGCTATCCTCGCTCTATGGTAGTTTTAATTTCTGTCGATTGTCCTTTTTTCCATAACCTAATCGATTACAACCACAATAGCTGCTGTGTTGATGCCGTCTATTCCCAAGTTTAAATGGAGATGGATAAAGAAACGAACGTGAGATGGTGTTTTGATGCCAGGCATTGGGGATTTATCGGATTTTAAACTAGACTCGAGGATACTGCAGGTACTAGATTGTGTGACAAGGATTCAGTTGATTGCGTCCATTGGTCAAGGCAATAATTCTGATTGTATTGGGAAGCCAGAGGAGAATATCAGGAAGAGCGGTCGAACCCTCTCTTCACCGTTAGACATGGCTGTTCTGGGCCTGAAGAAGAAGCAAAAACAGTTTAGACTTTCTGTGTTCCTCTCCTCCTGTTCTCTCTCGTTCCATCTCCTTATCTCTCTCCGTCTCTCTCTCTCTCTTTCTCTCCATCTCTCTATCTGTTTCCATCTCTCTCTCTACCCCTTTTTCTCTCAATCTCTCCATATCTCTCTCTCCATCTCTCTCTCTCTATCTCTCTCTCTCTCCCTCTTTCCAACATGGCTGAATCGGCGGTAGCGACGTGTAGCAGTCCACTCTTCCATGCGGCGGCAGCAGCCGTCCAGTGAGCAGACAACGACGCAGCAGCAGAGACAGCAGACGAAGAGAGCAAGCACGAAGAGAGGACCGAAGGGGGCCAGCGAACGCTGAAGAGGGAGAGGAGAGAGAGAGTGATAGAGATGGAGAGAGATAAATGAAGAGAGAGGGAGAGAGAGGGAGAGAGAGACAGAGAGAGAGGGAGATAAATGACGAGAGAGGGAGAGATAGAGAGATAAATGAAGAGAGAGAGAGAGAGAGAGAGCGAGAGATGGCGATGGTACTAAATGGGGGTCTAGAGTAATAGTGAATGGCAGATAAAATGTAGGTGAAAGGAAAATTACGGAAGGGATGACGGGTGATGGGCGGCCATTGAAGTGGTACTCCTCATCGACGGCGACATCGAAGACGCTCGAATTCGTGCGCAGAGTGGTCGCTGCAACAGCCATACACTTAAAGGAGCTGTCCATGCACTTGCATTCTATCGCGCTATGCAACCATGGAAGGCAGATATTACACAATGAATGATCTCTAGACAGCTTCTTCAACTATTCCACACAAAAACGGAATTGAAAGTTCGTGATTTCAAGCTGATTGATCTAAAAAGGATCATTCTTCGGTACTCATGGTCAGCAAATATTTTCCGCATAAGAAACAATAAAAAAATATATACCCAGCGTGAGTTCTCGTCCTCGTTTCTGCCAAACAGGGGAAAAAAATTGTCTTCTTCATTCACGGCACCAACCCGTTTGTTATTGCTGTGCTCTTCGACTGTCGTTTGAACCTGAGAAAAAACTCACCGATAATTAACTATATCAGAAATTTATTGCAATAGCTAATGCTGAATATTTTTCTCTGAATTGTTCTCAAAGTAATTAGTGATCATTCATGACAGCAGCTTCCCCCGTGCGAGATTCAAACGCACTGTGGCAGAGTTATCTTCGATGATTCCTGGCTCGCCAGTGACGCCGTCGAAGGAAGCGTTGCCCATCGGGGTTTCTGAAAGATGAGAAGAAAAGGGGAAGAGAGGAGGTCGTGAAGATGCAAACATCCAACTAATTAAATTAAAAGTAAATAATAAATAAACCAATTAATAAAGCGCATAATTTTAGAACGCAGCAGAATAGCAGCATACTGTGAGTAGAAACGTCGACAGCGATGAGAGCGATGGCAGAGAAGCAGAGAAGCAGAAGAGACAGCCGCATGGCGAGAGTGCAGAGTCGACCGACCAGGCAGTAGAGACGACGGCAAAGTGAATGAAGAGCAAGGGAAAGAGGGCAGCAAAGATTTCTTTTAATTTTCTTTTAAGATTTAAATATTCTACACAAAGTAAATCTGCCCAATTCTCTCTGCCCGTATTCTATAATTTTTATTGTTGACTATGCCCCGGTGCGAATCATATTTCGTGCGATGCTTGCAATCTTATTCCACGAGGTGCAAAGAAAACCAGCAGGCTGTTAAAATAATATTCTTTATTGTATTTTAAAACGATTTTTAACGACACGTTCTTTTAATTAATGCTAATATGTATGTATGTATATGTCTGTAATATAAATATATGTACGCATAATATTATTCCTATATTGATAGCTCTTCAATCTATTGCTTTTTGAATCACTTTGAGTGCAATTTAAAAGAAGACCTAATTTTAAGAGAATATTTCTGTTCAACCTTTTTATTCTTTTTTAGTGTGCAACTAGTGGGGACGAGAATCCAATGATGCCGTTCTCTGCTTTTTGTGGCAGAGAGCAATTTAAGTGATGAGAATAAAGCAAGGAAAGCGGAAGCTCTTTGTTGCATTCCATCCTTGCAATTTCAGCCATTTGAGAGAGGAGGAGAGTCACGGAGAGCAAGAGAGTGGAGGAACAGAACAACAGAGAACTGGAAGAGGAGGGAAGATGAGGACGACAGAGAGAGAGAGAGAGAGAGAGAGAGAGAGAAATAGAGAGATGAAGAGAAAGAGGAGCAGAAAGATCGAATGAGTAAAGAAGGCAAGAGAGATGGAGAAGGGGAGAGGAGGTAAAGGAAAGAGGGGAATCCCAAGGAAAAGAAAAGAACATTGAGAGAGAGGAGAACGAGAGAAGCAGCCGACGAGTACGGCAGGTGCACGATAAATACGATGTACGCATGTCGCATTTTCCCACAATTCATCGTTGGCTACAGCCTAGACGCCGCCCGGGGAAACCTTCTTTTAAAAGACGCCTTTTTTCAAAATATAGAAGTGCCTCTGCACAAAGAGCGTGAGAAAGATGACGAGAAAGAGATGGATAGAGAGAGAGAAAGAGAGAGAGAGAGAAAAAGGGATAGAGAGAAAGAGAGAGAGAGAGAGAAAGAGAGAGAGAGAGCGAGAAAAAGAGAGAGAGAGAGAGAGAGAGCCATGTCAAGTGAGCCCCCAAGCCAACCCTTATGCCCTATGTTCGAAGTCGTGCCAGTCTTTATCGAGTAATTGTCGGCTATATGCACTTGGATTTGATTTAATACTCGCTTATTTCTATCTATTATAAATTTTCATTAAGAAGAGTTTTAAAAAAAACTGTGTCCTGTGCTCTTGAACTCATTCTGATCTTGAGAAGAATACAGAATCTTCTCCTTTTGAAAGGAAATTATCCAATCAAAAGCTTCATTGAAATGTATTTGCTGTTTTTCTTCGTATAAGCTGCTAGAGTAATTATCGGAATTTAAATTGCCATAGTTTAGATATGTATGTATGAATCTTCGGCGTACTTGTATCTTTTGTTCGATCTCTCATTTCATGTGTTTTCCCCCAGCTCTTGGAGATCCACTGCAATCCGAGATCCTGAGTGTCTTTGCTCTCCACTGTTACGGCAAGTCTGTTCTGACTCTTCGGTCAATGTTAGGAGTGGAGAGGAGAAAGGGATTGAAGGTTGAAGCGAAAAAAACATGTCCCAGAGAAATAGAGAAAGTGCGTGAGAATGTGAGGGATGAAGATGAAATGGAGAGAAGGAAGTGAGGGAACAGAGGAAGGAAAAGAGAAAAAAAAGATTGAAGAAAAATGACACGAAGATGCCACTGTTGTCACATTGTAGAGAGAGCTAATAATGTATGGTCTTCCAGGAATGGTGAAGTGGCTGCAACCGAAATAAGGTTGTGAAGAGAGATCCTGGAGAGATAATAGAAAAAGAGACAAGTAGAAAAGAAAAGAAGAAGGCAAAGAGAGAGAGAGAGAGAGAGCGAGAGAGAGAGAGAGAGTAAGGAGGAAGTGAAAAGAGACATTTCTTACTTTTCCAACCATTTGCTTGTTTGTTCGTGTCTGACTCCCACAATCATTCCCTCTTTGTTCCTCTCGCTTTCATGACACTTTTCTTTCCTACTGTTAGCAGTAAAGTTGAAATGGAAATCAAAATTGTTTCGTTTCATTTTCTTTCAATGTTCCTATAACTAACACGTAAACAATATGAGCTATTCATGTAAACGGTTTTTTTTTCTATTCACGAAATACCACGAATCTGTTTTGTTTTGTTTCGCTTGAACTTTGTCAGCAAATCTTAAAAATTTGTATTTAAAAGAATATTTGGGGCTGCATTTTGTACATACGTACTTACATACATATATTTATCCCGCTGACGTTGGACTTGTAAGTAAAGAGTGAATAGGAAAATACAAAAGTCGCTATTCAACTTCATTGTGAGCAACTAATTTTCCAGCCGATTACGACTAACATACTACAAAGTCTGTCGTGCATATGTACATACATACTTTGGAATGATGCGAGATTGTAGATTTCTTTATGTCCCCCCCCTCTGTCCTTCTCTGTCTCTCTCACTCTTTCGATCTCTCGCTCTCTCTCCCTCTCTATTATCCTTTCTCTTCTCGTATTCTCCTTGCTCGACAAATGAATGCATCATCACTTGTTTGTATGTACATACAATCACGTTCATCTTCTCGAGCCATCTTCCAGCAGCGGCAATGAAAAAATGAATTGCAAAAATTTGAAAATTTGGAAATTTTTATCTAATCACCTTCCTTCTTCTTTCTATATGAATTGACAGGTTTACATGAATGGACATGAGAGTGGGCATTCATACAAATGTATATATTTCATGGGAAAACACAAATTGTTTTAAAGGTCAATATGAACGCAATTGTTCACATAGCTGAATTTGGTTTTATTGATCTCTGCGCTCTTTTTCTTCCCTCTCTTTATTGTTTTTAGAATTCTAAATAAATGTCCTATTTAGAAATGTTATGAACGAGTGAGAATGAATTATCAAAAAATTGCAAGGGAGGGAAAAAACTTGAGAAAAAGAGAGAGAGAGAAAGAGAGAGAGAGAGAGAGAGAGAGAGAGAGAATGAGAGGGGGGAAAGGGGGAAAAGAGTCAGAAAAGGAAAGTAATTGTGAACGGAGAAAAAATGAAGCCAGTGTCAAACGCTTTCCGGTGTATTCCTATAGGCAACACCGTAGGCAAGCAAAGTGCAATCCTCTTATTGTCAGCATGGATCATTAATAATCATACTTCTATTTCCATTCACGTTATAAATATGTATATATGTTTAATGCTTGCTCGAGGAAATAGTTTGTCTCGCTGAAATTAAGAAGGCTTTAGTTATCCTAAGCAAGGCTTTGTCAGATTGGAGATAAATGTGCCATTAGATACATACATACTATATGTATGTACATAAATATTTGCACGAACGAGACCAAGTATGAAAAAACGCATACATAGCTCCTTCGCGTTAAATAGATCCAGGAAGTACGCATGTACTCGTATTTCTTACATTGGTAACTGATTGCATGTCCAGATGCCGTTTAGGCATACAAGATTGTGTGAAAAGCGATATGGCAAGATGGTGGTTCTCGGTACCCTTTTCCCATGATTACGGTGTTCGCCTTTTCAGCATTAGTCTTTTCTCTCTTTCTTTTAATCAACCAAGATAATGAACTAACAATAAGAACGCGCGAGAAATATTTCCGATCAATGGACTACCACGTTTCTTTTTACCGTGACTGTAGTTAATCTTTGACATTTCTCTCACAACAGAAGTAATGAAGTAAGTATGTGTTTGTAGAAGAAGCTATGCCGCTATATTTCAGAATTGCCGAGATAAATTTATTTCATTATGACGTATACTTTTTTTATCGTCAGGCTCTGCTCTAAGGGTATTAATGGGCCTCCTTGAATAGTTTCATGATGGATGAAGGCAACATTAAACGCAGAATTCTTCTTTGCCTGCAGAGAGGGTTGGAGCCACGTCTTTATCACCGCTGCCTATATTTGAATAGAGACAAATCAAACCCCTGTTTGTGAAGCGCAATTCCTGCTTAACACAAAATAGGCATATACATTATATGTATGTTCCGCCGCATAATAATTTTTTAAACATCACTTTCGCACGCCGGACACTTATTGCCAGAGGAGTATTTCATTAATCGAATAAAGCGGACTAGCATCAATGTCAATACTTTGCGTGCGATTTCGTTTGCTTGTGAATATGATTGACTTTTTCACATCACTTTTTAATATCATGTACATCATTTTATTAATTAAAGATTAGCGGGAAATATTTTTTCAAAACGCTAAAATGACATCACTGCCATGACACGGAACTTTCTCGTCTCTCTGAACAGCAGCCTCATCGAGCCGCATCGCGCGCTCTTCTACTCTTTCTATGCAGCCGAGGTCATCTTTTAAACCCTATCCTTGAATATTAAAAAAGGAAATATTGCTAAATCGACTTTTTGAAAAGTATAAAAACTTAAATTAAAGTTAAGGAATGGTGTTTGAATGGTTCTACTGCAGGCCGTGTTCACTGTGCTCAATCTTCTCGCGCAGCCCCTGCTATCCTTGGCCATCTGGAGGCATCGACTGCTCCATCTCAACATTCGCGTCTTCTTCATTACGTGGCTGGTTCAGGTGGGCAAACAAGTGATCAGTTGCAGTTCATCAGCAATTTTTTTACGTTAAAAATATACGCATCTTCATTTAAATTAAATAATTGGCCCTTTTCTTGTTCCCCGTCACTGCCTATATGATATTAAAGAAGAGCGACGATTACAAATTTCCGATATAAAATAAAATAAAGTAAGCTCCTTTGGAAGAAGAAATCATCGTTACAAATTTTTTATTTATAGTCAGAACTCTGTATAATCGCGCGCATCGTGCTCTTTGTGTACCAATTCACGGATCGCCCTCTCTACGGTATGAGCCTTTTTTATGTGCAGAAACAGATGATATTTGTACGATGTTTACAACCCCATGTCATCTCATTAAGACATGTGTATATATGTATGCATGCATATGTCTCGATTGTGAAAACCATGTTACCGGGAGCTTGATAAAAGTTCTTCTCCAGCTAAACCTGCGTCAAATGCTCGCTCTCTTTGCAGAAAATGACACGCTGCTTCTAGTGGCGAACATCGCGCGAGACACCAATTTTGGCTACTATTGCCTGATGTAAGATTTTAAATTTCGTTTTCTTCTTTCCTTATGGAGCAAATGGATTCGAACCCTTATTATTGTGCCTCGTGTTTTGACGACTTTAGCCACTCGGCTAACTCGTTTGTAGGCTGCCATGCCTCGTGGTGGACCGCACATTCGCAGTGGCGCGCGACCGTGACCGTCTGATGGCCGGCTACGCGCGCGAGAGCATTGCCGCCGTATTCGTCATTCTTCTCCCGCTCTTCATCGCAGAGACAGTTTCTATCACCATTGCAGCGTCCTGGACATTCGGTTTGTAGGATTATTAAACGATTCCCTCTTTCTATTTCTTTAATTATTTGATATTCTTATTTCTCATTTTTATTTTTTGTCAACAATGATTAGCTAATTAACTATGATACATAGTGATTCATTTTTATCCTCTTTTTCAGACTATATTTCAACAACGACTCAGTACATTGTATTCTTCTGCAGCTATGCAGTAGGCGCTTCGGTCAGTTAAACATCCATTCATTTGTTCTCCCTAGAAATCTCCCATGGTTCAAAAGCATGTGTTCAAAAGTCACGGAAATAAAGAAAAGTAAAGTTATCCCAAGAACATAATTGTAACAATGTGAACAGAAATTTAATCTTTTACTCTTTCTTACGTTTTGTCTTGTAATGTTCTGCAAACGTGTGTTAAAGAAGTACGAGAAGATGATGTTTGACATTTGTAAATCCAAGTGGACAATATGTAAGATCTCTCGACAGTTCAGATGAAAATAAAATTAGTACATACATATGTACATTCATAGATACAGTAATAAAGTATTCTATCTCTACATACATACTTCTCTCCTCCCCCTCTCTCTTTCGCTCTGTCTCTTTTTCTATAGGGCGATAGATAAGATGTTTGGATAAGAAAGAGCCAACTACCACAGAGATCCATTCCAGCTTCTCCTGGCCGTCTTCGTGAGCAACGTGCGCACTCTGCGTGTTCTTCTGCGCGAAGGTCCTGGCAGCGCGCGGGACGAGTACACCCTTGCGCGCCGCTTCGTCGTACGCGAGAATCTTCGCGTTTGCAGAGTTCAAACTTGCTTTTGTTGATTTTGTCCATAACCATTTTACATTCAAATGAATAAGTAATGATCAAACATATTTTCCTTACAATTAGCTCATTCACCCATTGAGTATATTGCTCTTCCTCAGATCTGCATCATTCTCTGGATCCCGGTGGCCGCCCTTTCTTCGATCTCGTTCTTCTTCTTTGGCCTCTTCATCTTTCTGCCTTCCCACGTGTACTTCCGCTTCATTGCCATCGGCGTCTTTGATGTTTGGGTGTCTCTGTCAGTAATTCTTTTTTTTTTGTTCTCGTGAAATATTTATTTACTTTCTCCCTTCAGTGTTCTCATCGTCTTCGTCGTGCTGTGTATATGGCGAGAGGCTGGCTGGCGCGCCCAGCTCTACCGTCTGCCACCAGTCTCTTGGCTCCTTCGGGTCGTTGGCTGGAGCGCCGATCTGACCAGGACGATAAACGAGGTCGGAAGTCACGATGATACGACGCTCTACTTTGCTCGATATGCCGAGCAATGGAGGGCGGGCCCGGCAGGCAGAAGCAAGGATGCGAGTAATGTGCTGCGACAGCTGTACACTGACTCGATAAAGTGAGGACAGCTTGGCGTAGAAGCAAAGCTCCGATGATACGATGGAGCAGATGAGGGTTCGATTCTATTCTTGCAACACTCCCTAGAGCGAGAAAAAACCTTTGTTCCTTGTGGTATACATGCTCAATGAATACGGATTTATGCATGAGATTCACATGAAAGAGAAAAAGAGAAGCTTTGGCACATTCTCGAGATTCCATATTCGACCCGTTTTTTCGTCGGAAATATCTGTTAATCGTGGTAAAGTTCTCTAGCAACGGAACGGAAAGAGCAGAAAGCTGCTATAAATTCTAGTCTCAATTGAATTATGCAGTAGATACTTATTGATATTTCTCATGAAGTATTAGTGGAAAAAGTGGCTCTTTGCCAATTAAAGAATGCCCTCACTGTACGCCTCGATTCTCCTTGAAATGCACACTCTTCGTGTTGGCGAGAATTTCCCTCAGGGCCTGCGCTTTATCGTCAATGTGCCGGAAGGCTTTGACGACAATCACCAGTTGAGCACTGGAAACACGGAATGGATTTATTTTAAATTTTTATATGATAAAAAAAATTAAGAAAATTAAACAGTGATAAAATCAGTCCACTATGATTGGTTCAGAAATAAGTAGACAAAATTCCTGACACTGCAGCGAAAGCGAAGAAGAGCATGAAGATGATCGAGAAGAAGATATGGCGAGTTCGAGTGAAGCTCAGCACGAACTGACAAAATTAACTGACTCATTCTTTTTTAAAATATTGCGTTGCTTATAACTGGATGGGGTGTTTTTTTTATTAGATAGAGAGAAACACAGGAAAATGCTTTGTCACTGATTCAAAATAGAATAATATTTCTTTGTAAAGTAAATAATATAATAATGTAGAATAAAAGAAGTAGACTCACGAGAGCGACGACAGCCGCGATGAAGAAGCTGGTCTGCAGAGTGAGGAAGGCGAGGTGCGGCAGCATCAGGCGCGGCTTTGTCTTCTGCACCAACAACTTTTTCATTGTGAAATAAACATTTCTTTTTGTTTTCTCATGAAATCTTCACTTGCTCATTGTTAGGGATGATGCCATTCATTCTCCCTCTCTCTTGCTCTCTCTCTCCCTCTCTCTCTCTCCCTCTCTCTCTCTCTCTCTTTCTCTCTCTCTCTCTGTCCCTCTCTCTCCTTTTCTCTCTCGAACCTGATTGCCAACCACCGAGACAACAATGACGATTATGTGCACAAAATGGCCGACGGTCCAAGAAATGGTGGAAATCTTATAGAACAGCCAGTACTCGGACGGATCCGCGCGGCGAAGATACTGTACGACAAGGGATACTGTAGGACATGTCAGAACATACGTTTTGAGGTACCTAATTGGAATCGAACTCTGATTCCTATGGATATGTATCACTGCAATGATACCAATAGACCATGCCACCCACCGCGAGATGCTGCTTGTAGAGAAGAGTCCGCTCGTGCCACTCGACGAAGATCGATGCGAGAATGCCGAAGGTGATGCCGAGCAGAGAGACGCCGACGCCAGCTGAGCACGCGACGTAGAACCACGTCTAGGAAGAGTATTCCACTTTAAATTCCCGCGATTTTACAAGTAAAATATTGTGTTCCTACTCGGAATCTAGGAACGATACCTCATGAATGGGAATCAAGTCAGTAGAGCATAATAAGAACATTGCATATTATAGTTTGTTGATTGTGGCTTGTGAGAAAGAAACTTACGATATACAGTACCGCCCAACATTTCTGGTACATATATTAATTATATTAATTATATTAATATAAATAATTTCAATTGATTTTTCAGCGCTCATGGCGCATTTCAACGTAGTTTTCTGTACAAACTAGACTAATTCGATGCAGATAAATACGTTGAAAACATTAGTTTCTCAAAAAAAGTAGACACTGACGAGAAAATTCATGTTTTAGTCCGAAACCCATTTGAAGATGCAGCGCAATTGCGCACCTAGTGCAGCGCAATTGCGCTGCATATTTCAAATAATTTCGGGCTAAAACATGAATTTTCTGGTCAGCGTCTACTTCGATTGAGAAACTAATGTTACCAACGTATTTATCTGCATCGAATTGGTCTAGTTTATACAGAAGACGACGTTGAAATGCGCCATGAGCGCTGAAAAATCAATTGAAATTATTTATATTAATATAATTAATATAATTAATATATGTACCAGAAATGTTGGGCGGTACTGTACATAAGGTGCCATTGTAAAAAGAACGCTTAAAAATATAAACAAGTATTTGTGGAATAAAACCTGAATGTGCATGCGAAAGAAGCGTTGCGGCCCTCGACTGTCGTCATCTTCGAAGATGTCATTTACGGGAATCTGCTGCATTGCCAATGGTCGACAGTCGCCGGATCATAAAAAGGATAAAGAATAGGAAATTAAAGTAAATTTTTTTTAGCAGAACGGATTAATATTTCTAAAATCAGCAGAACTCATAAAATTTCAGTTTAGTGAAACGCTGGATTTTTTCTTCACTATTATTCAAGAGAACTAGCCGCTTGAAACCAGGCAAATTGAAAAAGTCCTCATTCCAAGCGTTAACTCCCTCCCTCCAGTGTCACAGCGATTCACAACTGCTGTTGCTCTCGCTGTCCGGGTTCTCAACTTTTCTAGCAGACTCAAACCATTCTCATACATCTCATTCCTCTCGTCTCTATCACACTCTCACCATCTTCCAACTAGCTTTCTGGTTCACCTCTTTCTCTCTCTCTCTCTCTCTCTCTCTCTCTCTCTTTCTCTCGCGCTGTCTGTTTTCTATCTTTCTTTTTCTTTCACCGTTTCCCTTTACTTGCAGTCTCTCTCCAGCTCCAATCCCCAATGCCTAGACACTTGTCCCTTTAAAATGTGCTGAGTGATCTCATCTCTCTGTTCAGTCTTAGCGCTCCAGCTGCGACTTCTGTCCACTTGTGTACTTCCGTTCCCTCCCTTCTCTCTCTCTCTCTCTCTCTCTCTCTCTCTCTCTCTCTCTTCAATTCTCTTTGTCCCTCTCTTTTCAGCTCGATCTCTCTCCCATGCTATCGTTCAATCTCATAGCTTCCTTGCTAGCGAGAGCTCATTTCGTGTGTCACAAAGCAATGCCAAAGCATGCTTCTTCTAACCATAAGATAGACTTTGTTTATTGCCAGTTAAGTTATTTGAAACAAATGAAGATGAATAACTGGATGCACTCTTTACTCGTCAGTGTCTCTGTACTCGCTGAAGGGCGCGCTTGCAAATGCGGCACCGGTAGCAGAATTAAAGTTTAATTCGCAGTTCTTTTTTCATGCACTTTCTTTTGTTAATATGGACACATTTCTTCACTTCTTCTAAAAGAACAGATAAATTTTTGTGGGCTCCAATCCTTATGTATGACTAGAATAGTGTTAGTAGGTAGTTTAAAAGAAAAGGTTGAAGTAAACGTGGTAGTAGAAAAATGGAATATTTGAGAGGCGTAATCTTCATAATCAATACAAGAGGTATATTCCCCTTTTCAAGCTTTGACAGCCGGCACCAGAAGTCCGGCCGGTATCGGGTGCGGCGACTCGGGCACGTCGACACACTTGAGCTTGCCACCCTCCTCTTCGAGGATGCGCACCATCATGGGGAGGTAGATGTCTCGAGCGGCGTTCAAGCCGAAGATGAAATCGAGGTGTTGTACCCCTTCAGCACCGTCACTTGCTGACAAAGTTACTATCATTAATAATTAATCTTTAAATGTTAATTGTAATATTTTCAAACCGAAATGTTATTAAGACATGTTATCACTTAATCCATTGGCTTTACGATGCTCACGCATCTACTGTCCAGACAAACCTCCTTAGTTAAAAAGAGAAAGGTGGCAATAAAACGAGCGGGATCTTACCACACTATTTGCATACATATCAGTTTAGGCATACTTTGTGATAGCCATTAAATAACCTTTAGAGGCATTATAATTTTGAGCTGCCAAATAAGAGACGTAGAGGGAAAAAAGATGCAGAAGGAACTGCCCTAACCCACCTTGAGGTAATCAGGATGCAACGAAGTCAGAAGATAGTCATGGATATATTGGGCCAGTCATCCTGGCTCCAAAAGCCAGTCATCCTGGCTCCAAAAGAGATGCATCGGAGTTCGAATCGTCGTGAAGTCATATGACGGCGGCTTTGACTGCGACTTTGACATTATTTTTTGACAAAAAAAAAAAAGTTTTACTACATATACATATAATATACAATAGATAATCCTGGTATATATTTGTGAATGCAAAATATTTTGTCCTTTTTTCCTTCTATGTACCATTTGGTGACACTAATGACGCAAAAAAGAATGATTTAGAATGCAGGTCGGAGGTTTAGATAACGGCAGTGACACTGTAATTCCTCGCGACAGTTTAATGGAGAATGCTTGTTGATAAGTTATAAGGCATCTTTTATGGCGGTAGGACAAGGAACACGTGCCGAGCTGATAACGAGGAGAGAGGGAGGGAGAGGGAGCAGGCTTACAGTTAGAGACATGAGAGAGCGCGAGAAGGAGAGAGGGAGGGAGAGGGAGCAGGCTTACAGTTAGAGACATGAGAGAGCGCGAGAAGGAGAGAGGGAGGGAGAGGGAGCAGGCTTACAGTTAGAGACATGAGAGAGCGCGAGAAGGAGAGAGGGAGGGAGAGGCACAGGGATCACACCTGTCCAAAAGTTGCCATATAAAGTGTGAATCAGGTGAACGGCTGAATATCCCTAACGGTATTTTCTAGTCCACCTTAAACAATTTACAACCGTTCGAAAACTACACTTTCAAACACACCATGTAGCAAATTTAGTATGGCTCGTGTATCACACGGGCCCTAAAAACGGTAATTTTCTTCTATGTCACAAAGAGGTGGTCCTGAGCGGAAAACTCATGACTTGTTGCGGCGGTGTAGTCTCTCATATTTGGTGAACTTAAAATCTTGCAAATTTTTATATGGGGTGTGACCCCTGTGGAGAGGGAGCAGGCTTACAGTTAGAGACATGAGAGAGCGCGAGAAGTGAGAGAGAAAATGTAAACAAAAGAAAAAGAAGCGAAAGAGGGAGAGAAAAAGCATAAAAGAATCTTTGTGCTCTGCGATAAGAGGGCAAGGCTTACCATTAGGTATGAAAGAATATACATATGCTGTCTAATTGTAAGACTCAGATCGTTGCATCAGCAAATGATGCATAACGCTAAATAGCAAAACCACCGGAACAACTAACAATAAGTTACTAACCGTGTTACTCTTGAAAAATGATTACTGATATAAATAAAACGGAGACATTTCAACGCTAACCGTCCCGTAGTGCTCCTGGTTCTTCTTCGCACTTCCGTAGTCGTAGCGAGCCACCGTACCCGACTTGACCATCTGTGCCCAGTGCATGATGTTCTGGGTGGACGTGCCGGCGGGGGTGTGAGCGACGTAGACATCAGTGCGGGACTGGAAGGAAGAGAGAGATAGAGAGAGGGAGAGAGAGAAGAGAGAAATTGAGAGAAAAAGAGAGAAAGAAAGAGAGAGAGAAGAGATATATGTAATTACCGGTAAAAAAATTAAGAATCCAACCGCGCAAGACAGAGATAAGAACAAGATAGAGAACACTCCTGGAATTATGCAAAAATTGGTGAATATGGAAAAAAAATGCACGTCAGAAAAGAAAACGACAGAGAGAGAAAAATAAATAGTGAAAGAGAGAGAGAGAGAGGAGACAGATTAAAATAGTGAGAGGAAGAGAGCGAGAGAAAGAGAAAGAGAGAGCGCGAGGGAAAGAGAGAGAGAGAGAGAGAGAGAGAGAGAGAACCTTGTTGAACTGATGTCCCTCTGGTCCCGTGATAAGGAACATGAAGTTGTCGCATAGCGCGTCGCCGATAGGCAGATGGCAGAGAGTTGACGCCAGCAGTTTCATCACCCAGTTGCTCGGCAGAAATTCGCCTGACCCGAACATTCGAACCCACAACTGCAATTCATTTTTGCAAATTGGGATAATGACGGGAAATTAATTTGAATTAAGAAAAATATAGCAACATGTTCTCGATTTCCTGTTTGCCTGCTCTTATGGTTAATCCGGTGGATTTCGTAACGTCAAACCATGTAAAGCTATGGAGATAAAAGCCTCTAATGATAAGAATTCGGCAACAATATTCAGAAATGATGACCCAGAACTCGGGGAGGAAGAAGTCGGCGGCATACTTGATGAGTCCTTTCACGTGCTGCACGGGTGCGAGGGCGACGAAGGTTTTGATCTGGGAAAAATAATAATAAATAAATATTTTTTATTTAATTACTCCCTTTATATGTGTTTGAAATACTCTAACAATAAGCGTAATCATGTAAATTAATTTAATTTAAATTGTATTCTTGTTCGTAACTTGGACATGAAATTGGCTACCTTCTTATCGTAGCCGATGTCAGCCGAGAGAAGTGAGAACATGGTGAGTGTTCCCTGTAAAACTTTGAATGTTAACGACAATGCAAAGTAACTTCGTCAACCTGCGAGTGTCCGACGTAGTAGAGATCGGGCTGGCCAGACACGTTCAGAGCCTTGTCGATCATGGCTTCGAGGTCGTTGCGAGCCATTTCATCCCAGCTCAATTATTTAGAATGGTTTTAAGATAGATATTTAAGAACTTAAGGATCCTTTTTGCCCATGTCCTTAATTCTTAGCCGTAAGAATCCTAAAGTCTTCTCTAAGACTTAGCAACCTAAACTCCCAGAAGGGCTCCTTGGCAGGATCGAGTGTGGTGTGTGCCTTGGAGTACGTGTTCCCACGCATGTTGCCCATCCAGACGTCGTAGCCAGCGTCGGCGAAGAGGAAAGCTATAACATGGAAAAAAGATCAAATTAACTATATTTCTTTCCAAAATCATTTGGCGGGAAATTTAAATCGCTAACCCGCCGACTGGCTCGGCAGGTTGACGACCCAGTTGGACGAGTCGCACTCGAGGCCATGCTGCAGAAAGACGACCGGGCGACATCCATCGCTCGGGCCTGATTCAGGGAAAACATTCGGATACGGTAGGACGATTGTTCATAATAGAGAATACATTTAAAGGTTCCTTTTATTCATTTGAGGAAAATGTCATTAAATAATGATTTATTTATTTATACATATGTATGTACATATATGTATATAAAGTTGACGACGCTTCTGACCACGTTTGCCATACGGGATCCGATGCAACTCGAGCACGCCGATATGATCTGCACCGGATAGCCCCAGTGCTGCACGATCTGCGGCTGAAGAACGAGAGACCGCTACCTCTCTCTCTCTCTCTCTCTCTCTCTCTCTCTCTTATTTACTTTTTGTATGCGTCTGTGTCTCACTGCTTTTCTCTTCTTTCCATATCCCCATCTTTATCTCGTAATCTTTTCAAGCAAGGTCTTAAAAAAATTTTTCTCTCTCTTTCCAGCCATGATTCAATCTTATCACCATACCCATGCCTACCAAACCCATAAAATGCTTCCCGTCATGCCAGATTTTCTTCTTCTACAGTCACATGCATAGATATGTCCGTTTTGAAACTTTTTAAACATCTCAATTTATAACAATTTCAGAATCGAAAGTGTTATATGTTTAGTTAGAAATAAGCGATAATCTACCGTAGTCATGCTGACTTCCGGATTTCCAGCAGCTGCCAACGAGAAGAAAAGGCCGAAAGCAACGAGGAAAAGTTGCGTGATTCGATAAGATATGATCATCTAGAAGTAAGACATCAAGAAACACTAGTGGAATGAAGAGCTGTATTTTAAAAATTCAATACAATTCGAGCAATATTTTTGAACAAAAAGAAACAGACAATACGCAGGCAACAATAAATACAGAGCATAATACTAATGCCTTTTAAATATGGTTTGTGAAACCAGCGAGGCTTAAAAACCTAGCAAAAAAGCGGCTCAGACACGCGGTTCTTAGACCGATCCTGGCTGCTAACCCCTCTCAAGTCTGCCAAGAGGTCCTTTCTGACTATAAGCGGCTAACCTCTCCTCTCTTATCAGTAAACTCATGTGTGTATTGACAGTGCTGCCATCACGAACTGTCGAAGAAGCCCTTGGTATCTATCTATTTCTCTGCCCTTTATCTCCACGTCCTTTGTTATGCTTCTCGCTGCTGCCTCTTGCAACGTTTCAATATAATAATCGCTTCCTAAGAATATCTCGCCATGTCACTCGTTCTCTACCTCTCCAATAACTGATAACTGTAGCGTGGTCTGACACATTGTTGTGATTTGCGATGGCGAATACTTTCGTTGAGCAGGGCCTAGAAAACTTGAAAAAAGGGGGCCTAGAAAACTTGAAAAAACAAGGACGCCTTTACTGACAATGAGTGAAAATTATTTTATTTTTTATTAACTTTAAAAAGAACATCATTCGTGCAAAATATCTTTACATTATTGCAACAAATTGATGTTTTTCTAACTTTCTCTCCTTGCAGGGCTACATATATGCCTGCCATCTGGACCGTTGAGCGTATTCGAAAGACACGTTTGGCTCTTGATAATTTCACTACTATCTTTATTGCTTATTCATTTTTTATTCGGTTTTTCTGCAAACTTAAATAATTTATTCTTACATAATTTTGTTTATCTTCTTAGCCATGGCGTTGTTTCGTTTTCTTTCTTTCTTCCTTATTCAGTGCAATTAATACAATTATTTTTTACAATTTCATAACTTTGTAAATTCTGTAGATGTTTAATCTCAGATTCATGCGCACAACAAAAAGGAGGCAAAGTGATGAGGTCATAAATCTGCTACCGTATTCACTGTCATGTTGAGATTACTGTCCGATTTGTCTTTCGTAGCTTCGCGTGTCAAAGACCGGAAGAGCGGCGAAGTCGGTGGGTGTCTCCCCATGCCGCTTCAAGAGTTGAAAAGTGTTGTTCTAGAGAGCCGACCAGGGGAGAAACCTTGAGATTTCTGCAAAGGCTTTGAGAGAGAGAGAAATAGAGAGAGAGGAGAGAGGGAGAGAAATAGAGGGTGATTAAGGGGAGATGGAGACAGGGAAGACGTAAGAATTGAATTTCGGATGAAAAATGGTTGCCCAAAAACCTTAAGAAATACATTTTAAAAACTTTATTGAAAAATAAAATGTTCAGAGCTGCTAACTCGCGTCTGAACAACCCGCCGTATCTCCTGGGCAGTCGGCGCAGTAGAACCGGAATCAGCATTTGGAGCAGGAAGGAGGCCTGAGGTAAGGAGTGATGGAGAGAGTGCGAAAGAGAGAGAGAGAGAGAGAGAGAGAGAGAGAGAAAGAGAGAGAGAGAAAATGAGAAATAGAGAGAAAGTGACAAGACAAAACTGACAGTGATGAAGCAGAGAAACGGCGCAGCTCTGCCCTTGTAGCACGCGTCACTGTCGAACATGAACGAGATCCCGTAGAAATACGAACCGCATGCATCCACGATGCTCGACAGAGAGTCCAGAACGACCTGTTTGATTCTTGGTCAGAATTGAACCAGCGAACACTTTCTCCTAATCTCCGTAGCACAACCACTTAGCCAAGCTCCCCGAAGAGAGCACTGACAAAGACGAGGAGCGCAGCGACGACGCGCAGATTCTCGTTGACTTGGAAGCGCGCTGCGACGCTCAGCATGCTCGTGCTGCCGAGGTGGCCGTGCCGACGGCGGAGATGCACGTTGTAGAGGTAGAGAGAGACAGAGGACTGGACAGAGGAGAGAGGGAAAGAGAGAGAGACAGAGAGAAAGAGAGAGAGAGAGAGCGAGAGAGAGGGATAGGGGGAGAGAAGCAAAGAGAAGAGAGGGATAATATGCAGGGAGAAGACAGCGCTTATTGTCTCTGCTGAATGAAAAGTGGCAGGTTACTGTTTACGTGTGATTATGAGTGATGTGTGTCTGCCTGGTAAACGAGCAATTACATATGTATGTACTTATGTATGTACATATTTGCATATCGAGTAGCAGAAATCTACATACCTTTCCAGTTCCTATTCATTTCTGTTGAACATACACAATTACATATGCATGCACTTTTGTATATTTAATTAATGGTCGATGAGGTGAGTACAAAAGTGCAAAAGAAGCGCTAACCAATATGCATGAAAGAGCTAGGCCGAAGATGACGTCACTGCCGTGGTGTTCGAGAAAATCTGGCAATAGATACAATTGAGTTTTTACTAATCATACGATAACAATATTAGCATTAAAATGATTTGAAAAAGAAGTAAACAGCATGCTATCCGACCTTCACAGAAGACGACGTACACGACGCTAATTATGACCTGAAAGATAAATATATTGTTTTTTTTCCAAAAGAAATAATTATTTTTACGAGTTTACCAGGGAACTCGCCTGCATTACACATTTAAATTTCTCTGCAAATGCAACGGGAGCTCGGACAGGTGCTTTAAATAATATACTACTTCCTGGCCTGCTATGTATGTACATATGTAGGTAGACAAGGGCGTTAACAATAGATAAAAGTAAATTTGACAAAATAAATAATTGAACTTTTTTCGAATCTTTACCATCGTGTATACATATTTAAAGAATTTAATCTTTCATTAGAATAGAGAGAGAGAGAGAGTACGTAATTAAGAAGAAGCGGTTCTATAGTGCTGCGAAATGAATCATGGGCTACATTTCATTTACACAATTAGCAGAAGGCTGTGTGTTATATTTGTACAACATCGTTCGTCCACTTTTCACTTACATTTTTAAGAATACAAATTCTGCATGCGCTTGTAGCTATAAAGTGCATTTTCCAGATGCAGCTAAAGAGAAAATCTGTTAGACTAGAAGTAATCTCTGCCAGCTGGTACAGTGTACATCTCAAATGCCCTTTCGTCTCCTTCTCTCTCACAACATACAGTACCGTCCAACATTGTTGGGTCCGAAATTAATCCGATTAATTAAATTAATTTAAATAATTCAAACTGGAATTGCGAAGTGCTGAGGACATGCCGTGCGATTTCGTCGGAGGGTTTTATGTCTTTTTTCATTGCGCGTCATCCTAGAAAAACCGTTATTCAAAATATGCCGAAATGACAAAGATCTGACAATTTTTCAATGCTACGCTGCTTAGCGGAATTTTTTACGGGGTGTAAGCAGCTGAGAAAGCAGCTGGCTGAATCCAGCAGCCAAACTACAAACAACAAATTAGAGTGAAATTTTCTAGGCTCTTCTTATTTTGTTCGAGTTTCTTCCTTTGTTTTGCTTAAGTTTCTTATTATATTTGGGTATAAATGACAAGAAAAATGGAAAATGACATTTTCTGTAGCGAGCAAAAAATTTGCTCCCGCAGAGCATCGAACACCGGACCTTGAGATTCCCAGCCAAACGCCGTCGCAATACACCACACGCAACTTGGAAGGAATGGAATGTACCTTTACAAGCACATTGTCCGCAGCCTCACCAACGAAGCGTGGAGGATGACGATTAAAGGGGCTTGTCTGGTTAATTTTTGCAAAGCGTAGACCTCCCAACGCACTGCTTTTCATTGAAACAAGTTGACAATCTCTGCCATCGACCTCTCTCTCTCCACTGTCTCTCTCATTCTCTCTCTCTCCCTCTCTTTACTGTCTCTCTCATGTTTCGTTCACACATACTCTCACTCTCCCTTTCTCTCTCTCTATCTCTCTCACTCTTTCAATCTATCCCCTCCTCTCTTTCTCTGTTGTTCTCTCTCTCTCTCGTTCAATATATCTCTCTCATGGTCAGTCTTGTTTTATCTCTCTCCTTCTCCATCTCTATCTCATCTTATTTCGATCTTCTTCATTCCAAGAGATAACTGTTTCGGGTCCGGATAGAAAATGTACATTCTTCCTTTGTCAAGTTGGGCGTGGTGTATTGCGACAGCGTTTGGCTGGGAATCCCAAGGTCCGGTGTTCGATGCTCTGTGGGAGCACATTTTTTGCTCGCTACAGAAAATCTTATTTTCCATTTTTCTTATCATTTATACCCAAATATGATAAGTAACTCATGCAAAACAAAGGAAGAAACTCAAACAAAATAAGAAGCGCTAAGAAAATTTCACTCTAATTTGTTGTTTGGCTGCTGGATTCAACCAGCTGCTTTCTCAGCCGAACACTCCGTAAAAAATTCCGCTAAACAGCGTAGCATTGAAAAATTGTCAGATCTTTGTCATTTCGGCATATTTTGAAAAACGGTTTTTCTAGGGTGACGCGCAATGAAAAAAGACATAAAACCCTCTGCCGAAATCGCACGGCATATCCTCAGCACTTCGCAATTCCAGTTTGAATTATTTAAATTAATTTAATTAATCGGATTAATTTCGGACCCAACAATGTTGGACGGTACTGTATGTATGTACGTATACTCTCTATATCTCTCCTTAAAAAAAAGCTCTCTGAATCACGCAGTCTGGGTTTACTAGATAAATATTTGCACACGAATAATAATTATTTTTCAAGATGGAAAGTGACATAGTGATTTTTATCTTTAAAAAAAAACAAGAGAAACAGAAATGCCTGACGGCGGCAGCGAGTGCGAGGAGCGCGGGCGTCCGCGTCCGCCGTCGCTCGTACGCACGCAGACGTCGCGTCGCCCACGCGCGCTCCAGCACGATCGACGCCGCCAGAAGGGGGATGGCCGAGTAGGACGAAGACGAGATCACTCCTTCAATGAATACTCACTGGAGAAGAGTCAACACGATCAATCAACGTCCTTAAAACTGTCTATATTTAAAGTTATCTACGTGCCGTCTTTCAAGTAACTATTCAAAAAAAGCCAATAGATAATTAGATCTTTTACTCCAAATTATTAGGAAAACTTTTAATTTAGAAGGATCGATTAATAACTCGGCATAACATAATTAATTAGCTTGTTAGTCTATAAAATAACCGATCGATAAGTGAATACCAATAACGGTGTTGGGCACGGCTGCTTCCATGGTGGACAAGACAAGGAAACAAGCAGAGGAACCAGTGGAGACGACATAACAAGCGATTAGCGAGCCGAACAGGACGCTGCAGACAAATTGGGATGAAATTTGGGGATATACACAATTTAATAATTTAGCTCTTAAATTTTGCCTAAAAACCCCGCATAAGCAGAAATGGTGGTAAAAATAACGATACTTAAATTTATTGCAGTATACAATATAAGAGGGGAAAAAATAAATTCAATAATCACTCTGTCAAATGAGAGAATAATTAGAAAAACGTTAAAACAAAGAGTGAATGATATTCACCTAAAATTGGGATGGAGCGCGGCGGAGCGTTGGATGTGCGCGAAGAGAAGAACGCTGAAGGAGGCGCCGATGGCGATGCTCTCGAGGGCGGACGCCGTGTTCAGCAACCAATGCACGGATCGCGAGCACATCTAAAAGGCTACTTTTTTTTACTTTTCTATAAATCTAATTACTATTCATCATTGTTACTAATATACATATTTGCATACATTCATCATATGTACATATACATATATATGCAAATATGTATGCATACATACATATATCTTGGCAACAACTTGGTCACAGCTCAATTCATTTTCGGTAGGTAATAGTTCTCCTGGTGCAAGAATGCAATTGGCTCTTATCGTTCCGCTCATACTCGTTTAAACACTCTGGCGGCATAAAAAGACCGTGCCATTTCAAGCCTTGCGACTTGGCCTTTTTGCGAAATTGCAAGGTGACAGCGGGCCCGGCCGTGTACAATACAGCACGAGATATGAATACGAGCGGTATTTGGTAAACAATTTAATCTAGAGAGTGACTACGATTGGAAGTGAGTTGGGGCGAGTTCAAGCCATATTTAGTATGGGTGTGAGATTCGCACGGACGTGATAACATGAAGCTGTAATGCAGAATCTGCAACACGCACCGTAGCCAGCCGCTTTTTAATTTGGCTACATTCTTTCAGTAGACTTTGCACTTGGTGTTGAACAAATCAGAACGAAGAACAGGCGAGTATGAGAGAGAGAGAGATAGAGAAAGAGAGATACATGCGGGCGGAGCGTGATGAGAAAATGTTGAAAGATAGCTGGATATAGAAATAGAAGGGTTGAGAGAATTGGGGTGTAAGCGAGTGTGAGGAAGAGATAAAAAGTTGTGTAAGGAAAGCGGGGACATTTCGCGTACATTAGAAAGTAAATTAGCCCCTTATGTCCATGTTTGTGATTTAGAAATGTGTTATTCTGCCCGCGATTCGTATTCATCTATTGGAAGTACTATAATTTTCGCACCGTTGTCCCTTAAGCAAACTCAAATTGCAATACGGGGTGGATGTATGTGTCTACTGACATAAGAGATTGAGTAAAGTTAAAACAAGTCACAATTCTATGTCTTGCTTACTTCCTGCAAAATCAGATGTTTCCAATTTAAATGCAGGCGTCTGATGCTCGGTAAACGAGGCTACATACGTTATGAATAGCAATATATTTTCATAGCTGATTCGCTGCTCATGGTACTCTATTCACAAACTGTTTTTTACATTGTTTAAAAGAGCCTCTCTGTAAGGATCAAGCAGCCCTCCATGGGGGCCTGCACCGGGGTAAAAATTTTTGATTTGGCTATCCAAAATTTAATCAGGGATACCTATGCGCACTATGAAGAAAATTAGAAGGTCAAATTTGTTATAAACAATTTTTCATTGCCTGGGCATGCAAAAGTAAGGGAAAAGTTTAAGTACACATAACTTTCTTTAACATCAATATTTTTCAATTTTCTTTTTTTTATTGGCATCACCGTTGGATTCTAAACAAAACTGCAATGATGTGTTTCAGTCAGCTATTTCATTTTCACATCGAAAAATTTCTTTTAATATTTGAATTTGACGGTTAAGTACCTTATACTCGTTTGTGTGTGGGTGTTATATCTCAAAATATAGAGCATTAAAAACTGTATAACATATATTCTTTTCGTTTCGTGTAGAGGTCCCGAAGGGTATAAATATTAGGCCCAAATAGGCGTACCTCCGATATGTAGGATTCAAGGAATGCGTGAAAAAGAAGTTAAATTCTGGTTCTAACATGAAATGAACTATTTCATTAGATTCAGCACGTTTTATTTCATAAAACCTCTCAGTCAAAATTTCATAAAGATATCATATTCCATGAAAAAAACGCATTTTTCGATTTTTCAGCCATTGTCAGAAAATGACCTAAAACTATTCGAAGCGCTGTATTTTCAATGTTTTCAGCGAGAACAGAATGTGGATCGTACTATTCAGTACGCAACAAAATTCTCTACAACATACATCCATTACATCTGGTTAGGGCGCCCCTACCAATGACAGTATCGATTTTCCTATGGCGGTCGCGTCAAAACTGACAGATCCGCATTTTCCAACTTTTCGTGCAATCTTAATGTTTCTTACTCATCCAATACATCATTTTGCTCCACGAAGCACACTAAGGTCAGAACCGATGTTTGTTTTGCAGATTTCCCGTGGTAAAAGCCCGCAAAAGGGTTTGCACGCGCGCGGCTTCGAACCTGCGACCTATGACATTAGACGTGCACAACCAATGGGCCAAAATAACATTAAAAAATTCATTTCTGGAAAATGCCAAAACCAATCTTAAAGGTTGACCTATCAACTGATAGCTATTTTTGCGTTCTATCGAAATAAATATAACCGCCAAAAAGTGTAAATTGACGGCAAGGCCAAATACATAAGTGGCCAAAATATTCGAACATAAAAAGTAGATCAAACAATCAATACATCATAAAGTGATGTATGGGATAGTTGCTCGTCTTCTCAAAAGCTATCGAATGGCACATAATATGTGGTGATAAGTTCAATCCGCGAGAAATAACAGCCGCGGAAATGTAAAATTGAAAAATTTGACTATATTGACAAGAATATTTTAGGTTGATTCCCTAATTAAACAAAACTGGATATTAAAATCCCTGTTATGCAAAATGGGCCGGGGGTTGGGGGCTTCTCCCAAGTTACGAGGTATATTTCACGAGCTCTTTCAATGTAAGGACAGCGTCTGCAAGTCACATTGACGTGTTTAGCGACAAGATGCTCTACATTTGTCATATATTAATTTTCTGCGTCATTTTCGAATTACATATTTGATTCTCCGACTGTTCGCCAAGTCAAATCACAATGTTACATTTTAATTACAAAATGGAGCTGTATCAGAAAACGCTTTACAAGGGGGCGCGGACTTAAAGGGAGCGGTGCTTCCATTAGACGCATGACGTCATCCTTGCTAGCACCAGCAGCAACACCATCCATCGTAGTAGCCGCCGCCATAATATCCGCCGTAAGGAGCAGCCGCTTAAGTCGATCAATAAATTTAAATGACAAGGGTCGAGCTTCATTTACATTCAAATGGGCGGGCTTCTAAACTTTAGTCGCAATTCGAAGAATATTACCTAAAATTAATCTACATAGAAATTGATTGATAATTGGTCTACTGTAAATAAATTTTTTTATTCAAGGATTGGGCTTTTGTCTTAAAAAATCAAGACAAAAAACGTTTAACTTGAACGTGCAACGATTACAAATTCAGCGATATCCCTAATGAGGCTAATGAATCAAGCTAAAGTATCAAAATAATAGCTATTTCTCATTGGAATCTATTGAAAGACCCACCATAGGGCGAGATGGGATAGCATGCGCCCGGGTAGGCATAGCCTGGCTGGTTGTAGTACATGACAGCTGAAGGAGGAGAGGAAACGAGGTCAACAAAAGTGTCGAGTATTTTCTGTGTACATATGACACAATTGTAATTCAAACTTTGAACACCAAAACGATAGCCAAATTTGGCTCATGGCAAGGAAATTTAAATTGATTTGACCAAGAAGACGAACATGTGGGTGAGAGAGCTGCGAAGAGCCAACCGTCGGCTATCGAGTGTTTCGAGCGAAATGAAACAAATTTCTCGAGGAAAAAAGATGTCGAATAAAAATGAGAAAGCTCCGAAATAAGCATTTTTTTAAAAATTTTACATTGATCATTACTCTTCGTACATAAGCACTTTAGTTGGCGCATAAGTGATTATTGTGCTTCTTTATACTCACATTTATTGTAGCATGCAATATCAAAAGATCGATATTAAAAATGTAAAGATAAATTCAGTAAACACCAAGGAGAAAAAGCATATTTCGACACCCATACTTGTTTATGTATAAAGAAGAGATAATTTATTGAACTAAAATAGCGAAAGAACGTGGCGTGGCGTTGAATGAGCCCGTAGAGAAGAACGCTGAAGGAGGAGCCGACGGCGATGCTTTCGAGGCCAGACGCAGCGTTCTGCAGCGAGTCATTCTAGCACCGATTGAGTGCGTATCTAACAGGTTCTATATTATTTTGTTATTTTAAAAATTTTAATCCTTTACATGACCACGGGGAATCAGCCCATGCATTATCGCCCACTCCCTTAGTACTGAATCTCGGGCCGACTTTCTAGGCCACGCCCCCTTGTCACAGCCGGCAAAAAATCAAAAATTTAAAATTTCGCGCATTTATGTGTCAGACGATGGCTGACTATCATCGCAGAGTAGTGTTAAGATTTAGCTGCGTTTCAAGGGGTCGCGTGGGGGTTAATTTCGTGATTATTTGCTTTCTCTTTGTTTATTTCAGGTGTTTAATGGCATAATATTCCTTTTTTATAGATGTACCGCGTTGGAGGCGGCTCGCGGAGCGTTGCCGAGGAGGCATTGTTAGTATCTCTCAACTTTTAAATCTAGGTTCTCGGTACAAATTCTTAGTAATTTTCGCAAAAGAAATTATTTTTTCTGTAGTAACATTCTTGCGATGGCCCAGTTGCGCGAAGCAGCGGGAATGGGCGGCGGGCGAGGCGGTCGCGGTCGCGGTCGAGGGCGCGGGCGCGGCCGCGGATTCCACTTCCGGGGCGGCTTCAGGGGGAGCTACGGCGGTGGCGGAGGTGGCGGCTACTGGGGCAGCCACGGCGGTGGTGGCGGCTACTGGGGCAGCCACGGCGGTGGTGGAGGCGGCGGCTACGGGAGCAGCCACGGCCGCGGCGGAGGAGGAGACGACTACGGTGGTTAGTTGCCTGTGAAATAGATGGCAAAGTGACCTTGACCCTACATTTCAGGAAAGTCGCGCCAGGACGAACGGCGATCTCGCACCCGCTCGCGCTCCCCAGGTCGCACCCGCTCGCGCTCTCCGCCCAAGAAGTCGAAGAAGTCGTCGCGTCGCCACTCCCACTCCCACTCCCGTCACTCGTCGAAGCGCGGTGACCACCGTTCCCCGTCTCCTCCGAGAGACGGAGGGTCCGCTTCGGCGTCGAGGAACCTGCTCGACCTCTCCTAAGGCCTATCTTGGCGGGTGGCTTCTTCTTCTTCTTCTTCCTCTTCTTCTTCCTCTTCTTCTTCCTCTTCAACTTCGTCCTCTTCATGCGTAAAAGGTTAATAATATTCTTTTTTTAATCAGTAAAAAAGAAACAGTTGTTAACAGCTTTCTTATTTCCGGAGCGACTTCTTTGGTGGGACGGCCCATCATTCATCTCCTCCACCTCCCCCTGTCTCATGCTCAATTTTTAAAGGTTTGCAGGCTTCATTTTTTTTTTCTAATTTCCTGAAAACATTTTCTTTAAAGCAGTTACCTTACTTTTCTTATTTCCGGATGAACTCTCTCTCTCTGAGAGGCCATGGCGCCGGCCTTTACACGTCTCCACAATGGAATTTTTTTAAGGTTTGTAAAATTTTTCTCATTTGACTTAAGGATCAGGAAAGGTTGCTTCTTTTTGATCAGGAATAACACTTTTTTTTCTTTTGGATCAATTTAGAACACTTGGTAAGCTTTCTTGTTTCAGAATCAAATCCGCTGCCAGGCAGCCCTCCCGTTACTCGCCTCATCATATTTATAAGGTTTGCAGGCTTTTAATTTCCGGGAACGCACTTTTTTTAAAGCTGTTTCCTTACTTTTCGTACTTTCGGATCAGCTTTTATGCATATTTTTATTTCAGAATCGCAATTCGAAGGCGGGCCCCTCCGATCTCTTCCTCTCCGTTCTCCCCGCTGCTCTCTTTCTCTCTGCTCTCCCTCGCGGCTCTCTCTCTTTCTTTCTCTCTTCTCTCCCGCTGCTCTCTTCCTTCCACTCTGCTCCCCCTTCGTGCTCCTCTCCTCCCCCTTAACACTCTACTTAAAAAGGTTTGCAACTTTAAAAAAAGGAATCATGAAGAAAGTAACACTTTGCACTCATCTTTACACTTTTCTTATTTCAGAATCGTTGATTGCCACGCTGCTGCCTTCTTTGACTCTCTTCCCCTTCGTCTTCCTCTTCGTCTTCCTCGCCTTCAAGAACCTTGTCGTGTTTTTCCTGTCAGTTCACTTTCCAGTCCTCTTTAAAGGTTTACAAAAAGGCGGTTATATGAATCGAGACATTTTTTTTCTTCCAAACTTTGACTCCATGAGAGTGCTGATATCTTTGTTCAGGATCTGTGTGTTCTGCCCTTCCATCAACCCTCTCCACTGGCGTCATGTCCCCCCCCCCCTCGATTCACCCCCGTTCTCCCTATGATGATTGTGGTTTTTTTATATTTATTTTGTCTACACGCGGACTATTTTTTTATACTAGCATAATCTGTAGTATTCTGGTTTTAATAAATGATTAATACCTCTCTATTTGTAGCATGGAGCAATCTGACGAAAGAGATGAAGTATTGGAAGGAAATGAATTTGGGAATCAGGAAAAAAAACGCCAGTAAAAGACGTTGAAATGCAGAATGGGACACCTGGAACATCAAGATGGCCAATAACAGTGACACCTAAAGGGAAAGCCAGAGGTCGACCGAGAATGTATGCACCCGGAGAACGTCCATCACCGAAGCAATTGAACGAGAGCTGGCGAAAAAGAGATGAGGAAGCAGCCGAGAGATGGCGAAAAAGAGAGGAGGAAGCAGCCGAGAGATTAGCAGCCGTGTCGAGAGAATACGAACTGACGAAAGAAAGAGACCAAGCAGAGATGTCCCGCCTCCACGATCGAATCGAGACAATGATGGCTGAACACGAACTGATGCTAAGGATCACACGAGACGAACACGCGAGGTAAATCGAAAGATTGCAAACGGAACATGAACTTATGAAAGATGAGATGGTGCAAAAATTCGACGATGCGACGAGAGAGCTTGACAGATGTGAAAGGAAGCTGCAATCACTTCTCATCAAACTGGCGGACAAGGACAATTCAATAGTTTCTCTTCGTCAATCGCTGGAGAATTTGAAACGAGATAAGAAAGACCAAGAGCAAAAGAACGGACGCATCGAGACTTTGAGACGCAAGCTAGCCCTTTCCGCGAAGGCCCGGCAGAATGTCTTACGCGGAGAGAGAGACGTGTGAAGGAGAAGGCAGAGAATGTGCCGAAAGAAAGAAGAGAAAGGACCTTGCCGTTCTCTCTCCTGCAGCGAGAAGCGAGGAGACGTCGCATCAACGAACTTCTGAAGCGTGCCCGTCTCTACGCTGGCTCTGAGATTCCAGACATCTCATCAAGAGAGCAAGAGCTTAAACTGGTCCTAGCAGCTGCTTGTCGAACTGCGGGTATTCCCTCGAATTCTACCGTACCCCAGATGAGAAGATGGCGCTGTCGAGCTCTCTACCCTCATTCCAGATGTCATTTCACAAATCAACCGCTTGAAAAGCATCCAGCTTCGTCTCCCAAAGGACCCACTTCTTGCCGTTGATGTGCCCGTTGAACTTTGTGTTACCGGCGATTACGTGTTCATGTATCACTGCCTGAAGATGAAGGGGCCAATGGCAAAACACAACTGTATTTGGTGTTTGAGAATCCTCGGGAAGCGCATGGGTGTGCCAGAAGACGAGGCAGAAGCACGCACGATTGAAGAATGGGCAGAATGGGCACGAGACGGGGTAAACGGAGTGTACCTGGGACAGTACCCACTTTTCCCAGAAATTCCAATCGATCACTACATCCCGCCGCAGATGCATACCATAACTGGCATTGTCATCTCTCTTGCTATTCTTCCTCTAAGAAACGCAGCGTTGAAACAAGACATGAAGGACAAAACGGGAAGAAATGATTTGAGAGACGAAGATGAGGAGCTGGTGAATGTCGCGAAGACTTTGAAAGGTGACGTCGGTGCAAGCAAGAAGAGAATAGCAGATCTGAAGGCGAAGATATCAGAGCGGAAGAGAGAAACAAGAGACGGGAATGTGTTGCTTGAATGTCTACAAGCAAAACGAGATGGAAGGCTTCAGCCTCCTCGCAAGGCTACGGATGAATGTAAAGGAGCGGGTGAGTATTGCTTCTCACATCACAAGGCACACGCGCAACTCAGTGCTGAGACATCACTCCACAAATTTGTGGAGTGCAACACCTGCAAGCAGTGGTATTATGTAGCATGCGAATGCATCTTCGTGAGAGATGACCTTGCCGTCCTTGACTACGCGGACGAAGAATACGATTGTCGCAAATGCGTCAATGGTCAAGACAGTGAACAGAAGAAGCTGGACTATGTGAATGAAGACTTGCGCAAGGTGAAGGAGTGCGCAGAGAAGTGCGAGAGGGAACTGAGAGAGGAAGAGAGGAAGCTGCAAAGCTAGCAGACGGAGAGATGGGCCCTAAGCAGCTGGAACTAGATGCTGCCTTCCGGGGATATGGCATTGACTTCCGCACATGGGGCCAATGTGTGACGGGAAACCATGTGCAAGCTCTGCTCAAGAACCCAGATGCGGCAAAGGCATTATGGTCAATGTACCCCGAGGAGAGAAACCTTACTGCCAAGATTGCAATCATTGATACCATGCGAACAATAAGCCACCTCTCCACATCGCGGGATCTAACAGAGCAACAAAAGGAAGAGATGTTCGAGGCGGTGAGGAAGCTGGAGGCTCTAGCAGCAGAAGCATTCCCTCACAAATTGCGGTTTCCCAAGTTCCACGCTCTCCTCGCACATGTCCCATCAACCATAAGAGCCTACAACTCGTGGGGATTCTTTAACGACCAGCCAAGCGAGGCAATTCATCAGTGGGAGAAGAAGAAGGGAAGACAGTATGCGTGCATCAGGAACAAGGCAAGCAGGTGGCACGCGATGCTTTCTGATAACGCAAGGACAAACATTCTCTATGACAGTTTCGTTAATTAAGAAGGGAAGACAACAAGAAAGAAAGCCTTGTAAGATACTAATTATGATTAGTTAATAAATTAAATATTATGAGCTAATTAAACCTGGTTATGATTAATAAATCTTTTTCTGTTCCCTCTGTGTTACAACTGCAAAACAAAGTTAACGTTAATAAAGAAGAAGAAAAGAAAAAAAATATTCAGCATGATTAAACAGGTAAAATTAAAAACACATTCATATAAACCACATATCCTGTAAGAGAGTCGGGCAGGGAGAGAAAGCCAGCCTTGTGCACTGATCTGCAGAGAGGGGGAGTAATATGGGGAGTATCGAGACGAGAGTTAATGTTGAACCTGACGAGTCTATTGTAGTACGCCATGCCAATGGTCCCGACCGAGAAGCGGACTTGTTCTTCAGTCTTACTTCGTTACACGGCTTGCTCGCAACTCTTTCCCGCTCAGAAATTGCTTCCTTCCTCGAAGAACTTCTCCGTGCGACGGAAAACATCCTCCAACATTCAATAGAATAAAAATACTCCGTAAAGATCATAACAAAATGCCAACAAATAGAAGAAAAGAAGCCCACAAAGGAGAAAAACCTAGTAACAGGCAAAAGTGAGGCGTTACATTAATTGTGCAAACCTTTCTCTTGCTGACTGAGAAGACTATCCATTTGATCAAGCATCTCAATAGATGCTTCGTATGCAGTGTCCACATCACCCTGAAGAGCCTTGAGCTGAGCTTCGTTCAGGCTGAGATTCCCAGGCATAATTGGCAACTGCAATCAGGAATACCAATTTATTCACATTTATATATGGATGGACAACCTTCTGATGAAATTCAATTCTGTCTACGAGCAGCTTGCAATACATTTCATCGCAGACTCCGTATCACGAAGCGTGTAAGTGATGCCAAAATTGAGACAACTGCTTAATTCTATTGATGTACCTGGAAAATTATGTGATCACTTGAAAAAAATAATCGATGGGCGGCCACGCTGAACAAGGAGACATCGCGGGGAGAACGCGAGCGGATTCTGCAAGGTTGCCAGAGCGGCGCGATCTGCCTGCTCTACTTGACTGCCGAGTACGCTCCCGCCACCTACCATCTTCTGCACTCTCTCAGTCATCGTCAGTTCTTCTTCTCTTGCTATCCATTCTATGGTTTTCTATTCAATTATATGGTAAACTGTTTGATTTCTACTATAAACATCAAAAATTTTTAGGCGAATTCTCGCTCTGAATTCTGCAAAAATAAAACTGTAAAAAAAAATGATAAACAGAAAATTCCTAATTCCGCATTAAATTTTTAGCTTGTTTACGGATCCACTATATAGTTATGCCATTATAGAATATATTTTCTTCTTTAGGAGTCTCCCTGATCGCAGTGAACGATGCACACTGCGTCTCCAAATGGAGCCATGACTTCCGAAGCTGCTACAGTATGCTTGGCAAACTGCGCATGCTCTTTCCGAAGGTTTCTGACTGCTTTCCTCTGATTTACTTGTTATGTGCAGTATTTATTAGTGTTACTTTACCTTTCAAAGCTCAAATATTTCATTGACGATTTCTTTATTCACACCGTTTTTGTGAGAGCTTCTTGAAGTCACAGACTGTTTTTCTGCAAACCGGTATGAGAAATAATTTGAGGACATTGCAGTACTTTGAGAGTTATTCTCCTTACAGTACTTCCATGGTACTGTAATATCCTTTTCTGCTCAGGGCATTACCGTAATTATTGAGAGTACAGTAATATCCTTGTCCGTTCAGGCCGCAGTGCTGGCCGTGACGGCGACTGCAACAGAAGTAGTCGCAGATGACATTGTCTGTGCTCTCCATTTGCGCACGCCAGTCCTCGTTTGCACGGCTTTGGACAGGTTTTTTTATATCCCTTTGATGCCTGTCCTCAATTCTCATATTCCTCTCTTTCTTTTATTATTATTTAAAATTAAGTACAACTTTGTAAATCCTAATTAGCTCTTGATAATTTATTTCCACTTCTGACCGTCTTCCTTTTCTCTCCAGACCGAACATCTTCCTCGAAGTACGCACATCGTCTGAATCCCTTGTCTGCGACGTGTTGAGTATGCTGAAGGAGGATGGCGGCCACATTGGCGCGCCAACACTCATCTTCACCAGGACAGGGACACTCGCGCAAGAGTTGCACAATTTTCTGATAGGTTGGCCAATTGTTTGCTTTTGTACCTAATATAAAAAAAAAGAATCGGAAAAAACATTCCTCCTGTCTGACACTTAGCTTTTCGAATGCACTTCCACCGTAATACCAAACGAGTTCATCGCCTGGTGATCTGGCCAGGCGTCTTACCCTTATTTGAATAAAGTCGAGTTTCACACTTCCAAGAATTAAGAAAACATTAAACTTACATTTGCTTTTTTCACTAATTTTTTTCCGGGCGGTCTTAAAATGCAACTCAATATTCAAGGTACTGGCTTGCAGTGATTACAAGAATATTTCTACATTTAAAATAACAGCCCAAATGGTGGCGTTTTCTTGTGTAGATATTGGATGACTACCTGATTACCGTATCGAAAGATATCAGTTATGATAACAACAGAACTATTTCAAGGTCGCAGTGTCGATGCCGCTCTCATCCACGATGAATTGGGTGAAGAAGCTCGCAAGAAGGCGCAGGCTGATTTCAAGGCCGGCAGAGCTTCTTGCATCGTGTCATCCGTAGAAGTGGGCATGGACAAGGGAGACGTCAGGCTGGTCATCCATGCTGGAGGTAAGTCACTCTTTCTATCTGTCTGTCTCTCTATGTCTCTTTTTTTCTCTCTCTCTCTCTGTCTCTCTCTCTCTTTCTCTCTCTCTCTCGCTCGTTCGCTCTCTTGAATTTTCGTACTCTCATTTCCTTCTTCTTCTTTTAGCACCAACCAATATGGAAACTCTCTACCAAGAGATGGGTCGTGCCGGCCGAGACGGTCAAGAGAGCAGAAGCATTCTCTTTTACAATGCTTCTGAAGTAATTGAAAATAGGTCAGTTTGAGAGAAGGGTTGAGAGAGAGAGAGAGAGAGAGTACGCCCGGCCGTTTCTTTAGTATTTATATCATGTTGCGACTGAATATAAGAAAGAAATTCACAAATTATATGCCACTTTAATTTTATCTGCTTAAACATCTATATGAATTTTTGAAGCGTGGAAAGAAACCCGTTTGCAGAGTCCGCCTGATGCAGAGCGAGCTGAAGGATCCGATGAGAAGTCACGCATTCGAGGCAGCCAAGCACGTCGAGAAGTACATCACAACTGAATTCTGCCGGAGACAGTTAGTCTCTCTCTCTCTCTCTCTCTCTCTCGCTGCTCTTGCTGTTCTCTCTCCTATTCGTTCTCGCCAACCGCTTTTAAGGCTTCTGCTCTCCCACTTTGGTGATAAGCACTTCCGCCCTGAAACACGAAATGGCTGCTGTGATAACTGCAATCGCACCCTCAATATCAGTTACCTAATTATTTATGAGCACGTTGCTTGCATATAATTAATTTATCTTTATTAGTTTCTTAGTAATTGTTTGCATTTACGTTCTTACCTTTTAAAAGAAAGAAAAGAATATTGGAAAGGGAGAGGCTAGTCACGTTCAGAATGCGCAGCAAATGGACGCAGCCGGTCCGTCTACCTCTCACTCCGCGCCGGCCTCCAACCGCTATCGTCGCTTTCGTCGGCGGTAAGACAATCATTACTGCTATATGTGTCGTTAAAACAAATTCTTCCATTAGTTAATATTAATTTTAATCTTCTATTTCTCTCAGAGGAATTCTTTTAATCCACCAGTGCGAATGTTTTCTTACATTGCACTACATTTGCATAATCACAAAGATGAAGTGATGCTGTCGTTATGACGAAATAAAGTTGAACGCTCATAAAAGAAGACAATTTATATCACTCATTTTTTTCTGTTGCTCTTGCAGTAAACGACGCGCCCCGACGGTGTCGACACCTGCCAAGTAGAAGAGTGCGGAGGAGATGGGATATATTGCGACGAGTGGCTGCCAGCTCGAAGAGGTCACATCATAGCTATCTTCTCTCTCTCTCTCTTCTCTCTTTCTCTCTCTCTCTCCCTTTCTCTCTCTCTCTCTCTCCCTTTCTCTCTCTCCTTTTCTATCTCTCTTTCTCTCTTTTCCTTTCTCTCTCGCTCTCTCTCTCCCTTTCTCTCCCTCTCTCTCTCTCTCTCTCTCTCTCTCTCTCTTTCTATCTCTATATTGTGTTTGTAAAACGACAATTTGAAGAAAGGAAGAAGAACCTTTTTTCCTCCCTGATTTTGGGCATTAAAGTAAATGTATTTGAATGACTTTTGTTCCCTTTTAGTTGCCTTACAAACTTCTGCTCTCGACCCAGCAGCTGTACTACAGTGCATTCGCTTCGTTCTCGCGGCATCTCGAAAACCGACTCAGTTTGGTAATTCATCATTTCTTTCTTCTCGCATACTTTGGTTCAAAAGTACACCTTCTCTTCTTCTACCTTCAAATTTTTTCTTTTGTTTCTTAATTTTTGAAACTTTTGAAGTTGCATGATGTTACTAAACATGTTACATATGTTCCGTTTTTTTAAATTTCTCCATTCTCTCAGTTGCATATTAAGTGACGTAGTAAATTTCTGTGAAATACAGTTTTTGAATATCTGTAAATTTGAGTGCCAAATTGCGAGGGCGCGCGACTTGGCCGAGTCGACCGTGGCGGTGCACCTGTCGACTGCCGTTCTCCATGGCCTCCCCTTGTACCTCGAGGTACTCGGCATCTCCCTTGCACTTCGAAGGGCCGTTGAATGTGCTGTCAATAAGCTTGAAGGAGGTGAGTAAGATTGATTGAGAACTGAGGTGAATAGGGGGTAAGAGCACTCTGGGCATCACCTTGACACTTGCTTATTTTCTCATTCTATTTTCCCGCAGCGGTTTTCTATGACCAGTCTCACAGCTTAAGCGAGGGGGAATTATTTTGGGTTCGGAACGTTTTCTTGCAGAATGTTCGGTGAATCCCTTTCTGTAATAAGGAAGCACTTGAAAAAAGGGTAGACAGTGAAAGAAGCTAGTTTTTGTTTCAGGAATCACGAGTCTCAGTGCGCTGAAGGAATCCTTTGCGCCCAGCTTCATCGACTACAATCGCCTCAAGATCATCGTCTGCATTCTCGACTACGATAGCGGAGTGCGAACGGTGGACGAGAGTCTTGAACTTATCACTCAGAGCTGGAGATAACTTGGTTCCTTCTTGAAATCTCTTTTACCGGTTTTTGTTTACTACACTACACTGACCGGAATAGCATAAACGTGCAATCAAACGCCACACTGTCTAAAGTGTGTTGAGATCTCGCATGTATTTATTCGTTCTTTTAACTTATTCGTATGCATTTATTCTGTTTTTCGTCCTTTGTTTATGCTGACGTTCAGCAATGTTTTGTTACCTTATTAAACGATAAATAGAACGCTAGGATGAGAGACAAATCGTACACGGTAACTGCACAAAGGCTAGGATAATACAAAACAGCAGTCGAAAAACTTAGTGAAAATTCCCCGTGCGATTGTGCTTTGTGGAGCACAAAGTTTTTTTCCTGGAAAGTATCGGTTGAAAAAATACGTTGAAAATAATTAAATACATTTCAAATAACAGATTGTGTAAGTGGCAACTGAACAATATTGTATTAGTGGTGATTGAAATTCGGTTGACTAGTTAGAGATACATATGTATGTGTGACCTGGATGGCTGCATTCGCTGGCGACCTTTGCCTTCTCTTGTCCTTCTGGCTTTTCGCTGCAAGACGCGCAGTCGGCCGTTGCCTCAGGCAACTTGCCTCGTGTTCGAAAAGAACATCGTCCTGTCAAACGGCTTGTTTTGACAAGCCTTGCAGGAAGAAGAAAGAGGAGTTCATCGCAACCAGCTGGCTTCACCCGTCAGAAGAGCTCCGTTTATGACAACGAGCTCCTTTAATATTCCTCTCGGAAGAAGGCTAGAGTCTCGTTCGGAAGGAGGACCTCAAAGAAGAACTATACACAGAAATTTCTCTGCTGACAAGCGAAGAATGTCTTCATTTTCCATTATTCTTTTTTTTCTTGCCGATAGAGATTTCTCCGGCCATGTAGCTTTTGAAATGAAAATATATCCTGGATAACGCTGACCAGCCGTGTTTTCCGCAACGAGGCAGAAAAATGGTCGTATACATATACATATATTACCTAACTTTTATAGGTACTCAAAATAAATAAGCGATGCGAGGAGTAACTGCGCTGATTGCATTGCTTCTCCTTCCCGTGCTTACGCCGGCTACTGGACCATGGGCTGACAATCCAAATTACCCTCCCGTCGGGTGCGCAAACTTCGGAGGATGCCAGGAAGGAAATGGTTAGCGATAAACGCTCAAAAGTTAGATGAATAAGTGTGCAATGACTATATCAATTCCTTGATCTCCAATCAATATAGTGATATATTATGAAGAGTCTCGCTATTTCGCAGGGAATCTCCAACCCTCGCCACCATGCAATCCACAGCCAACGACGACCGCAGCATGTCAACGCTATTGGATGTGCAATCTCTGCTCTTGTAACGAAGGCAGCTGGGGCATGAGATGCGAGCATGGTTCAGCCACAAGAAAAAAACTACTTTCACATTTATTTCCACCCGTTATTTCCAATATTGCGGTCAGAAAAAAACATCTGATGAGAACATCCTATTTTTCCTTTCGAGACATTTCATATTTAATGCAATATCTAGTAAGCAAGGAAAAGAGACAGGAGAAGTTGTTGTTGTTAGTGAACGACACATGCTTGTCGAATCCATGCCGCGGCACGAACAGCAGTCACTTCAACTGCACGTCCACGCTGAACGCGTACAGCTGCGAGTGTGAAGAAGGATGGAGTGGGACAGGCTGCGACATTGGTACGGGCATACGGTGGATTTGGTAGCCGATACACATAGCTTTTATTACGTTTTATAGAAATTGGATCTGCTTGCTATTCGATAACATGCCGAAATGGTGGAAGGTGCGTCGAAAACTCTGGCAATGAAGACGGTTTTACTTGCAAATGCCGGTCCGGATACAACGGCGTCTACTGCGAAGGTTTCTTCCTTGCTAGATTGAAAAGTTTTGGAATTATGTTGAAGACAAAAGGGGGCAGTAAATAATTGATTTTTTTTAATATTAAAGAGCAGCTTTCTTTTATTGTTTAAAGTTGTGGACTTTTGCTCGTCGACTCCTTGCGAGAACGGCGGGAGTTGCGAGACTTTCTCAGACGGCACCAACTACTCGTGTAAATGCACCGACGAATACATCGGCAGGAATTGCGAGCTGCCGAAGACACGCAGTAGCAGTGAGTCACATAGACTCTTTATTGAAAGACGGAAGGTAGAAGGGATGCTGAAAGCGGGATGGTCAGTCATTTGTTGAGGAAAATTGAAGAGACAGATGAATGACAGTTAAAGTGCGAATTACAAGATACTAAGTCTGAATATTAAAAAAAATGAAATTGTTGATCAACAGTATATTTCAACTTTTTTCTTGGTTGTCATTGATATCGCTAGCATGAAACATAAAATGCAACACAAGTGGTCAAATAATTATGAGAGGTAAAAAATTTTTTACTGCAAGACAAAGAATGGATCTTGTTTGCGAATATGTAACTACTTTGAAGATTAACTGTTATGAGCATTGAAAATGGAAAAAATGAACAAATCACGATTAAAGTCTGCATCGAAATTTTTTCCAGCTGCGCCGCCGGTGCAGCTGGGTTGTTTCTCAGCAAGCAGCTCTCACCTTGAAAAGAATTGCGGCAACTCAAAGTGCCCTTCTCAAAGCTCCTTCAGCGATTTGGATTGCGCAGAGTATTTCAAGGAAAAGAGCAACGGGCGCTGCTTGTTTTTTGGTGAGAATTCTTTAATCCAGTGGACATTTATAAGCAATATTTCACCAGAGGAAATGTTCAGGCATCTCTCAAAAATGCTGTTACATCTATGAAGACGCCAGCGACTTTTCACCTCCTTCTATTTGGGGACCGAAATGCGAACCAGTCTCCCCTGACGATTCAAGCGATGGTTCCATTTGCAATAAAGACAGCTCGACCGTCATCGTTTATTCATTCCCTTACGGTAACTCCGTTTCTGGAGTAGAGTGACCTGTTATTGTAATTTGTATTATTTTTTTTTAAAGTTAAAATTAAAAAGAACAAGGAATCCCAAAGAGTACAACGAGCCGAACCATTGCAACTCGGATTCATGTAACGGACACGGCGAGTGCGCAAATATCTACGGCGGGTTTGTCTGCGTCTGCGAGCAGGGATACAACGGAGACACTTGTGGAGATGGTCGGGTTTGACAGTCCTCATTGTTTTGCTTATTCGTTATCTACGCTTGAAATGTACATACATAGTTCTAAACCGCTTAGAAGCTGGATCGCCATGCAGCAGCTCGCCGTGCCAGAACGAGCAGCCGTGCATTGAGAATGAAGACGGCCATGGCTACTCCTGCAACTGCTCCGTCGAGTTCATCGGCGAGAACTGTGAATGTAAGTAAATGTATGGAACATCAAGATATTAATGAGTAAAATGATAGAGAGTTAAAGATTCCAATAACTATCATAATAGTAATAATAATGGTATTTAATGATAGTAATAGTACTAGGTCGAAATATCAACTCGATTTTGCCGGTACATAGAATAGTAATAATGTTGATAAAGTGTTGAGAGCCCCTTGGGTCCGCCGTTCAAGTTAATTCGGTAGCCTTCAAAATGTGCAAGAAAAGGAAAACTACATACATATGTAAAATTGGTGAGACAAGATATCTTCCCTGCAGACAATAACAGCTGCGCGACGATGGAGTGCATGAATGGAGGAAGTTGCCTCGTGAACTGCACCGGCTTTGGTTACTGCAAGTGCCTCAGCGTCTGGAAAGGAGCGGCTTGCGAGGGTGTGTAATCGGCCATTCCACTTATTTTAGAAATGTGCAAAAATCATTATTAGTATGCAACTATCGTGCATCATTTCTAGAACACAAAATTGCATAGGCTGAAGCTGCCCTTGTCGCTGTTCATTTTAGATTACAATGCTTGCCACATCGAGAGCCTCTGCAACAATGGAACTTGTCGTGTCATCGGTAAAGGCTACAAGACCTCGCATAGCTGCGAGTGCTACGAAGGATACACAGGCCTGGACTGCCTCGAGAGTATGGGATGACAAGAACCAGAAAAGTGTATAAAAAGACTTTCGATCATTTCACTTACAGTCATCGACAACTGTCTAAGTAATCCCTGTGAGAATAACGGCACTTGCTTAAACGAAGTCGCCAATTACACATGTGACTGTCCACTCGGTGCCTATGGAAACAACTGCCAATTCAGTGAGCTTCTTCCCTCTATCCTATACGCTTACTTGGATCCCTCTTTCTCTCTTTTTTTTCTTTTTTTCACTTCTTTACTCTCTTTCTCAATCAGGGATGTGCAAAGTTAGTGCAAATGTTACTCCTCCACACAGATGTAGACGACTGCAGCCAGCGATGCAATTACAGTATACTCAATCCGGATCAAGCAGAATGCGCACCAGGCAATTTTTTATATATGTATATACATATATAGAATTCTTTAATACCGCAATACTGCGAATAAAAACGTAATGGTACAACATTTCTGAATTTAGTCTCGGAAATAGATCCTGATCGCTTGGCAATTGACAATAGAGTGATGAGTTGGTGCAACGCGGCAAGTTTTTTTTGTTATTGAATTTATTTTTGAATATTTTATCTTTAACGAAACGGCTCGTTGCCAAATAAGATGAGCTCTTCAAAAGTGAGAATCAGAAGACGTTCATTGACATAACAGAAAGATACCGAGGCCAACTGCACTGATCTGCTGACAAACTTCTCCTGCGTGTGCACGCCTGATTTCACCGGCCGATTCTGCGAAATAGGTTAAATGGTGGTGTACATATTAAAGGAGAACGAAACTTAACCTTAATCTATTTGAATCATCCAGACTATTGTAGTCTTTCTAAAACACATCTTCTCTCGTCCTTGTGACAAGTAAAAAGGAGCGAATTCAAGACTAAGTTTTGTCTCCTTTATGAAGTAGTGAGAGACGGAGAAGGACAATAAAAGTCTGACTTTAAGAGATGGTCGTTTATAACGTCATGGTGCTCGTATACGGCAAGTTCGAGGAGGAGATGTATGGGGTACGCGTTCCATTCATTTTTTGGTTGCAGATTAGCTCACAGCCAGACGTCATGTTCAACAGCTAATGTTCAATAGCCTTGAATAGCGAGTCGACTGTAGCATTGAATTGAAGTCGCAACATAGCATCTGGCCATAAGATTAATTGAATATTGTGGCCTACATACATATCTACATATGTATCTGCTAGGCATACGAAGGAGTCGTGGCCATGACTTTTCAGCTCCTCCTCGATCTTCTCGCGAATCCTTCGAGTATCACCGCCCTCGTCCCCTTCATCGTCGGTCTTCTTCCGCCTGAGAATCAGACGAGACTTTCCTGGAACCACGACGACACCTTCGAGTGGCTCGCCTTCGAGGGAAAAAGCATCAATTTTACGTCAGAACGAAATACACATGTAGCATTGATTTCAGTAAAATTCGGGTACCGGCCTCAGAAGAACGATGTCTAGAGATCCATCAGAAAGTTCATTTAAAAGTCTTCTCTTGAAAAAAAGATCATATTTTTCTGATGCTCGAGTGTAAGGATGTTTTTACATATGTACATACATATTCATAATGTTAATGTGTATTCTAGAGAAAGCACGCTGATGTGGACCGACGTGGTGCTCGGGAATTGCTTCACCTTTAATCACCGAAATCTGTCTACCTCCTACCATGCGAGATCCACAGGTTTCCACTTCAAATATTACTTTAACATTAGTCTTTAAATTGAATACCATATTACCTGCCAAAGAAAATTTAAGGTTGAAGAATATTGTTCAATTCAAAACCTTTCAAAGGCGGCTCCGGCGGTTTGATGGCCAAGCTGAAGGTAAACATCGACGAGTACGTACCGTGGAGTACGATTGCTGGCTTGATGGTAGGTCGATGATAAACTGGAACTATGCAGAAGAGATGACAAGCGAACTTTATGGAAGGATACGGTAATAGGTCTTGAGAGGATAAAAAATATGGGATAGGCAGATGTGAATATCCGCAATGTACATATAGGTCTTCATCCACGACCGGAACATGGACATCTTCTCCGAGTCGATTCGATATAATGTCAAGCCGGCCACAATGTCCACCCTCGACGTTGCACTCGTTACTATTTCTTAGCAATTTTTTTTACTCACTTCATACATTTCATTATCATCTTAAATTAATGTATGAATAAAAAAAAATTATCGATTATCTCAAATAAGATGTAAATTTGTAGACGGAATACTTGCATCTCGGAGGTCAGTACGGCGCTTGCGTGCGTAAGCCGGTCGAAGTTAAGTCCTACTACTATTCCGGAGGCTATTCCACAGACGTCAGAAGTGTTTTCTTACTCAATCGATATATTCATATATTTATTTATTTAATTATTCGTAAATCGTGACAGGATCGATGAAGAGGCTCATGTTCTATCAGAAAAAAAATGTTATTTATATCGCGGTTTTCCAGAGATTTGGTTAAAACATGATAATCCCGATCCATATGTATATGTACATACATGCATAAGTCTCCACGGCACAGGGCTGCCTTCGTTCGTGCTACCAGGATTTCATTAACGAGAGCTGTGGGTGCATGGACCCACGCTATCCGATGGCACCAGAAGCATTGCCGTGCGGCATGACGAACAGTAAGGAAGAGCTATTGAGATTAAAGATTGTAAAGGAGCTTTCTTCAATAACTACATAGATGTAATCAAAAGGAAAACGTTTTGAGCTAAGCAGCCCTTTTTAAATTAGAATATGCATACAGTACTTTGGTATGAGGTCAAGAAGTGAGTTCTCTTCTGATTTTTGAAGGAACTTGCCTCGACAAAGTCGTTTCTTCCAACAACAGCGACCCGTCCAAGTGGACATGGTGCAAGTGTCTCAATTCGTGCCAGGAGAAGCTTGCGAATGTCATTTTCACGCAGGCTGGGATGGCGGATGCGGTCGGTTATGATAGCGAGAGAGATAGAGAGAGAGAGAGAGAGAGAGAGAGAGAGAGAGAGAGATGGGCATACTGGAGAGAAGGAATGTGAAGAAGAGGGAGAGCGCGAGAAGGGAGTGAGGATCTTGAGAAGTATGACAAGAAAAACAATAAAGAATTATTGAAAGGAGCATCCAGTAAAATTTCATCAAGTATTATTTAGACGCAGTTTTGCGCCAGCCTGGAAAGCCCGGAGCTGCAGACTCAGTGTTCCCTCAACCACAACGACACGGCTATTGTCCAGGTCCTTATGGCCTCAAGAACTTTTAGAGGACTAAGATGAACTGATATCATAGTGTATAAATACATACTTGTATTATAGATACCAAATAAGTAGGATAAGAAGGGAAACAAGAAGAAGTTCAAGCTCTACTCTAGATAAGACTGTTGTCCCTGCGCGAGAAGGTCTACAGGGAGACACCAGCGATGGATGTAACTTATTTATATACATTCTTTATGTGCTTTGTGAACAATTAACTTCCTTTGTTATTTTACACCAATATTCAACAGCTGTCGCTCGCGCTGAAATACCTGGGCGGCCTGACTGCCTCCGTCATTGGCATGTCTATGGTTACAGTAATCGAGTTCCTCGAGCTGCTCATCCGCATCGCGTGGTGGTGCGTGCGGCCGCTGCCGAAGACGGATCGATAAAATCATTACACAATTCACTTACCCATGGGACACTTTGAATTGTCTCAACAATATTCATGCTTAATAATCTTCACATGTATATTCATACCAATATAACGAATCTATTTTGCTTTCCAGAGAGGTTGAACAATTGAAGCTCACCCTTGCTCCCCTAAAATGTCAAACCCCTCGTTTTAATTTTTCTGTGATCTAGTAGTACCCGCTCTATTATTAGCACCATGTCTTGCTAAACAATAAAAAAAACTAACGGATGAAATTAACTGTTTTTAAATTTAATTAGTCGAATAAAAAGCCATAATGCAAATAGAAAGTTGATAGCTGGGTGGGCTTTTTTGCGCCCTGGGCGCGCCCTCAAGCAGCAACGGTTTTTTCCCCAGCTAGCATACCATTAAAATGAGTGGTTTACAACGGGCAACTCGGCGAAGCATACAGTGTTCCGTGGCGCACTTGGTTCGCTGGCGCACTTTACTTTGTTTTTACTTGAAGCACTTGTTGAATGGCATGGGTTGAACAGAGGAATTCTGCGCAGAACATGGTCAGCATCATTAAATATGTGATTTTCTCTTGACGCTATTGTAAGAGAGCGAGAGAAAGCGAGAGCGGGAGAGAGAGCGGGAGAGAGCGAGATAGAGAGAGAGAGAACAAGAGCGATGACGAGAGCGGGGGAGAGAGGGCGAAAGAGAGAGAGAGAGAGAAAGAGAGAGAGAGAGAGAGAGAGCGGGAGAGAGCGAGAACGGGAGAGAGAGCCAGAGCGGGAGAGAGAGAGAGCGAGAGAGAGAGAGAGAGAGTGCGGGAGAGAGAGATAGCGTGAGGGAGAGAGAATTAGACTTCGACTTTAAGAGAGCCTGTATTAATTATTGCTCGATTTTCTCTGCACGCAGAGAAAAAAAGTTCGGACCCTTGTAACAATTTGTTCCTAACCGTGTCCAACATTGAAAAGTTACCATTGTTCCGATTTTTAACTGGTCCGTTGGCGAAACTTTTCAACCTCTAGTTCAACGGCGAAGAAATATGGTTAAACATGCAATATTGTTGCTTGCACTAGTTTGTATGTCAAATCAACGTTTGTTTTCCCTATTTATTTTTGAGTATACAACTTGCGCTTTCAGGCGGTTTTCATCGTCTCGAGAGAAGCAAGTGGACGAAAATTAGCAAGACGGCCTCCGCGCTCTCTTGTCCAAGCAAGACGGCCGTCGAGCAGTTCTACGGCAGCGCACTCGCTTGTATCTGGTTGGTAGTTTTTATACATCTTTTTTCAAATGAAGTATTTTAAGTGGTTCATGAAGTTTTTTCCTACTTTGTTTTCTAGTGTATTTAATATGAATCTGAGCATTTATCTTTTTACTTTCAGGTAGGTTTTGTTGTCCCACAAGAAGGGTGCTGAGCAGCGTCGGCGGGAGCTGATCCGCGTCGACATCTGCTCGTTGTCACAGGTTTGATTTTGACCAAACGTTATTTCATTGGGTGCTATCCTTGTTGGGAGGGGGGAGACATAATAAAAAAAATTTTTTATAATCGACCCCAAACCGTGCATAAGGGGGTTTAAGACCATGGGGAAGTTTTTTAACATGGAGAGTTCAGGTTTTTTAAGCAGAAATGTAAGTAAGCTGCAGGGGAAAAAGGGTGGCCCAAGGGTCCCACAAAAGTTGGGTGGGTAAGACGTCCGAAGGCCTAAAAGAAGGTGGTAAACCAAAAATATGAATTTTTGAGCCCTGATCGGACCATTTTTCCCCTCAGCAAGCTGAATAATTCGCTTATTGTTAGCGGAGGCGAGCCGAATTTAACTTAGTTTATCGATTTCTTGATGGTTTCAGATCTCGCATCAGCGCACAGGCATTTCCGTGTTCCAGCTCCGTAACTGACAGGAGGCTGTCGGAAGGGCCGGCCTGCCCGCCTTGGAGTTCGGATGACTGACGTTGCTAAGAGACATACTCCAGGTTAGGCAAGCTTCTCGAACTGGGTACGGTAGTCGCGTCAAGATCCACTTCCTTGCCTTTAATGTTGCTTTCATCCCTATTCAAACTATGACCATTTTTTATTTTCATGGTCGATTTTGAGCTTGTTCATCGTCTTTCTCCAAAGCAACCTCGTTACTGCAATCAGAGGATTTTTGTTTGCAATAGTAGAGTACAATTATGTAATGAAAGAGTCACAGGTAAACCCATGAGCATGATGAAAAGTTGCAGGTTAGCTTCAGCGTGACTACCGCGCGTATCTCTCTCCAATCGCTGCTTGCCTGACTCCTCCCCTCGGCTCGGATGTAGCAGCCCTGGCGACGATCCTTCGGAAATCACCGACGCTGATCTCGACGCTGTCCTGGATGAACGGACCCCAACTTCGTCTTTCGAAGATTCCAACTCCTTCCCTCTTGTCTATATTCTTGTTTAGGCTTTTAATGTTACCATCTTATTAATACTGTTTTTTTCTGGTTCCTTTCCGATCGAAACGCAGTTTTTATGCGAATTTGAAAAAGATTCCGAGGAGAAAGGACCTGACCCTCTGTTGGTTCTTTGAAAAACACCTGAGGCTAATTTTTTCCCAAAGAGCCGTCTAGTATCTTCATTCCCAAAGAGCACTCCATCTATGGCCATTTCAACAGAACCCTTGGTTACATTCTTTGGACGACAACCAACTGCTTTCTTTCTTTCCTTCTTACCTTTTCTGTATAAACATTGAAATCAAATTTCAAGCAATAGCAGGTAGCATTGTCTTGTTTGTTCTCTATTTGTTTCACTATTATGGTTACCAAGTTTTTAAGAGTATTAATAGTTGAAAAAGATCTATTGAATAATAATATTCCCTAACCCCAAATCGCCTTTCTCGTTTTACGAGTACATTTCATTGCATATTTATTCCAAGTTGACATCGTTGTTGTTGATTTTTCTGTTTGTTTTATGGTGTTTTCGTGCCATTGAATTAATTTAATTATAAAGGATTTAGCACGTGTTAAACTTGCAACATTTTATAGACACGCAACACTGAATTCATGTTGAGCATATGCAGCCAAGAAAGAAAAAAATCAATCGATTAACCGAGCGCTCTCTCTGTCTCTCTCTCTCTCTCGTTCTCTCTCTCTATCTCTCTCTCTATCTCTGTCTCTCTCTCTCTCTCTCTCTCCTCCACAGGCAGCGAGCAGTACACTGAACGAATGCAATTAACACATTACCACCAATCAAGAGAGAGTTAGACTAGATGGACTTCAGCGTTTGGTAGTTAATTAAGTAGTAAAGTATTGAACGTAAGCTTATGATTGAGGCTAAATAAGCTGCGAATGCAGAAAGAATGAACTGCAAGGGACGAAAAGGCAACAACTTTGAGCAAATGTTGCCTCACAATCAGACCACAAAAATTGTGTCCTATTTGCGTAGTTCCAGCCATATTTTAAGTAGAATAGGGAAGGAGAGAAGCAGACAGCGAGAGAGAAGTAGGGAAGGAAGAGATATTGAAAGAAAGAGAGAGAAAGAGAGAGAGAGAGAGAGGCGAAAGCGTGAAATTAATTGCCTAAAACGAGGTTCAAGCCTCGTCCTCGTTAGCTGCAAAAATACCGTTGCCGCAGCGGTTAGCCGTTTTTTGACGGTTTTTGACCAGCGGTTTGCGGCAACGGTTATTATTTGCGAATTAGTACGGTAAATACCCTTACCAGGTTCTAACTACGGTAAATACCGTAGCCAGATCAGTAGTTTTTAATGGTATTTTTTCTTGTGTGCAAATTGTTCAGAAATATTATAAATGTAAACCCTTCTATTGAGTAATCCAGTTTGTGTAGCGAGCAGAAGAAGCCACTGACGGACTAAGCAGTGATTTGTTGAATGAAGGATTAACTTTTCCAGTATCATACGACAATGAAATCGACAGTGTTGAATCATTCAAATACAGACATTCCGTTAAGAATCTTTCCTTTTAGCTCATCAGGAACACCCGATGAGCTGTCCAAAAACTAGAAGGATTTACCATCAATCGCACAAACCCCACTTTGTACGAAACTATCAAGTCCTGCGTAGACAAAGACACCGTATGATATCCGAGAAAGCCGCACTCTACACTAGCTGAGTATTTAAACTCCATATGTTCGCAGGTCGTTGTGACCTGTTCTATGGTGAATTAAAGAGTGTGCAATAACGCACATATGTACATACATACATACATACATATATGTATGTATGTTTGTATGTATATGTCTATATAAACATACATAGCTGCTTCAAATGCTTTTTTTGCCTGCTTCCTTCTATCAAAATCTATTGCACTTTCCGACGAAAGTGGCAAAAATTATGCTTCCTCGAATTTCTTGTTTCATAACAATTCATTTATTTGCAAATGCATAAATATGTGTGTGGTGCAATAAGTGTTAAATGAATTGTGATTTTTTGGCAGTATAGGCATAACAGTCTTGCTTCTGAAAGAGTTTGAAATGGAATTGAAAAATTGCACATGACATGTCAGGTTGGCGAGGGATGGAACCAGCGCATCCTGACTTGTATTCAAGTACATACAATGTTTACATTTAATTCCATTTTTAGACAGTCATTCGAAACTTACTTAGGCGGAAGCAGAGCGCTGATCCAATCTCGTGAAGAAGACCTTGAAGATTAAAGAAAAATTAAAGAGTGCACAATCTATTTGCGTTTTCGTTCTTTTTTTTTCTCTCGTAAAGAACGCGCATTTTAAATCAGTCATTCTGAGCTTTTGGCTTTTTCAAAGGTGGCCGCGTTTACAAAGTCAGGTCTGACAGCCACTGAATTACTCAAGAGACTTGGACTAAGCTAAATGAGTATAATAATTGTAACAATGGGATGTGTACGTCCTGATCTTCGGCGGCCACTTGGACGAGGTCGCCGCTATCCATCAATGGTCCACTTCCATGTGATAATAGATCCCCAGTGCATTCCATCAGCACAATGGCACAAGAATCGAATAAACAATTGAATTATCAAGAACTACTAATAATGATATAGAATAATTACTGTGTATAATAAACGTCACAATTGATACTTGTGGAAGACACTTTCATATACATTGATATTTTTGCATTTATTGTCTTTTGCAGGCCTCTGACCTTTCTGAGTTCTCTGCAAGATTCCACGAAGTCGGCGGTTGCCAGGATAAAACCATAAGCTCAAGAACGACGGAGGGAAGAGAAAAGAGGAAGTAAACGGCACTTGTTTTGCAGGGCTTCGAAGAGGAGGACGAGTAGTATCGAATCCGCTGACGTTCGCATGTTCATAGCAACAGAGTTGTAATATTCCACTTCTAACAATGAGGAGTCACGTGAAGGGGAACGAGTTCTTTTGTCGAAAGAGTGAAGGATCTCTGCCTGAGTTGACTTCTTTCTGCAAAGTGTGCCGATGCGGCGCATTTTAAAATCGACAGTCGAAAAGAACAATTCGGGGGCTTCTCTTCATGCATAAAAACAAAATTGTACACTCAGCTGTCGCAGTGTCTTGAAGGACAGGGAATGGCCTTCATATGTTCCTCATATTGCTGATGTAGAATTTTGCTATTCACGTTTAAATTATTTTTGTATTGAATGTTTACACCCTACTTTAAATGTAATATTCGAACTTCAAAATAGATTTTTTTTTGAAGCGATGAACGGTAATCTGGCTCCCCATGCTTCCCCGTGCTTGTTCTGGCAACAATGGATCCTCCAGTCGATCCGCCCGTTGGGTGCAAGAACTATGGATGCTGCAAGAAAGGTACGCATGCCATTTTCTCACATTTTAGAATTAATTGCTACAGGATGATCAATAATCATCAGGAATAATTGTTTCATAGACAAGCTCTACGAAGCAGAATCATGCCCACCAACGCCAGCCGAGGGCCAGACGGCGCAGCCATGCAAGACCTACTGGAACTGTTCGTTCTGCGTGAGCAACGAAGGCACTTACGGCGAGAGATGCGAGAACAGTTGAGAATTAAAAGATCATTTATAAGATTTTTTACTACGTATGTAAGTATATACTCATTCAATTAGCCCATTAGTGGTTAGGGTCCCATGTCTACGATTCAATTCAAATTCCCCCAGTCTTCAAATCTGTGCTCTCAAATCTGACAATGAGGGCTCGAACGGATATCGCTAGTTTTGGACAGTGTTTGCTTC